>JAKSZT010054564.1:1022251-1035191 GCA_026826555.1 Tolypeutes matacus
CAGGTCACTTGCCCATTTTTTATATGGGTTGTTTGTCCTTTTATTTTTGAGATGAAGGATTTCTTTATATATGCAGGATATTAGGCTCCTATCAGATACATGGTTGCCGAATATTTTTTCCGAGTGGGTTCCGTATAATATTTTAGGTAATCTAAGCACCTCTTAAAATATATGTATATATATATATAAAAAATAACATTTTTGTAAGCAAATACACATATATGCATATATATTTATATATCATTTTACAAATGTTTGTATGTATTGTGAGAATTTTGATTTTTACCCATAGTAAAAAAAAAAAAAAAAATCAAACATAAATTGCACACATTAAATGCACACATTTATTGCATGCCAATTATAAATTAATAAAGCTGCTTAGAATTTAAGAACAAAAAAAAAAAATAAAAAAAAAAATAAAATAAAGGCAATCGCCTTCAGCGGTTGGTTATTCATTAGCAAAAAGGAAAGTGCAGTGGGGGTCAGGACCAGTCAAACTACAGGAACAGACTCGGAGCAGGGAGAGAGCTCCTGGCAAAGGCAAGGCGTGGAGATTTTACCTGGAGTTAATACTCTTCTCTTGTTAACTTTTCCTTGGGACAAAAGGCAGGATGGCTCTCCTCTGTTTTCAGAAATCTGTTTAAACATTGCCCACTTAATTTCAGTTTATTTTTGTTGTGGGATTCCCAAGCAAACCAGAAGAAAAGGCAGCTTTTGCTCTGGGGCAGCAGCTCCAGCCACAGAAGGAAAGAGGCTCGGACTGCAGAGGACCTGAGCTTCTGCGCGGGGGACAAGCTTCAAGTTCTGGACACATCCCATGAGGGCTGGTGGTTTGCTAGGCACTTGGAGAAAAAAGGAGACAGCTCCAACCAGCAGATCCAGGGCTATATTCCTTCTAACTATGTGGCTGAGGACAGGAGCCTACAGGCAGAGCCTCCCCCCTTTATTGGCACAAGGATAGACATACCGACCAATGGAACCGAATTGAGAGTTTTGATACAGATTCTCGCATATACAGTCATCTGATATTTGACAAGGCCACCAAGGCCCACTCAGTTGGGAGAGAATGGCCTCTTCAACAAGTGGTGTTTGGAGAACTGGATATCCATATCCAAAAGAATGAGAGAGGAACACCATCTCACACCTTATATAAAAATCAACTCAAGATGGATCAAAGATCTAAATATAAGAGCCAAAACCATAAAGACCTTGGAAGATAATGTAGGGAAGCATCTACAGGACCTTGTAATAGGAAATGGTTTCATGAACTTCACACCCAAAGCATGAGCAGCAAAATAAAAAATAGATAAATGGGATCTCCTCAAAATTAAAAACTTCTGCATCTCAAAGGATGTTATTAAGAAAATAAAAAGGCAGCCTACTCAAAGGGAGAAAATATTTGGCAACCATGTATCTGATAGGAGCCTTATATCCTGCATGTATAAAGAAATCCTACACCTTGAAAATAAAAAGACAAACAACCCATTTGAAAAAATGGGCAAGTGACCTGAAAAGACACTTCTCCAAGGAAGAAATACAAATGTCTAAAAAGCACATGAAAAAATGCTCGACATCGTTAGCCCCCCTTGCCGCTTGCGCTCCCTGTCTGCTCTCTGTGTCCATTCGCTGTGCGTTCTTCTGTGTCTGCTTGTCTCCCTTTATTGCCACGGGCCATCAGCTCTCTGCAGGTGGGGGTAGACAGGAGCCCCATTGATTGAGCCCCATTCGCTTCCCTACCTGCACACATGGCCTTCACCTTTGAACCCAGGTTAAGTCTGAGGTTGCTTGCCACCATATGCCTAAATTGCTACAATACGGTTAGCACAAGTGGTTGTAGCCTCTAGAATTCTATACCGTTTCAAATAGAAGTGATTTTAACTTAACCGTCTTCTGAATAAGATGTGAACAAGCCGTCCACATAGTGCCTTAATCGTGGGAAATTATACAAAAAACAACTTTTAGTGTCTTCAGTATGTTTTTTCAAACTTAAACTTCATTTTCTCTTAGGAATACTGTGAAAATCAATACAAATTTATTCTATGTTGAACCCAGTAACTAGTGTTAAGTAAAGATTATTATTTATGTTCATTTATGTAAGATGAAAAGGCAGTGGGAAAACAATGTAAGTTGAATGATCTAATTCTTAATTAGACCAGTTTAGTGCAATATATATTAGTATTCATCTGTTTATTTCTTTATTCTGGACATGCATTAATAAGAAAATAGTGCAAATAGTCCTGAAATTACTAGTGCCATGGTAAAACAGTTGAAGGTTTTAGTTTTTTTTTTTTAATAATAGGAATTAGAGAGGTTGAAAGGGGAACCAGACTATTGTTAAAAGATAAACCAGTTTACTGGATGATTATTATTCCACCTAGAAATAAATGCTTTACCCCTTCTGTATATCTTGCATTAAGTGATATGATAAACCAATTATTAAAGATTTATTTTGTCTCTAAAAAAAAAAAAAAAAAGAAAGAAAGGAGTGTGAGAAAGCCACAAACGAGATAATACACCTGTGAGAAACTAAAAGTTTGCTGTTTGGACTTTTGATTGCCATGGAGTTACAGGAGTCTTAGAAAGAATGTCACCTTACATACCCCCTTCAAGGATGAAAATCAGACATCCTGAGAACTTCTCAAGGTCATATATCAAGCTGGAACCCCCCAAGCTCTTGACTCTCAAACAGTGCTCTTTGCATTGGGAGCCAGGTACACACATGTGTGTGAATCACTGTGCTTTAGGGTTCCCTCAGACAAACAACACAAGTCCAATCCTTAAGGAAAGACTCACACTTAGAGCACAGAAAACCCATTACATAAGGTACACATTGTTTATGAGACCAAGACAAGTCAATAAAAGTATGAAATCACATATGAGCATCACCCTAATATCAGTCGTAAAACCAATAAAACATGTTAATACTTGGTAAGGCGACAGGCCTTCTTTTTACTTAACCAGTCTTTTTTCAAGATTGAAATTCCTCACAAGTAGATTCTACATTTGAAAAATATTAGGGTTGTTTCATGAATTCATTATACCTTGGTCCACTCTCAGGCAGGTAGATCTACCCTTTTTCTTATGAGGACCAGGAATGATCTTCTACCCATGGACTACTGCGCTACAGTCCCTCTTGAGCTGTGGCATGCAAGGGAGTGTAGTGGGAGCAGTCTGCCCAGGGCTTAGACAATAAGTGGGCCTGTTTTTTATTATTGCTATGTGCCCTACATTTTAAACAGTATTAGACATGACATATTTCTCCCTGCTGGAGCTGACAGCACCTGCCTTACTCCTGACTGTATTGGGAAAGGCACTGCTCCAGGGAAATATGAACCATCCACATCCCAGGGCAGGGCAGGTGGGAAAGAAGGGTAGGAAGCTTCACTTGGATGATAACATTTGCTTCTTTATAGATCTTCAAATTGGTACCTAGAACATCCAAGAGGATCAGCTAATCTGAGTAGTACTAATATGAGAGATAAGTACAATTTTCTGTTGCAAGTTAAATGTTAATAAAAAGAATAAAAACATAAATGGTTTTCCTTTACGTGATAGAAAACCACATATAAAGTATAATAGAAAGCAATCCCTTTCACATTAATAAGAAATCTACAAAATATCTAGAAGTGAATTTACCCCAAATGTATTAGACCTATATGAAGAAAAATTATAAAATATTACTGAATTACAAAAGAAGACACAAATAAATGGTGGGATATACCATATTCTTAGCTGTAAAGATGTTACTTTCCCCTAAATGAGTCTAAAAATGTAATGCAATTTCAATACAAATCCAACAAAATTAAAAATATTTGTTTTGAACTTGACTTTATACATAATACATAACTTCTTTGGACTTTGGTACAAGAATAAACCAATCAATGCTTCTTGAAGTCCTTTTGGAAGTATAAATAATAGCCTTAAAATGCTTATATCTCTTATCTTAGTAATTTCACTTCTAGGTTTTTATACTAGATAAATAATTGGAGATGAGCACAAAACTCCATGTAAAAGAATTTTTGTCAATTTTTATAAAAAACAAAACAAAACAAAACAAAAACAACAACAATAGGGTAATGGGTTTAAATAAATTTTGGTATAAACATAAGGTGAAATATTATGTGCTATTAAAACCCCATGCTTGAATACTAATTAGTAACATGGAAAATGTATATAAATGTAAGTCTACATAAAGTGTTTCAATTAAAAAAAATATATATATAAGCATGTGTTGTTTATGCATATATGTGATGTATAGACATAGTACTCATGTAGGTAAAGAGAATATATTTAAATGTTTCCAGTAGTTATCCCTAGATGGTAAAATCATAAAATATGTGTGTTCAAATCCCATTTTCTGGCTGTGAGTTCTTGGGGTAAGAAGCATTGTTACCTGCCACTTCCCTAGTCTTAATTCCCTTATATGCAAAATGAAGACAGTAACTTCATAAGATTTTTGAGGGTTAAATTAGTTAATATGTAGAAAATACTTAGCATAGTGCCTAGCTTATAGTAAGTGTTCAATAAATGGTATTTATTACCAATCATCAATCTTAAACATTTCTGTATTTTCTGAAATTTAGATTTTTCAGATTTATTAATTTCATAAATCAGAAAACAAAGATGAATACTTCTTCACATTAAAAGTTGAAGCAAAGGGAAATCTAAGTACAAGAAGAGTTGGGAAATGAGCTGAGAACATAAAATATACCACATGAAATAAGGTTAAATTTGGCCTTAATTTTCAAATCATCAAATTTAAAAAGGAAGTCATAGTATAGCATTTATTGATGCTTTCTCTGCCAAGACTGTTTTAAGTATTATGTTTATAATGAATTTAGTTCCTTATATCACCCTATGAGGTAGTATGGTGGTTTGAAGGTGTATGTAACCCAGAAAAACACATTCTTAAATCTAATTCATTCCAGTGGGTATAAACCCATTGCAAGTAGGACTTTTGATGATGCTACTTCAGTTAGTGTGACATTCCTCATTCAGAATGGGACTAAATTCTATTACTGGAGTCCTATATAAATGGAATGAATACAGAGAGAGAAAGCCATGGAAGCAAGAAGCTGAAATCAACCAAACCTGGAAGAGAAGGGAGAGATAAAAAGATGCCGCCATGTGTTCGCTATGTGGCAGAGGAGCCAAGGATTGCCGGCAGCCGGCCTTCAAGAAGAAATCTTTGCCTTAATGATGCCTTGATTTGGACATTTTCTCAGCCTTAAAACTGTAAGCTAATAAATTCCCATTGTTCAAGCCAAACCATTTCATGTATTTGCTTTAAGCAGCATAGGAAACTAAAACAGGTAAGTACAATTATTATCACCATTTTACAGATGAAGAAACTGAGTGCAGAAAGTTACATATTTCATCCAAGACTGTGAATGTGAAGTTATGAAGTCTAGATCAATCTAACTGCTATGCTAGACCACTTGCATCCTCAGCTATACGTGATTCATATATGATAAAAAGAAATGAGTTGCTCCAGATAAGCACAATTCTTGATGCTAAGACAAGAAATGCATTTCTCCTGAATGACCTCATAAAGATGACACTGTTCAATTTAAAGGTGAACATCCTCAGCAATATCCTTACAGTAGAGACCTTGACAACTTTCATAGGGTTGTTTATTATGGTATCCCTCAATGCAAATCTATGCCTTTTCATTAAAGCACAATTCATTAAAAGCCTTTAGTTCTTAGAAAAGCCCTTAAAGGGGTGGTGGAAGATGACGTTGGTTTAGGTGGGCACTCACCATTTCTCTCACATAAGATGGCTGATTGGGGACAGGATCCTGCCCAGGTGGTCTCTTCTGGGAACCTGCAGAGCAAGAACCTTGGGGACATTAATCTGGAGGGAGCTGGACAGCGAGGTGGACTGCTCAATATAAAATCGTAAGATTTTCCCCCAGCTAGAAATCGTGGATGCAAATGGCTAAGCCCCACCCTCCTGGGAACATGGTGAAAGGGAGCACTATCCGAGAGTGGGAGGGTCCTGGCAAAGGGTGAGAGGGGTTTTTTATGTTGGTTTGGCTGCCTGGACCCCCTTGCAGTTTTTTTTTTGGAGCAAACCAGTCGGCTAGAAGTGGTGCTGGGCTGAGGGGAGAGGCGAATCTGCTGAGGAAGTCTTGAAGGCTCAGGAGGGGGTGGAGACAGCCAATTTTATAATTCTGCTCAGAGTGTCAGAGTCTCAGCTCCCCTTGGGGGGCCAGGCAGTGGGAAGTGTTTGATAAGTTTCCACGAGCCTATTTAGGGTCCCCTCAGTGGAGGGGGTGGTCCAGAAGAGGCCTTCTTTTGGGTCCCTTATTTCTTCAAAAAAAAAAATTTTTTTTAACTTAATCACTACAATCTGCCTCAAAACCTGCAGAGAGAAGGCTGCAGGGTAATTGATTGATGAACGCAGGCTGAGAGGCTCCACAAGGGCCCAAGAAGGAACGCTGTTCTTCCTTAGCTTTGTTTGACTGCATGCTTGTGTGTTTGTTTGGTTTTTCTTTGTTTGTTTGTTTCTTGCTTTTCTTTCCTCTCTCCTCCCCGCCCCCCTTTTTTAAAATTAGGTGCTGCTACCTTGTTTCTTCTTTGCTATGCTTCTTGTTCCTTGGTTTTCCATTCTCTGTGTATAGTGATTTTGTCTAACAACACTATCTCTTTTCCTTCCTTTTCACCTTCTGCTTTCTGTTGTGGCTCTTACATTCCACCTTTTTTCATTAGCCCCCAACTTCATGGGTGTCAATTTCTGTCTTGTCTATTCTGTTTTCTTTTTTTTAATTATTATTATTAACTTTTTACTTTCAGCCCTTTCTTTACTCTTTCTCCTCATCATTCTGGCCTTTTAAATCATTCTATATATTTTTCTCTATTAGGTTTCCCATTCCATTATAAGTACTCCACTTTTTTTCCCCCCTATTACTATACACTGCCTACATGAGTTAAATATTCATTTCACTAAATCTGATACAGCCACTCTTCTAACTTTTATCAATATTACTATTATCATTTTTCCATTCTTACCTCTTTTGATTCCCCTGGCCCTAATATTTTCCCTTCAAGGGAACATAGAAAAAAGCAAGGAAATGCAAGAAGAACAAAGTGCCAAAGAGAAAACTTAACACACACACAGAATCACCAGCTAAATAAAACTCTAGAGCAGAGAGAGAAGCTAATCAACTAATAAATTCATTAAGATAAAACAATGACCAGAGGGCAACAAAAAATTACAAACCATACTGAGAAAAGGAAGACACGGACCATTCCAATGATCAAACGAAAGACCAGGAAGAGATGCTGAACATTTGAACAACTAATCGAAGCCATCCAAACAAATATCATGGACCAACTTAATGAAGTGAAGGAAGAGATTAAGGATATTAAGAAGACACTGAGAGAACATACTGAAGAAATTGTAAACATAAATAAAAAGATAACGGATATGATGGTGATGAATGGCACAATCCAAGATATAAAAAAGATTCTGGATTCACATAACAGCAGATTTGAACAGGCAGAAGAAAGAATTAGTGATGTGGAAGACTGAACTGAAATCAAACCAGATAGTAGAACAGATAGATAAAAAGATAGAAAAAATCCAGCAGAGACTTAGGGATTTAACTGACAACACAAAATGCACAAACATACGCATTATAGGCATCCCAGAAGGAGAAAAGAAGGGAAAGGGAACAGAAGGAGTGTTGAAGGAAATAATGGCTGAAAACTTCCCAACCCCATTGACAGAGATGGATGTACATGTCCAGGAAGCACAGCACACCCCAAATATTATAAATCCCAATAAGCCTACTCCAAGACAGATACTTGTCAAAATGTACAATGCTCAGGGCAAAGAGAAAATACTGAAGGCAGCAAGGGAAAAGAGAACCATCACCTAAAAGGGAAGCACAATAAGATTAAGTGCTGATTTCTCATCTGAAATCATGGAGGCAAGAAGACAGTGGTATCACATAGTCAAAGTACTAAAAGAAAAAAACTTACAGCCACGAATTCTCTAACCAGCAAAGCTGGCATTAAAAATGTTGGAGAGTTCAAAATATTTACAGATAAACAGAAATTAAGAGAATATACCAATAAGAAACCTGCACTTCAAGAAATACTAAAGAAAATTCTGTGGGTTGAAAGGAAAAAAACAGGGGAAAGAGAGTTGGAGGATAGTTTAAGAACAACTAAAAAGACAAAAAGAGAAATAAAAACAGCATATGACATATATAAAACCTAGAAAACATGGCTGATGTAAGAAATTCATTGAGAGTAATAACACTGAATGTTAATAGATTAAAATCACCAGTGAAGAGACACAGATTGGCAGAATGGATAAGGAAGTATGACCCATCAATATGTTGTCTACAAGAAACGCACCTTAGACACAGGGATTCAAGGAGGCTGAAAGTGAATGGTTGGAAAACAATTTTACAAGCAAACAATAACCAAAAAAGGGCAGAAGTAGCTATCCTAATATTGGACAAAATAGACTTTAAATGCAAAACTATTGTAAGAGACAAAGATGGACACTATATATTAGTAAATGGGGTAATATTCCACAAAGAGAGAACAATCATAAATATTTATGCACTAAATCAGGTTGCCTCAAAATACATGAGGCAAACAATGGAAAAACTAAGTGGAGGAATAAATGCTTCTACACTTATAGGGGGGGACTTTAATACACCATTATCACCATTAGATAGAACATCTAGACAGAGAATCAATAAAGAAGCAAATACTCTGAATAATACATTAGAGGACCTAGACCTAATAGACATATACAGAATGCTACACCCAAATACAGTGGGATATACATTCTTTTTGAGTGCACATGGATCATAGTCTAAGATAGACCACATGCTAGGCCACAGAACCACTCTCAATGAATGGTTGAGATTATACAAAGTAAAAATTGAAATTATACAAAGTAATTTCTCTGACCACAATGGAACGAAATTGGAAATCACTAAGGGCCAGAGAACCAGATTAGGCACAAAGATATGGAAGCTAAACAACACACTCTTAGACAAAGAGTGGGTCAAGGAGGAAATCTCAAAAGAAATCAGTAACTACCTCGAATCGAATGAAAATGACAACACAACATATCAAAACCTATGGGATGCAGCTAAAACTGTACTGAGAGGGAAATTCATAGCCATAAATGCATATGTTAAAAAAGAAGAAAGAGCTAAAATTGAAGACCTAACTACACACCTAGAGGAATTGGAAATACAACAACAAACTATCCCCAAAGGAAGTAGAAAGAAGGAAATAACAAAGATTAGAGCAGAACTAAATGAAATAGAAAATAAGAAAGCACTTGAAAAAATAAACAAAACCAAAAGCTGGTTCTTTGAGAAATCAATAAAATTGACAAACCCTTAGCCAGACTAACAAAGAAAAAGAGAGAGCAGATGCAAATACACAAAATAAGGAATGAAGAAGGGGATATCACTACTGACCCCACAGAAATAAAGAGTATCATAAGAGGATAATTTGAAAATTTATATGCCAACAAGAATGATAATTTAGAGGAAATGAACAAATTCCTTGAAACTCACAAACACCCTACATTGATGAAAGAAGAAATTGATGAACTCAACAGTCCAATTACAAGTAAAGAGATAGACTCAGTCATCAAAAACCTCCCAACTAGGAAGAGCCCAGGACCAGATAACTTCACAGCTGAATTCTACCAAACATTCTGGAAAGAGCTAATACCAATTCTACTTAAGCTCTTCTAAAAAATAAAGGTAGAAGGAACATTGCCTAACTCATTCTATGATGCTAATATTACCCGAATACTAAAGCAGAGTAAAGATACCACAAGAAAAGAAAATTACAGACCAATTTCTCTAATGAACCTAGATGCTAAAATCCTCAACAAAATACTTGCTAATTGCATTCAACAACATATCAAAAGAAATTATACACCATGACCAAGTGGGATTCATCCCAGGTATGCAAGGATGGTTCAACATAAGAAAATCAATCAATGGAATACACCACATAAACAGATTGAAAGAAAAAAGTTACATGATCATCTCTATAGATGCAGAAAAAGCATGTATTTGTCTATTCGACAAAATACAGCACCCTTTCCTGATAAAAACACTGCAAAAGATAGGAATAGAAGGAAACTTTCTGAACATGATAAAGGGTATATATGAAAAACCCAAAGCTAACATTATCTTCAGTTGAGAAATGCTAAAGCCTTTCCTCTGAGATCAGGAACAAGACAAGGATGCCCACTATCATCACTACTATTTTACATTGTCTTAGAAGTTCTTGCTCGAGCACTGAGGCAAGAAAAAGATATAAAAGGCATCAAAATTAGAAAATAAGAAGTAAAAATTTCATTATTTGCAGATGACATGATCCTATATGTAGAAAGCCCTGAGAAATCTACAACAAAGCTTCTAAAATGTTTAAAGGAGTTCAGTAATGTCGCAGGCTATTAGATCAATGCTCAAAAATCAGTGGCATTTTTGTACACCAATAATGAGCAATCTGAGGAGGAAATCAAGAAAAAAATACCACTTCCAATAGTATCTAAAAGAATCAAATACCTAGGAAAAAATTTAACTAAAGCTGTAGAGGACTTATATACAGAAAACTATACAACACTGTTAAAGGAAATCAAAGAAGACTTGAATAAATGGAAGAATATTCCCTGTTCATGGATAGGAAGACTAAACATCCTCAAGATGTCTATCCTACCCAAACTAATCTACAGATTTAATGCCATCCCAATAAAAATCAACACTGTATTTTTTAAGAAATTGGAAAAACTAACTACAAAATTTATTTGGAAGGGTAAGAGTCCCCGAATTTCCAAAGACATATTGAAAAAGAAAATGAAGTTGGAGATATCACACTACCTGACTTTAAAACATGCTACAAAGCTACAGTGGTGAAAACCGCATGGTATTGGCACAAGGATAGGCACATTGACCAATGGAACCGAATTGAGAGTCCTGATATAAATCCTTGCATATACAGTCATCTGATATTCAACAAGGCCACCAAGCCCACTCTTTTGGGAGAGAATGGCCTCTTCAACAGGTGGTGCATAGAGAACTGGATATCCATATCCAAAAGAATGAGAGAGAAACACCATCTCACACCTTATACAAAAATCAACTCAAGATGGATCAAAGATCTAAATATAAGAGCCAAGACCATAAAGACCTTGGAAGATAATGTAGTGAAGCATCTACAGGACCTTGTAATAGAAAATGGTTTCATGAACTTCACACTGAAAGCATGAGCAGCAAGAGAAAAAATAGATAAATGGGATCTTCTCAAAATTAAAAACTTTTGCACCTCAAAGGGCGTTATCAAGAAAATAAAAAGGCAGCCTACTCAATGGGAGAAAATATTTGGCAACTGTATATCTGATAGGAGCCTAATATCCTGAATATATAAAGAAATCCTACAACTCGAAAATAAAAAGACTAACAACCCATTTAAAAAATGAGCAAGTGACCTGAAAAGACACTTCTCCAAGGAAGAAATACAAATGGCTAAAAAGCACATGAAAAGATGCTCGACATCGCTAGCTGTTAGGGAAATGCAAATCAAAACTACATTGAAATACCATCTTACACCTATTAGAATGGCAGCTATTAAAAAAACAGCAGAGTATAAGTGTTGGAGAGGATGTGGAGAAATGGGAACCCTCATCCACTGCTGGTGGGATTGCGGAATGGTCCAGCCACTGTGGAGGACAGTTTGGCGGTTCCTCAAAAAACTAACTATAGATCTCCCGTATGATCTGGCGATTCCACTGCTGGGTATATACCCAGAAGAATTGAAAGCAAAGACACGAACAAATAAATGCACACCAATGTTCATAGCAGCATTGTTCACTATTGCCAAAAGTTGTGATCAACCCAGGTGCCCATCAACAGATGAATGGACAAACAAAATGTGGTACATACATACAATGGAATATTACTCAGCTGTAAGAAGGAATAAAGTGCTAACACATGGGATAACATGGATGAATCTGGAAGACCTTATGTTGAGTGAAGCAAGCCAGGCATTGAAGGATGAGCTGTACATGACCTCATTGATATGAATTAAGGAAATTTAGCAGTCTCTGAGAACTCTTGTCTGAAAGATAGGTGTAAAAGAAAGAGAAAGAAAAGAGAAAGTTGTGAGCCATCACCCATATGGTCTTAACCTATGGTAAAGTGATAGAGTGTAGTTGTGTATTGAAGGGATAGAACAGGAGGGTAGTGATATATTGGGCTAGGTGGTACAAGGTTGACAGGTGGGTAGATTGGGAAGGGTAGGTTAGAATACCCAGGATACTGAGGGGAGAGCAGAAATAGACAAATGGGCATCTCTGAAAAGCAAGGGCAGTTCCTAATAGTGGAGGACAAACAAGTGTGTCATGACCTCTTGTTCCATGTAACTATGAACCTTATCATCCAATAAGTCAAGCCAGGGGTTCATCATGGGACCCAGGGGGATGGGGAAGGAGGAACAGAATAGATCAAATAGGGGGTATTTAGTGGCCAGTGGAAATGTTTTTCATTACCTGACAGTGATGGACGCAGGACATGGTAAATATCATCAAAATTTATAAAAGTATGTGATCCAAAATGTAAACCATACTGTAAACCATTGATGATGTTTGGTTGCTATGTTTCACTATCTGTATATCAGTTATAACAATGCTACCATGCACATACAAAAAGGGTTTAATATGGGGTGAGGAAAAGGGGAGGAGGTTGGATATATGAGAGTGTCTTGTATTTGGTGTGTGACTTTGCTGTGATCTAAAACTTCTTTGAAAATTAAACGAAAAATAGTGAGACACTGGGGAGTTAGAGAGGGAAGGTGCCATAGACACCATAGACATAGACATAGACATAGACATATACATATGACATAGACATAGACATAGACATAGACATAGACATAGACATAGACAT
>JAKSZT010054564.1:1035201-1052535 GCA_026826555.1 Tolypeutes matacus
ACATAGACATAGACATAGACATAGACATAGACATAGACATAGACATATCTGGTGCCTGGACACCAGATAGTGCAATGATAAAAGGCAAAATGTAAAAAAAAAAAAATTTAATTTTTAAAAATGTTTTCTCATTTTTTGAATAACCCAATCCTTTAATTTTATTGTATTTTTAGTTTTTTTTTTAAGTTTTCATGTATTTTATCTCTTATATTTAAACATCATTATTGTTTCATTTTCCTATTAATTGTATTTGGCTATTGTATTGGCTTCATCTTTAAAGCTTTGGATCACCGAAGGGTTACAACTGGGGTAGGAGAGGATCATTGGTGGGGGGTGTTAGGGATGAGGGGGTGCATGGGAGGAGGTTCATCTGAACATACATAAAAGGTATATAAAATTGTTCAAATGATCACAGGGCATGGTCACAGTGGGTGGAGAACCATTCAATAAATGATAGCATACTGAATTCCCATCATGGACATCTCTGCCATATTCTCCAAGGGAGTAACAACAGTCCCCCAAGTACATGGGCAGTGTCTGGCAAAGGAGGATGATCCACTGATGGGCTCTTGTTATTGATGACTAGCCTCATGAGTCTTGCCTCTTGAAATTGAAACTCAGCCTATTGCTATGGGGTGCCTAAGGGTTGCCTCCTGAGAGCCTCCTTGTTGCTCAAATGTGGCCTCTCTCTAAGCCAAACTCGGCCTATGAAAGCATTACCTTCCTCCCAGCATGGGACATGACACCCGGGGATGTGCCTCCCTGGCAACGAGGGATTACTACCAAGTGCCAATGGGCAACACAACTGGAAAAAACCTCGAATAAAAGGGGGAAAAGATAAAGACAAATGAGTTCATATGGCTAAGAGACTTCAAAGTGAGTCGGGAGGTCATCCCAGAGGTAACACTTATGCACATCTCAGTAGGACCTCATAGGCTTCCAATGTGAATAAACCCCAAACAGAGGGGCTCCTGAGGGCTCTGGAGACACCCAGG
Organism: Tolypeutes matacus; assembly: GCA_026826555.1. Lineage (NCBI taxonomy): Eukaryota > Metazoa > Chordata > Mammalia > Cingulata > Chlamyphoridae > Tolypeutes > Tolypeutes matacus. The sequence goes on from JAKSZT010054564.1 coordinate 1,036,197, forward strand.
TCCTATGTCAGGGTGGATAGCCCAAGAGTTTTGCGCCTTATCAGTGGGCCCTACTTTGGAATCCTTGCTCCTGAGAGTAACAGAGTTGGACCCAAATATGTCTTCCCTGCACATGGTCCATCTGTCCCTTTTATTCAAACCTATATGTGTTGCCGGTGTTTGTAGATGTACTTCCAGAGGCCAGAATCTTTGGCCTGTCCATGTGCCAGCTGGGTCCGGAATCTCAGTGGATCTGAATCTTCTACCCTATAGCTCAATGGACTCACCCTGGACACCTGGTGGCGAAATGATGATGAACAACAGCCATTCCAGGGAATGGAGAGAGTCTGCAGCTGCAGGCAGGATAATCCCATCCATTTTATCCATGAGATATAAGCCCCTTCTCACTTGGAGGTGGAGTGGACATCACCATCTCAGGCTCCTCAGGATTGAGGGAAGAGCTATGGACTAGAGTGGACTTACAAGTATTCTGTTGTAGACATATTGTGATTCACGCAATGGAAGTAATTACATTAATGTGGAGCCAGTGGCCACCGTATGCTTTAGGGGCAGGGAGAGGGAAAAGCAGTTGTAATATAGGGCCTTTTTCAGAACTTGGGAATTATCCTGAGTGACATTGCAATGACAGATACAGGCCATTTTTTTTTTTATCATTATATAACATGCAGAACTGAGTGGGAGAGAGTGTGGTCTACAATGTGAACTATGGTCCATGCTTAGTGGCAAAGCCCCAAGATGTGTATATCTATTGCAGGTGATGTGCCACACTAATGAAGGATGTTTATGTGGGAGGTGGTGGGAGGAGTGGGAAGTAGGGCATATGGGAATCCCTGTAATTTTTGTGTAACATTTATGTAATCTAAGTATCTTTTAAAAAATAAAATAATAAAATTATTATTGAAAAAAAAAAAAAAAAAAAGAAAAGAAAAACCCTTAAGCACGGAGTAGAGTTGATTGGTTGATGTAGAATCTAGAGTATTGAAAAACCTTTAAAATAATTCTTAATTGTTCTGAATAACCTTTAAAATAACTGAGGAATTGAAGAATGATTAGGGCTTTGCCACAAACTTGAAAATCAAACAAGGACTTAGTACATAGGTCATAAACACAATCAGTCTCTACAATTCTTCAAATGCTTTTTCTCTGAAAAAAAATTGAACATTTTATTTCATCGTGGTAGAATATAACTGGAATAACAGAGAAAACTGCACACAGTTGTGAAATTAGAAATGACTTTTTTGATTTGGAACTGAAGAGGAGCTATTTATTAATTTGGTGTAATATATCGAATAATTCAATTGTCATATGCAGAATTTAAGTCTTTGTCAGAGGTTGGGTTTTCCAGAAGCAGATGATGAGATGGAGTTTGGGTACAAGATATTTATTAGGGTTCAACACCTGTGAAAGTGATGGGAAGGAAGTAGGAAAAATCACTGAGTCAAATGGCCTGACATTTATGTGCATGGCTTGCTCAGTTCACTGGGAAAAATGTGACCTTTGTTTGCCTAGAACAAAGGTTGGCAAACTATAGTCCATGGACCAAATCCAGCCAGTGGCCTATTTTGTACAGCTAAGAATAGTTTACATTTTAAAGGATTGTAAAAAACCAAATAAAAACAAAAAAGAATATGTGATAGAGACTGTATGTGGCCCACAAAGCCTAAAATATTTACTCTCTGGCAATTTCCAGAAAAAGTTTCTTAGAATTGTGATCAGTCTTAGTTTTAGGTAAATATTCTGGACCCAGTTTCTGCTACTCTTAAGATGAGAATTAGAAATTATTTTTACTGCATTCCTTAGAAGAAAGTAATTAGTCTGGTCATCAGTTGTGGCAGGAGATATTTCTTAAATGGACAATCAAAGTGGGAGGACCAACCCAGATGAGGCCTCTTTAGGTGGATCCCTAGTCATGTTGGACTTTATGTTCTCCCTGCTCTGGAAAATGATGGTACCCATAGCCAGTCAACAATGAGTAAGCACTATACATAGTAATGGCAGAGATGACATGGAAGGAATGGTTAAGGAAAGTTCTGAAACCAAGTTAGGTGCCTAGGAGATTGGTAATGAGTGACAGGGATGCCAAGGAATGATGGTAGTCTAGTGGAAGGTAAAGCGACCTAAAGAAAGAGACCATGTAATGAAAGAACTTCAGTTGTACTGTGACTAATAACATTAGATATCCAGATTTTGGTGAAATTTAACTTTGTTCCTTTGAGGCAGTCAGAAGTAAATGGAAAAATTATGGGCAATTAATGATCAGAGAGCTGTACTTCATGCTACCCCAAATGGAAAGGGTTACTCAAGTAAGAAGTCTAGTCTCTAACATATTACTTTCCTAGAAGCAATGGGTAAATACATTAAGGCCAAACGGGAGTTTCCAGTGAAGAAAAAGAATGGCAATCCAGACAATGGGATAAAGTAATCAATGACTGATGGTATAACTGTTGATTAGGCCATATGATCAGGGATGAGTTCATCTACTAATCAAAGCACACTCAGCAGGGTTTAATGAAGGCATGATCTGAGAGTGCGCCTTAGTTAAAACATGTATTTTTGGTTAAAATATATTTCTTTTAAGAACTTCAATCATAATTCCTATTTCTCTTAACATTATTTTATTAAAGCAACCAAACATTTGAGACCATGCTACAACTCAGCTGAACAAGAATTTCAGTCCTATAAAATGTTATTTGCTTCATGGTAGAATATAACTGATGTGGCTTTGAGTTTCATACCAGTTTCATTGAACTTCACCTTGTTTAAGCAGAAAGGATTCTGCTGCAAATCCCTGTTGCTTGACAACCCCATAAGTGCATGCTGGGTGTTGACTGTTTCTTTAGAGACAACTCCTTAGCTGATCATTTGGTTCAGTGATCTGTGTGATAATTTTTTCTCTCTTTTCATGCTTTATTACCCATTTAAAATAGTTTCATTAGACCGGAGAACTGTGTACATTTTGTTCTTGGACTTCTACTCGACAAGACTCACTATTTCTTTTTAGAGTAGATTTCATATAAAAGAAAATGCAGTGAAGATGGTAAATTTTATTTATAAACTGATATTTTCTACCAGTTGTATTTCAAGGGCATTCACAAACTTATGCATTTATATATTACCTTTGTGAAATTGAAGGTGCCAGAAAAGAAATCAGTATATGCTTTCAAAATAGGGGGAAATTTACTGCATATTAAAGGTCATCTGGCTGTCTGAATAGTTATATAGAAAAGGTCAGCAGCCCCTGTAAGAAGCAGAGAGGTTAGTGGTGCATAAAGTTGTCTCGATGTTTCACCTTTAAATCCTTTAAAGGATGGCTGACAGTTGGCTTATTTTGGGTTCTGGGGCTTTTTGAACTAGTGTTACCATGAAGTTAATCTCTAGTATACTAAACTGGACTAATACTCTCTGATTAAATAGTTAATGCCAATCAGAGTCAGTTTACATGAGACCATCTGCAGAGAATGTGTTGTTATCCTGAAAAAGAATTACTACCGACCTTAGTGGAGTATTTTCTTTACCAACTGTAGCTGTCATGATTTTTAAGTAATGATAGAAAGTGATTTCCCAAATCTCTAAATCTTAGCTAATACTCCCCCATTTGCAGAGGTTGTAAAAGAGGGGTTTCCTACTGGCATGAACTAATTTTAATATTCCTTAAACATTTATGGTCTGGGGCACTTGCTATATTCAAAATTTAGGACACCTTGATTGGCATTATTTCAGTTTCCGGATCAAATAGGAAATAATTTAGGAACGTGACCCCTGGAATCTTTATTTTCTTTCAAAAAACATACTAAAGTAGAGAAACTAGTATAATGAACTCCCATGTACACTTCACCCAATTTCAACAATATATTAAGCCCATGGGCAATTTTGTTTAATCAATTATCCCATCCTGGGTTATTTTGAAGCAAACCTCAGACATCATATAAATTCATTTATAAGTATTTAAGTATGTGTGTGTGTGTGTTTGAATTCCTTTCTTCTTCTTTTTTTTTTTTTTTAAAGGGAGGTTGGGAGTTCCTGAAAAGAAAATTGAGAGAGTATTTATTGTTAGCATATATTTTTATTTCTCTTGGGTAAATACCTCAGTGGGTTTGCTAAGTTTTATGGCTAGTGTTCTTGTTAACTTTATAAGAAACTGCCAATCTCTCTTCCATCGTGGATATACCGTTTGATGTTCTTACCAGCAATGTGGAAGAGTTCCATTTTTCTTAAAATTTTTATTGTGGTAACATATATACAATTAAAAATTCTCCATTTTAACTATTTTCAAGTGTATAATTCAGTACTACTAATTACATTCACAATGAGGTGCTACCATCACCACTACCCAAACCCAACCTTTTTCATCACCCCAAACAGAACCTCTGCACCAATTAAACAATAACTTCCTATTCCCATCACACCCCTACCTTCCCCACTGCCCCCCTGATAACAATAATCTACTTTTCTTCTCTATGAATTTGCTTATAGAAGATTTCCATTTGCTTCTCATCTAGGACAACTCTTGTTATTGTCATTAAAAAAAAAAAAAAAAATTAGCCCATTCCAGGAGTTGTGCAGATTTAATTTGCTTTGCATGTGCTTATTTTCCATTACATATCTACTTTCTTGAAGTACCTGCTAAATTTTTGCCAATTTTATCAGATTGTTTGATTTTTTTAAAAAATTGAATTAGAACACTTATTTATACATATTCTGGATACAAACAATTTATTAGACATACATTTTGAAAATATTTTCTTCCAATCTGTGGCTTACTTTTTAATTTTCTTAACAATGTCTGTGAAAGAGCAAGTAATTTTAATTTGATAAACTTTAATTTACCGTTTTTTTTTTTCTTTTATGGTTCATGCCTTTTGTGTCATCCAAGAAATATTTTTCTATATGCATGAAGATGTTCTGCAATGTTTTGTTTCTGTGTTTTTTAGGTTTAGCTTTTGCATTTAGATATAGGTTCCATTTTGAGTTAATTTTTGTATATGATATAAACTAAGGATTGAGGGATTTTTTTTTCCATATAGATATCACATGGTAACAACACTATTTGTTGAAAATACTATTTTGTCTCCATTGAAATATATTGGAAACTTTTTTGAATACCAATTGATCATATATATGTAAGCATATTTATGGGCTCTCAAATATTTTCTGTTAGTTTTTATTTTTATCCTCATGCAATACTACACTGTCTTGATTACTGTAGCTTTATAGCAAGGGCTGAAATCAGGTAAGTGGTGTTCTAACTTTATTTATTTATTTATTTATTTTGGAATTTTTGGCTATTCTAGGTGTTTTGTATATCCACATTAATTTTTGAATCAGCTTGTCAATTTCTACCAAAAATTATATTTTATTTTTGATTGAGGTTGCTTTGAATCTAGATCAATTTGGGGAGGAAGGACATCTAAACAATATTAAGTCATGCAAGAATATTGTGTATCTCTCTGTTTATTTAAGTCTTTGATAATTTCTCTTAGCAATATTTTACCATTTTTAGTGTATATAGCCTTTGCACATATTTTGTTAACTTTATCCCTAAACATTTCAGATTTTCGATGCCACTGCCAATAGTGTTTTTAAAAATTTATACTTCTAAGATTTTGTTTTTAGAATATAGAAATACAATTGATTTTTAAAAATTTATCTTGGGTCCTGTGATCTTGCTAGACACATAACTAATTCTCGTACCTTTTATTTTTCATTTGTGGATAAAAGCAGTTTTATGTCTTCTTTCCCAATCTACACGCATTTTTTTTTTAGGAGGTGCCAGGGATTGAACCGAGGACCTTGTACATGGGAAGCAGGCACTCAACTCCTGAGGTACCTCTACTCTCCTCTATATACATTTTATTTCCTCATTGTACTGGTTGTGACATCCAGTATACTGTTAAACAAAAGTGATGAGAACAGTTATCCTTGCTCTGTTCTGATGGTAGGAAAAACGAATTCCATCTTTAACCAGTAAAGTATGATGTTAACCAGAGGTTTTTCATAGATGTCCTTAATCAGTTTGAGGACATTTTCTTCTATTCCTCATTGGTAACAGTTTTTTTCATAAAAGGGGATTAAATTTTGAGAAATGCTTTTACTGCATCTATAGAGATGAATAAATGATTTTTCTTTTTAGTCTGATAACATGATGTTTTAGTTTCCTTGTTGTTAAAGCAAATACCATGCAATGAATTGGTTTAAACAATGGAATTTATTGGCTCACAATTTTGAGGCTTGGAGAAGTGCAAAACCAGCATCAGCCAGATAATACTTTGTCCCTGAAGCCTGTGGCATTCTGGGGCTGGCTGCTGGCTAGCCTTGGTCCTGGGCCTTTCTGCCATATGGCAATGGACTTTGTGACATCTTCTCCTTTATCCTCTGGATTCTGTTGACTTTCGGCTTCTTGCTTCTCCTGTGTATTTTTCTTATGTGTCCATTTTTTTTTTTCCTTTGTAAGGACTTCAGCCATATTGGATTAAGGCCCACCCTCATTCATTTTGGATACAGTTTAACTAACAACATCTTCAAAAGCCCTGTTTACAAATGGGTTCACACCCACAGGACCAGGGGTTAGGACCCAAATGTGCCTTTTGTGGAGGACATGATTCAGTCCCTAGCTTTCTTTGATTTACTCTATTGTTTTTCTGTTTTGTGTTTCATTGATTACTGCTCTTATCTTTATTCTTTCCTTCCTTCTGCTTCCTCTTTTTAATTTGTACTTCTTTTTATAGTTTCTTAAGGTGTAAGTTTATATAATTGATTTAAGACCTTTTTCTTCCTTTCTAATATAAGCATTTACTGCTATAAATTTCCCTCTAATCACTGCTTCTCCAGAATTTCATAAATTTTGAAATGTTGTGTTTAATTTTCATTAAATCCAAAATATATTCTAATTCTCCTTGATGCTTCTTTATTGAGACAGATGGGTTATTTAGTAGAGTGATATTTAATTTCTAAATAGTTGGTGATTTTCCAGATATTATTCTGCTATTGATTCCATTTTAGTGAGAGAATAAATTTAATCACCTTTAAAATTTTATTAACATTTGTTTTATAGCAAATAATTTTATTAGTGAATATTCCATTTCTATGCAAAATATGCACTATGCTGTCCTTAGGTAGAGTGTTCTATAACTTTCAATTAGGTTAAGTTGGCTTGTTCAATATTGCTCAAACTTTCTAAATACTTATTGATTTTATACCTATGTGTTCTATTGATAGAGGCGTGTGGATTCTTCAACTATATTTGTGGATTTGTATATTTTTCCATTTAGTTATATATATATATACACACACATACACACATATATATAAGCTATGGCACAAGGTGTGTAAACATTCAGATTCACTTTATTCCATTGATGTATTGGCCTCATTTTATTTATGAAATTCCCCAACTTATCCATGGAAATATTTTTTGTGCTGAAATCTACTTAGGGTGACAATGATGTAATCACTCCAATTTCTTTTGGTCAGTATTTTCCCAGTATATATATTCATCATACTTTTTACCTTAATCTGTCTCTATCTTTACATTTAAAATATGTTTCTTCTAAATGGCATAAGTTAGATTATTTGTCCAATCAGTCAGACTCTGCCTTCTAATCTGAGTGTTTTGACCATTTAAATATAATGTGAAGATTAATATGATTCAATTTAAATCTACCAATTTGCTATTTTTCATTTGTTACATCTATTCTTTTTTACTTTTCCCCCTTTTCCTGCCCTCATTTGGAATAAATATTTTTTAATGATTCTATTTTATCTTTACCATTGCCTTATAGGTATGTCTTTTTATTTTATTTTTCTTCTGTTTGATATAGGGTGTATAATGTGCATCTTTAACTTAACCCAGTCAATCTTATAATATTGTCATGCCACTTCATATAAAGAACTTTACAATAGTATACTTCCATTTATTCCCCTTTCTTCTGTGTTATAGTTGTTATACATTTTAATTCTACATATGTTATAAATGGCATAATACATTGCTGTTATTTTTATTTTTAAGTTAATCAACTATTAAAATGATTACAAAGGAGAAGTATGCTTTTTATATTTACCTACATACTAATCATTTCAGCTACTCTTAGTTCCTTTTCTTCTCTTTATTTTTAAAGAAATTTTAGATTACATAAATGTTACAACAAAAATATACCCTCCTCTCCCCACTTCTCCCCATTAACAACGTCTTTCATTAATGTGGTACTTTTGTTACAACTGACGAACACGTGTCGAAGCATTCCTACTAACCATGGTCTATAGTTTACATTATGGTTTATACTTTGTACCACACAATTTTATAGGTTTTTAAATGTTGAAGTAATATTCTTCTCCTAAAGAACTTCTTGTGTCATTTCTTGTTGTTCATATTTGCTGGCAATGAAGCCCATCTACTTTTTAAAAATTTTCCTTTATTTTTAAAAAATATTTTTGTGGATATTGGTCCCTACGTTGAGAGCTTTTTTTGTATTTATTTTGCTTTCAGCACTTTAAAGGTATTACTCTATTGTCTTCTGGTTTATTTAGTCTCTCATGGGAGGTCTTCAGGTAGTTTTATCTTTGGTCCCCTGTATATAATGTGCATTTAGTATTTTGTCTTTTCATCACTGATTTTCAGCAATTTGAGTATGGTCTTCCTTGATGTAGTTTTCTTATGAGTCTTCTTCCTTGGATGTATTGAGCTGCTTGTATCTGTGAGATATGTCAAGAACTATGACAGGTCAGAGATTTTACCCTAGTTACAAACTTATACATTAGCCTACCACTAAGTAGCCACAGTTACATTGATGCTGACAGAAGATATGAAACTCTTGGATCAGAGACAAAGTACTTTATTATTCATTGTATTAGAAGTAGCTAATGAACATTTCTGTTAGCCTCAATTACCAAAGGGTGATGTGAAGAGAGCCAGGTGATATCTGTGCATGCAAGTGAGTTGAGTTACAGGACAAGGACCCTGAACTTAGGGAAACTGAATATTTTATAATGGGCAGTAAGCACGCCTTCCTTTTGTGCTAGAGGGAGATGCTATCTCTTGTTGTCCAAGGCTGTTTTTCTATATAAGCATCTTTCAAAACCATTCCAGACAGAGGAACTTAGTGCCCCTGCTTGTAACATGTACAGAAAAATTAGTGACCCATGGGGAATGGCCCCATTATGGTTTAAGTTTTCATATACTTTGTAACATATTCAGTCATTGTTTTTTGAATATGTTTATGTATTTATAACAATTTACATGCATGCTTACTTGATGCAAAGTATTATGCTAAGCATTCATAAGGATGATTTTATTTGGTCATTGCAGCAACTTTATGAAGATAGGAATTTTTATAACACTTACTTGACAGATGTGAACATTTAGGATTAGAGCACTAATGTAACTTGCCTAAGGACCATATCTGGTATACAAATACAGGTTGCCTGATATCAAAATCCATAATGTTATCCATGCTAAATTGACAGGATTATTAATAAGAATAATTACACCTATATTTACTTGTATTTAATCACTGATGGGTTAAATAGATGGGTAGATAGATATACAGAGAGAGAGAGCAAGAGTTCACATAAAACATGGGGTGGTGGTTATCATTATGCCTTTAAATTAGTCCTAGAAACCAATTATGTTTGTAACATTTATTTGGGGAGTTACATATCATACGTCTGATTTATGAGTTGCCCTTTTTGTTTTTAAATTTTCATTAAAAATTTCTTGTAATGTTTAGGAATGCTCTATTGTGCACAAATGCTGAAATCATCCAAACTTGAAGATATGATGTATTTAGAAAAATAAATAGCTAGTGAATTTTTAAAAAATGAAATGATGTTATTTCTTAAACTATTGGCTAATCTGGAGAATTGGTACATAACAATACCTTTTACTTACTCAATCATTCATCTATCATCTATCTCTCTTATTGAAACAAACATACTTTTCACAAACAGAAAATTTCTGGAAAGATATATAGCAAGTAATTGACAGTGGTTATTGCTAAGAGGTGGGAACGGTATGTTTTACTTTTTTCTCTTTTTGATTATTTTTTTTCTAAGTAAATAAAATGAATATGTATTAGGATAGTCATACAAAGAAAAACCAATAGAAGATTAAAAAAAATTTTTAAATAGCCATTATAATTAATGATTTGACTTAAAATGTTAAGGATTGTATTGATAAGTAGATAGAACTGTTGATTAATTTTAGACTTTTAGAATTTTATTATATTACAACTGTATGGGTAAACATTAAAAGGATAAAAATAGAACCTATAGCATTCCAACCTGTAGATGGGGAGTAGAATAATAAAAACTCAATTATTCCAACAAATAAAAGAAAAAGTATGATAAATAGGAAACTTAAGCTAAGTTGATGGAAATAAATCTGAACCTCCAATATTAAAAAGATTAAACATGAAACTTGCCTCTGGCAGAGGCATTTAAGGCTATTCCTGTAGAGGTCATGACCAGAGCTGGGTCTAGGATATGAGTGGGGACTTGCCAAAAAACTCAGTAATAAAGATAATAATATTTTAATGCAATATTTAAAAAAACAAATTAATGCAAAAATCTATGATAAACAATACACCAAAATTTTAAAAAAAGCAAATGATAAGGTCCAGTAAGGCTGGAATTAGGGTGAGGTGGAGCAAAACGAGTAGTACAACTGCTGTATTGATTAGATCCTGTGTTCATGACTCATATTTACTGGGATTTCAGCAAATTTAATTTCTATAGGACAAGAAAATTGCCTATAGGATTAACTTTCCAGAAATGATTCTTTAGCTCAACATGGCTCTAGGATATTTCTACTAACATAGAACACGTAATACCGAATTTCCTATAGATTTTCCTTTTGAAGACAAAAAGTGTTTCAGAAACTGTGGAACAACAGACCTACCTAACTATTTCTTGGAATACATAAAATACTTTTCCTCAAACAGTTTTTTCAGTGAGCAGCTCACTGTACAATAGCTTTGTACAAAATGGTTTCTTGTGAAAAGGAAGAACAAGAGGCATTGAAAAAATAGAAAAGCAAATAGAAAGAAATACATGTGACTGAGCAGTGTATGTTGAAGTGGTCTTCAGGAAGTTAATGTTTTGTCTGTCTCTTTGGTGTTTTAAATTGAGAGGACAAAATAGCCCCCAATCTCTGTGTTTCTGAGGTAAACATATTTAATAGCTTTTGAGTAGCAGAGACCTCTGATCTTTAAGGAGAAATCAATATGGTGCTCCTTTAGAGGCTTCTTACTAATGTAAAGAAAAGAACCTTGAATTGCCAGCATTTTCATTTAGAACAAAGATGGGTGGAGAAAAAAATCCATAAAACAAGGTGAAAATTCATGTTTCAAGGGTAGTCTTTAGATCATTTTTTATTTTTTTAGTCAGAACTTCATGATACCACACTAATGAAGGATGTTACTAATATGGGAAAATATGGGAGGGCTAGAGTGTGGGGCATTCCCTATATTTTTTGTGTAACATTTATGTAATCTAAGTTTCTTTTTAAAAAATAAAAATAAAAAAGTATATTAAAAAAAAAAAAAGAACTGCATGAATCTCTCTCCCCCCCCCCCCCAGTCATATATGTATGGAGGTGTTTATATTTCTGAAGGAGTATAGGTTGATTTGGGGGTAAATGTTTTCTTTTCTTTTTCCCATTATTTTCTCTCTTTTAGTTTTCTCTGTTTCAAAAAGGGATTTCCAAAATTTTTTTCTTCCTCATTCCCTAGCAGAGAATTTGTAAGGTAATTTATTCAGAGTTTATGTTTCCTTTCTGAGAAGAACATTAACCAAAAATGACATCTTTCTTAGGCTATGTTTATGTGCCACAAGAATAACTGAAAATTAAAAAAAAAAAATACTGCAACTACCTCCAGGCCAATAACAAAGAATTCTTGATTAGAAAGCTCCTTAAATCCCTTTCCTACAATAAAATGGAAATCTGAATTTATTTTAATAATATTTTTCACAACTCACTATTCCCGTGATAATCTAATCAGCAGCGTCAGACTGCCAGTTGAGTAATTCAAAGGTTGTTTCCATTAATTAATTTTACAACCGGATGGCTTGACTCTCTCGCTGCCATCTGAAAACTAGCAGAGATGAATATGTTGTGCTTAACAAAATAAATAACTCTGCTGAGCTTGAAAAATGGAGTCAATTTGTCTTCTCTCTTTCAGTGGCAGATGCAAGATGACAGCTAAATGAGTAATCAGCCCATTTAAGAGGAAAATGTATATAAATATTGCCAACAACTGCCATTGAATACACATATATAATTTGATAGGCTGACATATTTCTGTAGGCAAGTGATATAAAAGTGACTAAAATGATGGTAATCTTGATCTATGGTGAGCAACTTTGAGGCCTCGATCATGCTCATCTATGCACTGGTGAGAATCACAGTTTACTTGTTGGGAAAGTTTTGGTCTGGCTCTTTGACACTTTCTCACTGACCTAATCAGCATCATTTCCTTAACAGTGTCCTCACCTTTCTTCAGGTCAGGTAACTGTGAAAGCCACAGAGAATGGCATCATCCCAGGTCCCCCACAGGCATTGTGAACATCAGCTCACTCCTGCCTGACTTTCACTTGCCCAACACGTATTTACTGAGAGCCTCCATTATGCCAGGATCTATGCTGGAGACTAGGGCTGCAGTAATGAGCAAGTGCTTGTTGAAATTGTGTTGGAAAGAAGTGAAGTTTATGGGGGGTTGTATTAGTCAGCCAAAGGAGTGCTGATGCAAAATACCAGAAATAGGTTGGCTTTTATAAAGGGTATTTATTTGGGGTAGAAGCCCACAGTTACCAGGCCATAAAGCATAAGTTACTTCCCTCACCATAGTTTATTGCCACATGTTGGAGCAAGATGGCTGCCGATGTCTGTGAGGGTTCAGGCTTCCTGTGTTCCTCTCTTTCCGGGGCTTGCTTGTCTCAGGGCTCAACTCCTCTGCTATCTCCACAAGATCAGCTGTAGACCATGAGACTCCAGAGGAACAGACCAGTTTACAAACATAATCCAATATCTATTTTTGGAATTCAAAACTATATCAAACTGCTACAAGGATTTATGGGCACACATGCAGGCTATGTAATCTTTGACATCAGTAGTTCCAACTGTTTTTGAGTCCCTAGACCTTCTGAGAATCCATTACCTCTACACAGGCATTGTTCCCTGAAAAATGCAGATACACACAAACATAAGTGAATTTTGCATTCAATTTTTTGTATACAATTTTCTTGTGGGAGTGGAGGTGGGTAGGTATGGACTCCAGGTCAAGAAACCTTGCTCCAAGTGCCTTCACATCCATCCACCTAGGAGCAAACATTTGGCTCTGAGGCCACTTCTTATCTTTCCGTGAATTTGCAACTTAACTTCTAGGTAAGGGCTATAATGATTTTGAGAATCAACCCTGTGAAACTGATGTTGTGTCTACTGGATAGGGGTGTTGTTGAGAACTTTGCTCACTACAGATAAACTGTTGTTTTGAGAGGAGCACAGGATATATATTTTTTCTTCAGTTTTAGTACTAAGAAAATTTGCTTTTGGGGCAACTGGACAGATTTTTTTTTTTTTTTTTTTTTAAATTATGGACATGGTGAAATTGTGTTTTCCACTTTGAATTGGTTGCTGGAAAGAACAAAGACAAGTTTGTGACATGCCTCTAACAATTAATCAGATTGTACTTTTATCTACTAATCTCATAACTCACAGTATTAAAGAAGCAATTGAACTAAAGTGTATTGACTTGGAAAGATATCCATGATATAATGTTAAGTGAAAAAAATGAGTTGCAGATAATGCATAAAGTAGGATTCCATTTTTATAAAATAAAGACCCTCCCATATATTTTAGTGAGAGGATAGGGGAAACTGCAAACATTGATTGCAAAGTGGGGAGGTAGAATTGTAGGAGGATATGGGGATATTATTAACTCTTTTTCACATGGATATCTAATTTGTGACAACAAGCATATACTATTTCAGTGATTTAAAGAAAACTTACCCCTCCCCAAAAAGCCTCCCCCACCCACTCAAATGAGTCAAATGTGTAAACTAACAATTATAATATGTTATAATATGTAATATGGTAGAGAGAGTGACAGAACTAGATAGACATTCAGAAAAAGAACCCAGGAGAGGGTGGTTAACATAAGGGGAGGTCACAGAAGAGAAGGAGCTTTTGAAGAACCAATAGCAGTTTGCTAAGTGGATCAGTGGAGGAAGGACATTCCCAAAACAGGAAGTATTATGACATGGGGCATAAGACAGTATGGTTTGTTTGGGGAGTTACACTGGTATATGTGGTATGAGCAGTAGTGGGAGATGAGGCTGGAGGATTAGACAGGGTCCAAATCACAAAGTGCCGTACTTAGATTTCTCTTTTAATGTTCCTTGGGGAACGTGGCATGGTTAAGGATATCTTACTGTGCGTAGAGTGAAGGATGGATATGAGGGCATGAGATTTGAGACAGGGAGACTGTAGTAGTGAAAGTGTGAGAGAATGAGGCAGTGGTTGTGGGTTGGAAAGCCCCGGAAGGACCCTCTATCCCTTCTCCTCCCCACCCCTTTCCTCCTCTCTAAGTTGACTTTCTGAACAGGCCATGGTCTGTCACTGACTGAAACATAAACCCAGCCTTCAGCCCATCTAGGTACCCTCAACTGATCATTGGAAACTAAGTTTAAAGTTTCTTCTTCTGTCAAGTAAATCTGGACTTCCTCACCCTCCCAGATTTCATTCAATTAATACTTTTCCAGTACCTTATACTATATAAAACCTACCTGATGAATGACTGCATGAGATGTCTAGGGCTTCACATATATCATCTCCCCATTCCTTCTACTACCTTATCACCTACCCTGATGCTGAAGCTTTTCTTTATACTCTAAAATGCTCTGTGAGCCACCTTTTTCAAACCCAATATTGGAACAGTAAGGCAGAGTCTTCAGCTCTATTCCAATCTGTTTATAGGGCAAAAGGCAGGATTGAGAGAACTGAATTGTTCAGATAGAAAATACCAAAGGTGTGTGTGACATGTGTGAATGTGTGTGTGTGCCCACATGTCAAGCTTACAGTACCATTTTTGGATCAACTGCATTTTAAAAAGGGAGAGTTTCTCTTGTAAGAAAGAACTAAGTAATTTTACCATGCTATTGTTGTGACTATATAATCAATATTTTGCAGAAGAGTTTTAACCACACATATTTGTGCTGTTGACCCATTGAACACCCTTCACTATCTGATTTGTAAAAACAAATAAGGCCCATTTGTTATTTAGAGTATTATTTGAACTTAAAGAATTAGTATAATAAAATCTGTAAAAAGTATTATATAATCATGTTTGCACTATTGATTTTCTTAGTAAATTATTTTGTAGAGATGGGACAAATTTTAGTCTCAGCCTGGTTAATTTATGTGAATCTAATTTAGTTGAATGGAAATTATTGGCACTTTATTAGACACAAATGCAAATATATTTTGGTTTCATGCTTCCACTCTATTGTAGGTCATATAACTAACATGACTTAAAAGAAAATATCTTGGGACAAGTAATTATATGCTTAGATATAGTTGTATTTGGCTAGCCTAGAATCATTTTTGCTGAAAATTCTCTATCTATAGGGGATATGTATATCTGTAGGCACTAAATGGAATTATTTTAAATGTAGAATTATTATATTTTAGATGTGTTTCACATACTCAGTGATTTTTTAAAATGTGGACATACAATTATCCTAAATAAAATAAAAGTAATCAGAATGTCTCTGGAAGATGGAAGTCTTCCTTCATTTGTGTTTCACTGTGACAATCTATGAACAGCTGTAAAAATTTAGGGGTTATCTATGACATTTCCTTTTGGCCTACTATAGTAAGGTAATCTTTGTCATTTTGTTTCTCCTTGTTTTTTTTTTTTTTTTTTTTTAAATCAATTTTATTAAAACATATTCATAAACCACACAATCCATCCAAAGTGTACAATCAATGGCATTTGGTGTAATCACAGAGTTGTGCATTCATCACTTTAATCAGTATTAGAGCATTTTCATTACTCAAAAAAATAATAATAATAAACATAAAACAAAGAACAAACAAAAAAACTCTACCCCTTAGCAGTCACCTCTCAATTTTGCTATTCTTCATCTGCCTTACATAACTACTAATCTATTTTCATCTCTCCCATTTATGTTTTTTTTAATTTTTTTTTATTATGGGTAAAAATCAAAATTCTCACAATACATGCAAACATTTGCAAAATGATATATAAATATATATGCATATATGTGTATTTGCTTACAAAAATGTTGTTTTTATATATATATATATATATATATATATATATATATA
>JAKSZT010054564.1:1052635-1097457 GCA_026826555.1 Tolypeutes matacus
CCAAAGCCCTGAGAATTATGAGGCTCCCTATTCAAGCTGGTGGGAATGGGCATTTTTCCTGGACCTATGTGAAATCAGGCACAGTTACCTCTAATTCTTTGGAGTGGCTCTTGCCTTGGTCTTGAGTAATTCTCAAGAACTCATGTTGATCAGTAATCATCTGGAAACTGTAGGAGGTATTGCTGCAGATTTCTGGTACCCCTTTCTATGCAGTTTTCTCCTCTCTCTGGTACTTTGTCCTGAGAATTCTAGTCACCTAGGTCTCCTCAACTCAGGGAATCTGCTTGGCACTACTGGGTTTCACCATTCCTGCCACATGGTTGGAAATTTAAGACAGTAAGCTGGGGCTATTTTGTGGTTCATCTTGTTTTTTTTTTTTTCCTGTTTCTCAAGGATCTGCTGTCCTTTGTTGTCTGATATCCAGTGTCTTGAAACACTGTTTTTCATACTTATTGTCCTCTTTTTGGTTGCATCAGGCAGGAGGGTTAATTCTCCAGTCCCTTTTACCCTATTTTGGCCAGAACCGGAGTGATTTTTAATTGTTCTTCCTTCGAAGTTTTCATTAAGTCTTAATGTTAGCCACTGGCCATTTGGAAGCAGAACTTGCTCCTCATAATCCCACTATTTATAATATTTTGATACATATTCTCCCAGTTTTCTCTCTCTCCCCCAACAACAATTTGCCCATTAGAAATTTACAGTTCAATGCTTTTAGTATACTCAAATATGTGCAACCATCACCAGAGTCAATTTTAGATTTTATCAGCACAAAGAGAAACCATATAAACTTTAGCTATCATTTCCCCTTTCCAGCCTCAACATCATTCTATCCCCTCCAGCCCTAAGCAACCACTAATCTAATTTATGTCTATAAATTGGCCTATTCTGGACATTTCATATAATATGTACTCTTTTGTGACTGGCTACTTTTACTTAGAATAATGTTTTCAAGTTCTTTTATATTGTAACATATATTAGTACTTTATTCCTTTCTTATGACCAAATAATATTCTGTGGTATGGATATATCATATTTTGTTTATCCATGTAACTGTTGATGGACATTTGGGTTGTTTCCTCCTTTTTGCTATGGTGAATAGGGCTGCTATGAACATTGGTGTATTTGAATAACCGTTTTCATTTCTTCTAGATATATATCTAGGAGTGAAATTGCTGGGTTATATAGTAATTCCATGTTTGATGTTTGGAAGAACTGTCAAAGTATTTTCCATAGTGGCTGTACCACTTTTCATTCATACCAGCAATGTACAAGCATTCCAATTACCCCAGATCCTTGCCAACACTTATTTTCTATTTACTATTTTTTAATTCTATCCATCCTATTGGATATAAAGTGGTATCTTATTTTAGTTTTGATTTGCATTTCCCTAATGACTAAAGATGTTGATTTTCTTATCATGTGCTGTTGACCATTAATATATCTTCTTTGGAAAAATGTCTGTTTGAATCCTTGTTTTTAAATTGTGTTGTTTATCCTTTAATTGTTAAGTTGTAACTGTTCTTTATATATTCTGGGTACTAGGCCTTTATAATTTACATGATTTGCAAATATTTTCTCCCTTTCTGTGGTTGCCTTTATATTTTCTTGATAGTGCCCTTTGAGGCACAAAAGTTATAAATTTTTATGAAATCCAATTTATCTGCTTTTTCATATCTAAGAAACCATTTCCAAATAGGAGGTCATGAAGATTTGCTCATATGTTTCTTCTAAGAGTTTTATAGCTTTAGCTCTTACATTTGGATCTTTGATCCATTCTGAGTAAGTTTTTATAAATGATGTGAGGTAAGGACTCAACTTCATTCTTTTTCATGTGGCTATCCATTTATCCAGGGACCATTTATTGAAAAGACTATTCTTTCTCCCATTGAGTAGTTTTGGCACCTTTGTCAAAAATAGTTGACCAGAGACACATGGATTTATTTCTGCACTCTAACTTCTATTCTATTGGCTTGTATATCTATTCTTATGCTAAATACCACACTTCTTTGATTATGGTTGCTTTGCAGTACATTTTGAAATTGGGAAGTGTGAGTCCTCCATTTTGTAATTCTTTTTAAAAATTGTTTTGAGTATTTAGGGTCCCTTGTAATTCTATATGAATCTTAGAATCACCTTGTTAATTTGTGCAAAAATCGACAACTTTTGCAAAAATTCAAGCTGGGGTTTTGATAGGTATTGTGTTGAATCTCTAGATCAATTTGGGGAATATAGCCATTTAAACAATATTATGTCTTCTGGTCCATGAAAATGGGATGGCTTTCAATCTATTTTGATCTTCAAGTCTTTCAATAATGTTTTGTAGTTTTCAGGGTATAAGTTTTGCACATCTTTTGTTTAATTTATTCCTAAATATTTTTATATTAAAATGGATTATCTTTTTTCATTTCTAAAATAATTCATTGCAAATGTATAGAAAACATTTGACTTTTGTATGTTGATCTTGTATCCTACCACTTTGTTTAGCTTCTTTATTAGTTCTAACAGTTTTTTAGTGTATTCCTTAGGATTTTCTATATATGAGATCATTATATCTGCAAATAGAGATAGTTATACATCTTCCTTTCTTATCTGGATGCCTTTTTTTGACTGATTGCCCTGGTTAGAACCTCTTCTACAATGTTGAATAGAAGATGTAAGAGCAGACATCCTTGTCTTGTTCTTGAAGTTAAGGGAAAAGCCTCCAGTCTTTTGCCATCAAGTATGATGCTAGCTGAGGATGTTTTTGTAGATGCCTTTTTTTAGTTTAAGAAGGTACCTTCTATTCTTAGATTGTTGAGTATTTTTCACCATGAAAGGATATCATTGTTGGATTTTGTCAAAGGCTTTTTCTGCTTCTCTTGAGATGATCATGTTGTTTTTTTTTTTTTTTTTTAATTCTTTTGAGATGGTGTATTACATTAGATTTTTGAATGTTAAACCAACCTAGCATAACTAGGATAAGTCCCATTTGGTCATTGTCTTGTTTTGTCATAGATGCTGTGATAAATATCACAGAATGGGTTGGCTTAAACAAACAGGAATTTATTGCCCCATGGGTTTGGAGGCTAGAAGTCCAACATCAAGGTATTGGCAGGGCTTGCTTCCTCACAGAGTCTGTAACATTCTGGTGCTGGCAATCCTCTCTCACATGGCATCCTCTCTCTCTGATTTCTCCTACTTCTGTCTTCTACTCCTGTATTCAATATCCTGTGATTGTAAGGACTTTGGCCATATGGATTAAGACCTGTCCTCATTCAGTTTGGCCTCACCTTAACTAATAATAACATCTTCAAACGTCCTATTTAAAAATGTGTTCACACCACAGGAATGCAGATTAAAACTAGGATATGTCTTTTGTGGGAGACATGAGTCAATTCGCAAGGCTCATGGCATAATTCTTTTTGTGTGTTGCTGCATTTATTTTGCTAGTGTTTTGTTGAGGATGTCTGTGTCCATATTCACAAGAGATATTGTCCTACAGTTTTCTTTTCTTGCTTTTTTTTCTAACAAATCAATTTTATTGATACATATTAATAAAGCATAAATCCATCCAAAGTGTACAATCAATAGTATTTGGTGTAATACATATTTGTGCATTCATGACTTCAATCATTCTTATAGCACTCTCATTATTCTAATAGTAATAATAAACAAAAAAACAAAACTCATCACCTCTCAATCCCTCTATGCTTCCTCTGCAGTATATAGCTGCTATTCTTTTTCCTTCTCTCTAGTATATTTGTATTTATATTTTGTAAAAACAGTCATATATGCAATATCACCCATATATGTGTTTTACATGAGGTTTTACTATCTTATACAGTTCCATGTTAGAGTTTTTTTTTAGCTTTCCTTCTGGTAATATACATGACCTTAGACTTTCCCTTTCAACCACTGTCATACCTATATAATAACTCTGCTAGTTATAAACACCATGATATGCTTTCACCATTTCTGTTCATTTCCAAAGATTTACAAACAACTTTTTTACAAATTCGGCACAGATTATCCCTCAGCTTTCCTTCTCTATCCTCCTTCTATTTTCTGGTGACCTGTAGTCCAATTATTAACTCCATGAGTTTATACAATGTATTTATTTCATAATATCGCAGTCATACAGTATTTGTCCTTTTGTGCCTGGCTTACTTCATTCAGCACATTGTCTTCCAGGTTCATCCATGTTGTCATATGCTTCACTTAATTTCTTCTTACGGCTGCATAATATTCATTGTGCGTATATACCACAATTTGTTTATCCATTCATCCATTGATGGACACCTGGGTTGTTTCCAACTTTTGGCAATCATTAATAAGACCACTATGAACACTGGTGTGCAGATGTCTGTTCATGACTCTGCTCTCAGTTCTTCTGGGTTGTGGCAGTTTGGTATTATTTATGAATTCCAAAAAAGAGATATTGATTATGTTTGTAAACTGGTCTGTTCCTCTGGGCATGATACCATTTGATTGACTTAAATTCAAAGGCTTTATGTTTACTTGATTAAATCAAGATTAGGGCTTTAATTCTACCACATCATTAAGCGTGCAGGGTTGAGTCCCCACCCCCCTTGGTGGGCTATATAAATGGTCACTCACACGAAAGACGCACAGAGGAATAGAGCTCCATAGACACAGAAGAGGAGAGAACTTGTCAGCTTTGATCCTGTGGCCTCAGGAAGAGAGATGGGCCATTTGTCTGTTAGTTTACAGCTGACTTCGTGAAGAGAACTGAGCAGCTGAATCCAGAAAGAAACAAACCCTCCAGCCTACAGCTGAGAATGGAGCCTTAAGAGGAAAGAGGAAAGGTGAACCCTTGCAGACATAGCCTGCCATCTTGCTTCAACATGTGGCAACAGATTTTGGTGAGGAATTACCTCTTATGGTACCTTGAGCTGGACTCTTTAGGGCATGGTAACTGTAAGCTTCTACCCCAAATAAATACCCTTTATGAAAGCCAACAGATTTCTGGTACTTTGCATTAGCACATCTTTGGCTGACTAATACATGGGTATATACCTATTAATGGTATTGCCAGGTCCCATGGCAAGTTTATATCTGACTTCCTTAGGAACAAACAACCCTTTACAGTGGCTGTACCATGCTACATTCCCACCAACAGTGAATAAGCATTCCTATCTTTCCACATCCTCTGCAACATTTACAGTTTTCAAACTTTTTAATAACAGCCAGTCTAATAGGTATGAAATGATATCTCATAGTAGTTTTGATTTGCATTTCCTTAATCACTAGTGATTTGAACATATTTCCATATGTTTCTTTGCCATTTTATTTCTTCTTTGGACAATTGTCTTTTCAAGTCTTCTGCCCATTTTTTAATCTGGTAGTTTGTCTTTTTATTGTTGACTTGTGTGATCTTTTTATATGTCATGGATATTAAACACTTATCAGATATGTGATTGTCAAGTATTTTTCTCCCATTGAGTCAGCTGCCTTTTCACTCTTTTGACAAAGTCTTTTGAGGTGCAAAAGTGTTTAATTTTGAGGAGGTGCCATTAATCTATTTTTTTCTTTTGTTGCTCATGCTTTGGGTATAAGGTTTAAGAAACTACCGCCTTCCAAAAGATCTTGAAGATATTTTCCTACATTTTCTTAGAGGAGTTTTATGGCTGTCACTTTTATATTTAAGTCCTTGACCCGTTTTGAGTTATTTTTTTGTAAGGTGTGAGATAGGGGTCCCATTTCTTTCTTTTGGATGTGGCTATCCATGTCTCCCAGCACCGTTTGTTGAATAGAATGTTCTGGCCCAGCTGGGAGGGCTTGACTGTCTTGTCAAAAATCACTTGACTATAGATATGAGGGTCTATTTCTGAGTTTACAATTCAGTTCCATTGCTCAATGTGTCTGTTTTTAATGCCAATACCTTGCTGTTTTTACCACTGTAGCTAAGTAATATGCTTTAAAGTCTGGAAGTGAGAGTCCTCCAATTTTGTTCTTCTTTTTTAAGATCTTTTTGGCTATTCAGGACCCTTATCCTTCCAAATGAATTTGATAATGGGTTTTTCCATTTCTACAAAAAAGGCTGTTGGGATTTTTATTGGGATTTCATTGAACCTGTAAATCAGTTTTGGTAGAATTGACATCTTAATAATATTTAGTCTTCCAGTCCATGAACGCGGAAGGTCCTTCCATTTATTTAAGTCTTTGGTTTCTTTTGCAATGTTTCTTTATATCCTTGGTTAAGTTTATTCCTGAATATTTGATTTTTTTAGGTGCTATTATAAATGGAACTTTTTCTGATTCCTCCTCAGATTGCTCATTAGTAGTGCATAGAAACCCTACTGATTTTTGCATATTAATCTTGGATCCCGCCACTTTACTGAATTCATATATTAGTTCTAGTAGCTTTGTTGTGGATTTTTCAGTATTTTCTAGATATAGGATCATATCATCAGCAAATAGTGAAAGTTTTACTTCTTCCTTTGCTATTTGGGTGCCTTTTATTTCTTTATCTAGCCTAATTGCTTTATCTAGAACTTCTAGCACAATATTGGATAACAGTGGTGACAGTGGGCATCCTTGTCATGTTCTTAATTTCAGTAGGAGAGCTTTTCTGTCTTTCACCATTGAGTACTCTGCTATGTAAGCTTTTCATATATGCACTTTCTCATATTGAGAAATCTTCCTTCTATTCCTATCTTTTTGAGTGCTTTTATCAAGAAAGAGTGCTGTATTTTGTCACATACCTTTTCTGCATCAATTGAGAGGATCATGTGATTTTTCTTCTTCAATTTATCATTGGGGTTTATTACAATAATTGATTTTCTTGTGTTTTACCTCCCTTGCATCACTGGGTTAAGACCTATTTTACCATGGTGTGTAATTCTTTTAGTGTGCTTTTGGATTCTGTTTGCAAGTATATTGCTGAGGATTTTTGCATCTATATTTATTAGAACTATTGTTCTGTAATTTACTTTTTTTTTTTTTTTTTTTTTTTTTTTTTTGGTATTATATTAATCTGGCTTTGGTATTAGGGTGATGTTGGCTTTATAGAATGAATTCGGTGTGTTCTTTCTTGTTCAATTTTTTTTGGAAGAACTTGAGCAAGATTGGTATTAGATCATCTTTAAATGATTGATAACATTCACCTGTGAAGCCATCTGGTCCCTGGGTTTTCATCTTTGGGAGGTTTTTGATAACTGTTCCAATCTCTTCACTTGTGATTGGATTGTTGAGGTCTTCTTTTTCTTCTATGGTCAGTGTAGGAGGTTTGTGTGTTTCTAGGAATTTGTGCATCTCATCTATATCGTTAGTTTTTTGGCATACAGTTGTTCATAGTGTCCTCTTGTGGTCTCTATTATTTCTGCAGGGTCTGTGATAATGTCCCCCCTCTCATGTCTGATTTTATTTATTTGTATCTTCTCTCTTTTTTTCTTTGTCAGTCTAGCTAAGGTTTTCTCAATTTTGTTGATCTTTTCAAAGAATCAACTTTTGGTTTTGTTGATTCTGTCTATTGTTTTTTTTTGTTCTCAATTTCATTTATTTCTGCTCTGATATGTGTCTTTGTTTTGGTTTGATTTTGGATTAGTTTGCTTTTCTTTTTCTAGTTCCTCCAGGTGTGCAGTTAGATCTTCAATTTTAGCTCTTTTTTTTCTTTTTTAATGTAAAAATTAAGGGCTATAAATTTCCCTCTCAGCAATGCCTTTACAGTGTCCCTTAGATTCTTGATATGTTGTATTCTCATTTTATTTCCTTTCAAGATATTTGCTGAATTCTCTTGCAATTACTTCTTTGACCCACTGATTATTTAAGATTGTGTCATTTAATCTCCATATATTTATGAATTTCCCTTTTTCCATCTATTATTGTCAACTTTATTCTGTTATGATCAGAGGAATTGTTTTCTATAATTTCAATCTTTTTAAATTTATTGAGACTTGTTGTATGAGCCAACATATGGTCTATTTGGAGAAGATTCCATGAGCACTTGAAAAGAATGTATATCCTGCTGCTTTGGGGTACAATGCTCTGTAGATATTTTTTAAGTCTAGTTCATTTACCGTATTATTCAATTTTCTATTTCTTTATTCTCTGTCCAGATGCTCTATCCAATACAGAGAGTGGTGTATTGAAGTCTCCAACTACTATTGTGGAGATGTCTATTTCTCCCTTCAGTTTTGCCAGTGTGAGCCTCATGTATCATGGGGGGCTCAGGTTAGGTGCATAAATATTTAGAATAGTTTTTTCTTGTTGTTGAATTTCCCCTTTTATTAATATATAATGACCTTCTTCATCCCTTATAATAGTTTTGCATTTCAAATCTGTTTTATCAGATATAGTATCACTACTCCAGCTATTTTTTTCATTACTATTTGCTTGGAATATTTTTTTCCAACCTTTCACTTTTTTTTTTTACTATGAAGGTTTTCTTTTTTTAATTAAAAAATTTTTTAAAAAAGATACTTAGATTACACAAATGTTACACAACTTTTCACTTTTAACCTGGTTGTCCTTACGTCTGAGGTGGGTCTCTGATAGACAACATATAGATGGCTCATATTTTTAAATCCATCTATCAGTCTATATCTTTTGATTGGGGAGTTCAAGCCATTAACATTCAATGTTATTACTGTAAGGGCATTACTTAGTTTATTCATCTTGTCCTTTGGCTCTCTCTTTTCATATCATTTTATTGTCTATTTTCTTACCCTTTAGCCTTCCTAATAATCTTCATTTCTACACTCTTCTCCAAATCTCACCCTTGTATTTTTCCTTTCAGGCTGCAGCACTACCTTTAGTATCTCTTGTAATTCTGGTCTTTTGGTAATATATTCTATCAGTTTTTTGTTTGTTTGTTTGTGAAGACTTTGAACTCACCCTCATTTTTGAAGGACAGTTTTGCCAGATACAGAATTCTTGGCTGGCAGTTTTTCCCTTTCAGTATCTTAAATATATCATACCAGTTTATTCTTGCCTCCATGGTTTCTGCTGAGAGGTCAGTACTTAATCTTATTGAGGTTCTCTTGTATGTGAGGCTTTTCTTTTTTCTTGCTGCTTTCATTAGCCTCTCTTTATTTCGGATATTTACCATTCTTAATAATAGGTGTCTCGGGGTAGGTCTACTTGGATTTATTCTGTTTGTAGTGCATTGTCCTTTTTGGATATTAATATTTATATCTTTCATAAGAGTTGGGAAGTTTTTGGTCATTATTTCCTCAAATATTCTTTCTGCCCCTTTTCATTCTCTTCTCCTGGGACACCAATAGTGAGAATGTTTGTATGTTTTGCATTCTTTAGTACCCTGAGAGTCTGTTCCATTTTTCCATTCTCTTCTCTTTCTGTTCTCCTGTCTTTTCCAGTTCAGATGTTCTGTCTTCAAAATATTAATTCTGTCTTTGAGCAATTCAAATCTTCTCTTATGTGCCTCTAAAGTATTTTTAATCTCATCCATCATGTCTTTCATTCCCATAAGGTCTGTGACTTTTCTTTGCAGGCTTTCAAATTGTTTTTATGCTCATTCAGTGTCTTCTTAATATTCTTTATTTCTTTAGTCATATTTTCTTCAAATTATTTGAATTGATTTAGGAGAATTTTGTGATTATCACTGATTAATTGTCTTAAATCCTATATTGCTTCAGGATATTTGGACCATCTCTTCCTGTTTTATAGTATGGCTTGTAATGTGTTGCTGATATCTAGGCATTTGAATATGTTGGTCAATTTACTTTGATGGTCTTTTTCTCCCTTGCCTATTTTTTTTTTTTTCACAGATCTTCTTTGATATTTGGTTTAACTTATTCTAAGTCTTTAAAATTGCCCAGCTTAAGTCATCAAAATTGGTCCAGGAGCTCACTAATGGAGTTCAGATTTTCCCCCAGCAGTTGGGATACACAGAGAACCCAAAACAGTTTTTGTCCATGCAATTTCCAGGCTGGCCAGCAGATGGTGCTTGTAGAAATACCTTTCCAGGTAGGTGTTACAGTCTTGGCTTTCCTGTGTTTCTGTGTGGAATCTTCAGAACTTTGAATTCAGAGATTCAAAGAGGGCTCTGCTGGCCGAATTCACTGAAGATAAGCCTCCCGACTCCCACTCTCTTTTACCTTTAAAACAGCTGACAGGGAGGAAGATGTCTGTTCCCCTCTCAGTTGTCTGCAGTGAGCCAGAGGTTTTACCCCAGCTTATCTGGGGGAGGGGATCCCTTCCTGGCTATTGCTGGGTCTTGGTAACTCACATTTGTTGTTTTGGGTTCTTTGTTCTCTGTCCTCACCCTCCTGGGAGTTGTGTAGCACTATCTTGATCTGCTGACCCCCAAAACAGGTCCATGGGACAGCTTTTGACTCTTTCTCAGTTATTTTTGTGAGAGTTTTGAGCCGTGCCTTGTAGTCAAACACCATCTTCCACCTCTTGTGATTTTTTTTTCCTTTCTGTTTCTTGATATCAGGATAATGCTGACCTCATAGAATTAGTTGGGAAGTGCTCCCTCTTTTTTTTTTTATGTTAAAAATACATATATATTTATTTCAATTTTCAGATGCTTGAACTGTTACAGGCCATCATGATTTAAATAAGAGAAAAAAACATTTAAGAAAGGACAATAAACCTTTTTGTTTAGAGAATGAAATATAAATTGTTAATTCAATTTTTTACAAACAGAAAAAGTCCACAACAACCTATTTTTTTAAAAAGTTATTATAATTATTTCTCTTTAGAATACAGCCTGGAAGAATCATCTTTTTCCCAACTTGATGGAGATTTATCTCTATCCAAGCTTTGAGTATAAGCAGATAAAAAGTAATTTTCTCTTTCTTGAGACTGAGTTGATGAAAGAGCATAAGGTGTCTAAACTGATGGGACATATTTAATTGACTGTGATAAACCTGAAAGTTGCTGTATGGATCTTGTTCTGCTGAAATGCTGTTCTCTCCTTCAGAGCATGCTATATCAATAGACACTCTCTCTTCAGGATCAATTTGATAAGTCTTATCTTCTAATAAACTTTTTTGCACGTCAAGAGATGACTGCAACTCTATTTGAATGTTCTTTTTTTGATCTGTTCCACGTGATCCTTTGGTCTCTTTCGCCAATATTTCTGAATGAAAATTGCTGCATACTTCTATTTGTGAGATTTCATCCCCTGTATCCAGAGACATATCCTCTTCATCCTTTTCATCGCTTTCTAAAAGAGCTGACTGAGACTGAAGATTCTCATTAGCACCAAGCAGTGGAAGGTTTTCTTCTGTGACTGAGTTATGATACCCCACCAGACTTTTAAAATTTTGCATAAAGTCTTCAGCAGTTGCAACCACTATTCCATTATCTGTGTAACTGGAAAGCATCTTGATGTTCTTCTCTGTTAAAAAGACTATGTGTCGTTGTTGTATATTCTGAGCCTGAAGTCTGATAAGGCAGTCCAATTTTGGAGCATTTCGAGTTTGTGAATCACATTTGTGGTATGACAGAATTTCAACCAGATGTTTCTTCTGGTAGACATTCAGAAGAGTCAGCAGACTTAGGGCTTTTGCATTCAATCTGCCGAGTTCCTTTAGTTTCTTCTGAAATTTACAGTGGACTTTCCATTGCCATTTTCCTTCTGGAGTACTAAGTTCTTTGAGGAATGTCAAGAAATTTTTAAGGTTCTCAATTGTGATAACCTCTGGATTTAGAATTGATTCATCAGATACGATAAAACCTCCAGATACAAATAACTCATTGTACGTAAGATTTTTACCATCATCCAGGCTATCAAGACCAGCAAAAGTAACACAGGGGAGCTTCTTTAAAGCCACCAATGAAACCTGCAATGTCTTCATTTTGGATAATAATCAATAGTTTATCTAGTTTTGATCTTCTTTCCAAAAACTGTTCTGGATGACATTCTGTATTGCCTAATTTGATAAGATATTCCTTTATTTCTTTACAAAGCATACTTTCTTCTTCTTCATGAATATAAAATTTCACAGTATTTTTCTGGACATCCTTCATGATTTTAACCAAACTGTTAAATACTTCAGGTTCTAACTGGCTTATAAAATTTGAAAGAGCCGGTTGGGCAGATATATTTACATCACTGGGCGATTTTGTTGTTTCTTTTTCTACTGGTTCCTGGGCAGCATCACCAGGTACAGTATGATCAGAAGTTACCATTAACTCTGTGGCTTCATGTGGCTGGTTCATTTCTACTTCAGTTAACCCCAAAGCTGAAGAGGAATGCTGATCATTAGAGTTGGTATCTTTCAAAGGATCACTACAAAGTGGCTCAGGAAGGTATTTACTGTTGAAATCACTTGAGGAAACTGGTATGACATGCCTTCCCAAGGAATTCAATGCTATTTTGGTACCAGAATCACTGGGACTGGCTGGTGGCAAATTCCCACCCTTGGCTGATGCTTTAATAATAATAGTGTTTAGTTTCTCATGCAAGCTGTCAACAAACTCTTGTACACCAGCTTTGGACATCTTAGAATATATGAACTCAGAAAGCCGTTTCATCTTCTCTTGTGTTGAAAATGCAGGTGTGGAAATTCTACTGACATAAGAAACATTCTTTTGCTTCAAAATCTCTTCTATTTTCCTAGAAAACAGATTGTACTCTCCTAACACTGTACCCTCTGTGGTTTCACTCAGTGCAGGCAGCTCTGCTGCTGGCACACACTGTTCTTCCACTGTCACCTGACCTGTGAACACGTCATCCTCAGTGGTGCCCTTTAGTGTGTCTGGTGTTTGTTTCTCACCATGTTTCCCCAGCTGGTCTTCTGGGCTTCTTGCATTCCCTCCTGTAATTGGAATAAGTTTCCAATGTATTTCAGTCTCTTCAACATTATTTGATTTAGACTGTTGTTTATGGAATCCATGTTCAATGGGAACAGTGGGACACAAACTGCAATCTTCAAAATTATTCACACTAATTAAATTTGGATCTTCTTTCAAATGTAGTTTATGGTCAATGCTTATTTCAGTGGTAGAGACAGCAATGGGATACTTTAAAGTTGATGTATCAACATCAAGCAATGGGCTCTGAGTACCCTTAAAATGTGCATTTTCAATTTTTGCACAAGAAGGCTGCTCAAACTCTTTCTTATCCTGGGTAGAATTCAACTCATATTCATGCTTTTGCCTCAGTTCTTCATAGGTATCATCAGCAGTCAATCCTAAAGCTTTGTTCACTGTGTCTCTCAGGGATGCATCAGAATGGCGTGCATTTGCTAGTGTTTCTGATAACCAATTAAACAGCCTATGGATGTCAGCAATGCCAGAGTTAGAGGCATCCTGCTGCTGCCGTCTCAAGTCAGCATCATGCCCAAGACTACTAATGAGTGAGCCAATAGGTTGTGGAGACTCTTCATACAGATGGCAATTTTCAGATAAATCACTGGTTTTGGTGAGTTTTCTCATATTTTCAGGAAGATCCTCAAGTTTCCGCTTCAAGACAGTTTTGCTTCTCCTATCTTCAGTGTCTGAGTCCCCACCCACATTTTTTTTCCTACACTGAATTAAATTAATCAATTCTTTGACTCTATCCTTATCATAATCCAAAGAATGAGATGACTTTTGCTTTCCAGGTGTGACCATTTTGCCCCTTGAATTATTTCGTTTTCCAAATTTCATTTTTGTACCATTCATTTCTTCTTCTTGGCCGTCATAATCTGAAAGTAGACTAAACTGTTAAAGTTTCCTATTTTCTTCAAATAGCTCTTTTAATTTACAAATAGGTAACTGATACATTTCAGGCTGAAAAATATAGCTATCCAAACAATTATCGATATGGGATTTATTTTTTGGAGCTGAGTATAAGAACTTTCTATCATCTAATCGTGAATCATATGGAAACATGATAAACTCTCGTTTACCTGAACCAAAGCCTCATTTAAAAAATTCACTTACATACTTTTCAACAACAGAATGAAAATTTATAGTATTTATATTTTGAATTCCTTTCAGCACTGAATCAAAGCAAACTGTAAAAACTGAGTTATTTTTAAAACATCTGGTATGCTCTCATGTCTTTCCTGTGGTGCTGCATTGGCTGAACCTTTTTGTGAAGGAACTACACCTCTAGATTCTCGAAATAGAAACAAAGCATGTAGGACTCGAGACTTGACAGTCTGATGTTCATATGGAGAAACCATCTGACAAGGAGAAAGAAGAAATAGGTATCCTCGGTCTTCCAAAGGTTTAACAAGAACAAGTTTTTCTTTTTCTAGTTTTTGCAGTAAACTCTCCATGTTACTTCCAATTCTTGTCTTTTCTACAACTTCATAAAGGCTGCAATATACTCCATTCTTTGAAACTTCATTTGGACCTAAGTATGTTTCCTTATAAAACAGCGCTGGAGGGATTTTCTGTTTCAGATGATCAATACTCATCACTGTTTCAACATCTAACTTCTCAGGAAGCTTGATAGGCAAAAAAGCACGAGTGGCTGACCTCAGGGAAATGTAACACAAGAGCTTTCCTTTATTTAAAAGCTGTCCTTTCCACAAGGTGTAGTTAAATTTATCTGTGTTTCTATCTGCATTAAAGCTGTTAGATCTTGATGAAGGTATAAACTTCGGAGTCTGCATATCATCTTTGTAAGTGAAAAACACAACAGCATATGGACATACATGTCTTGGTCTTCGCCTTAGCTCATCAAAGCCATACTCATAAAAATAATACTGAGTAAGCTCATAGGCTCTATAAGCCAAAAGGGATGTAACTCTATTGGCATTCTTCGACACATGACATTCATGCTTTGGTGTTGGGTCCAAAGCACTTTTATTTAACATAGATTCCAAACTTTTTTACACCCATGGGGTCATATATACTCTTTATTTTACCCTTCATTATTTTAAAAATAACAACATCACCCGTTGCCCCAGCTTCCAAAGGATTAGCTTGTAGTAAATCAGCATACCTAGAAAGATAGATACCCATGGAAGGACTGCCAAGAATTGTTATTTTGGATTGGCCCACCTGTAATCCTCTTTCACATATGCTTTGAACCTGATGTCGATCAACCATCAGAAATGCATAGAATTCTGAAAGTTCCTTATCTAAACGACCATCAAATTTCAGTTCTCTTTGTTTTTCTGTAAACTCCTTTTCCAAAAGCTCATTGTGTATCAAGCAAGCACGTTTGTAACTAAAATTTGTTACTGAGGTTGGTTCAAGGTAAGATGAATGGAGAATATTTAAAACGTCTTCAAATTCTCGAGAGCCAGGAGTTAATGGCTGGAAAAGTGCTTTCTTTTCTCTGCTCTTCCTGGGGATCTGAAAACTCCTTCTAACGGGCCTTTCAGGCTCTTCAGGGCCTTTGCGCAGGGCGGCCGCGCCCGCCTCAGAAGAGTCCAGAGATCTGCTTGAGCCCAAGGCTCTGGGTAGCCTCGGCCGCCGCGGTCTCCTCAGGCCCGGCGCCGCCGCCGGGCTCCGCGATGCTGAGGCCGCCGCCGCCATTTTGTGGGGAGGACTCCGGCTCCGGAAGCGCCTGCTTCATCTCGTCGACCCCGCCGCCGCCACCTTCCCAGCTCGCGTCCGTCGGCGGAGAGGTCTCCGTTTCCGCAGTAGTCGCCATCACGCCGGCGTGAAGAGCCGGGAAGCTTCTGCCTACAAGGCCGACGCGGGTGGGGGGAAGGGGCGGCAGGCCGGCCTTGTCGCCGAGCCACTCTCAGCCCACCCACCCCCTTCCCCCCGTGGCCACGGGCCGCGCTTCCCGCTCCCTCTTTTTCTATTTCTTTTCTGGAAGGATTTGTGAAGGACTGGTATTCATTCTTGAAATGTTTGTTAGAATTCAGAAGTGAAGCCATCTGCTTTTCTTTTTCTTCTACCCAGCTTTTTAATTACTAATTCAGTCTCTTTACTTTTTATTCAGGTCTATTCAAGGTTATCTATTTTTTCCTTAGTCAGTTTTGGTTGTTTGTATCTTTCTAGGGATTTGTCCATTTCATCTAAGTTATATAGGTTACTGGCAAAATGTTCATAATATTCTTTTTTAAATTCTTTTTATTTCTGTAAGGTTGTTAGTAATGTCCTCTTTTTCATTTCCTTGTTTTTTCCTTGAACATTCTAGTTAAATGTTTGCCACTTTTATTGTCTCTCTCTTTTTTTAACAAAATAGTTTCACCTATATATTTTTGTTTTCCTGTATGTATATGTGTGTGTGTATGTGTGTGTATGTGTGTTTTACATTTAACTCTTAAATCAAACTAGAATTCATTTTTGTATATGATATGAAGGAGGAATATCAACTTTAATTTTAAAATAGTTAATCAATTACTCTACCACCATTTACTGTATAATATCTCTTTCTCCATGGATTTTAAATGTCACTTCACGATACCCACAGTTTTACATATACTATGTTTTATTTCTAGGCTTTCTATTCTTTGCTTTTTGGTATCTACAAGTTCTTCCCACCACTTTTGTTCTTATTATTTTAGCATTATAAAACCCTCTAGAAGCTGGAAGGAAAACTTCACTCTCATTATTCCTTAGAACATTTTTGTTGACTATTTTTGCTAATTTATTATCCAGCTGATCATTAGAATCATTTTGTCAGATCACTTTTACCCCCCTTCAAATTTTCTTTGGGATTTTACTTGATCTGAAATAAATTCATATAATATTCTGAAAAGGATTGATATTTTTCAGTATTGAAGCTGCATGTCTTGGGTACCTTCTTACTTTTTAAT
Organism: Tolypeutes matacus; assembly: GCA_026826555.1. Lineage (NCBI taxonomy): Eukaryota > Metazoa > Chordata > Mammalia > Cingulata > Chlamyphoridae > Tolypeutes > Tolypeutes matacus. Next base: position 1,069,261 of record JAKSZT010054564.1, read on the forward strand.
CTATTTTTAGTGTTCCTAATCACTAAACATCTTAGCTTCCTGAAGTGTAACTATTGAATTATTCTTGAATCTTTCCTTACAGTAAAAGTCCTTAAAGTACTTTCTGGAAACATTTCTCAGATCTGCTCTTTTTTATCCCCTCTTTCCAGATTATGGCTTTATTTCTAACCAGTCACTTTCCAAACTGTCTCCTTCCTATTCATGCTTGTCATAGTTAGAACAATTATCTTTGTTTTTGCTCATATCGTTCTCTTTTACAGAAGGCATAGTGACTCCCAATTGCTTAATTCAATTAAATAGACCTTTAATTCTGACTTCAAAAACTATCTTCAATTGTCATACTATTGCTCCCCCATCCCTACAGACATTTGTATTCCTTTCTTATTGCTTAGTGGTTTATACTTTCTATTTTGGCATAACAAAACTATTTATATTTCTTTACTTTAGCAAAGCAAAATGCAATGCCATATACAGTTTACCAATGTTTATTTACATATGATCATATAGACACATAGTTTTCAGTATTTATTACCCTCTTCCACAAAACCAAATTCCTTTCATCTTCCAAATACCTCCTTTAAACACATGTCAGACAGAAAGTAGATCCATTTTAATGCTACTCTAATCATTCCAGCAGTTCTGTGTAATTATATCTATCCAGTTGTAATTGATTGTATAAAAGATGCCTTCTTTAAGAAAGTACAGTGCGCAAGCATGTACGATGTATACAAGATTATGATTGCCTTTATAAATTTGATACATAGCTGGATTTTTTTAAATATTAGCTGACATTTTCTGTAACTTATAAAAGTTCAGACTGGGGAATATTGTTTCAAAGATATGAAGTCTATGTACTTATAAAGTAATAATTATAAATAAAATGAATTGCTTAAAAAATGTATGGAAGAATATAAACCTTAGTATAAATTAAAATATTCAAAAATGTTTTTTACATGATTTGGAATTATACCTTCTTTTTTTTTTTTTTTTTTTTTTTTTTTTTTAAAGATTTTATTTATTTATTCATTTATCCCCCCCCCGCTGCTCATGCTCGCCGGGTCAGCCAACCACGCCGCGCGGGCGGGCCCGCCCTCACCAGGAGGCCCCGGGAACCGAACCCGGGGCCTCCCATATGGTAAACGGGAGCCCCACTGATTGAGCCACAGCCGCTTCCCGAATTATACCTTCTTTATAAAGCTATTCTTGAATATTCATATATGCCAAAAACCTACTGTGGGTACAGTTAAACAAATTCCTCTGTAAATCCAGTCCATGAAGGATAATGGATTAAAATCATTGTGCCATTAGGGACTTTCTGGCCTAAATTCCCCAAGTGTGTGCATTAATCTGGGGTACAGAAGACAATGAGAGCATAGAGGGACTTGCTTTATCCTAGAGAATTCAAGGAAGACTTCCAGTAGATGACACTAATACTAAGGCTTGAAGGAGAAATAGAAGTTAGCTAGACAATGGGGTGAGAGAGGTGAGACTTCCAAAAAGAGCAAGAAATGTGTGTGCAGAGACCTGAGAGACCTGAGAGAATGTGGCAAATGTGAGAAATATTCAGTATTTCTGGATCTAAGAATGCATGGAGATGATGGGGTGATGGTTGGGGGGTGGGGTGGGAAGAGATGGTGGGAAATTTGGCCAGAAAGTCAGACTGGGGCCAGATCATAAGGAGCTTTGTAAGTTCTGCCAGGGAGTTTGGCCTTTATCCTATAGGCTATGGGAACTTACTTGCAGTGTAGCTGCAATATTTACATTATGAAGGAAAAACCCAAATCCTACTTCTTACATAGTGAGCAAGGTGATAAAAACAACAGCAAAAAGCCCAACTTTCACTTATGAGAGGAGGGGCAATGAATCAGGTCCACTTCTGACTTTAATTTTTCTGAGAATCTTAGATCTTGTTCCTTTGTAAAGTACTTTCATCTTGTTTCCAGAGATCCAAAGTATAGAATTGCTTACTTGTTTCTAGCAGCTATTTTTTCCCCTTCACAGATTGTCCCTGTCTTTGAATGTGCCTTTCAAAATGGTGTTTTCCAATTTGATTCTCAAGAGTTAGGCCTTGAGCATGAAAAACATGCATTTTTCTGCTTAGAAGCAAGTGAGCTTTCCTTCTTTTCTGATGCACAGACAACTTCAGGATGTATCAACACTTAGAGCCATTAACAGTCAAAATTTTTTTTGATCTCTGACAATCCTTAGAGGGAAAAGGAGATTAATGGAGAATGCCAGTCCCAGCATCAGATTGGAGGAAGGATTTGTAACTATGATGAATGTTTTAGTGTCCAATTTAAGAGAACCAAACTTTTGGCTGCATCTGTGCAGGATGGCAGTGATGATTTAGAAGGCAGAAAGGACCAGAAGGAGGGGCTGTGAGGCACAGTGTTTGCCTTGTGGTGCAGTGGGAAATGGAGCAGTGAATGTTCCTGAATATTTTAAACCATAAAACTTAAAAAAAAAAAATTTGGTATTAAAATTTTTTGTCTATGTTAGAGAAATTATGGGTTTACAGAACAATCATGCATAAAATACAGGATTCCCTTATACCACCTCACCACCAACACCTTGCATTGGTGTTGAGAATTTTTTACAATTGATAATAGCACGTTTTCATATTTATACTCTTAACTAAAGCCCATAATTTAACTAGGGTTCAATGTTTGTGTAGTGTAGTCCCATGGATTTTTTTTTTTTTTTTTTTGTCCCATGGATTTTAAAAAAATTATTCTGGTACCATATATACACTCTAACATTTCCCTGTTTAATCATATTCAGATAGATATTTCAGTGCTGTTAATTGCATCCACAATGTTGTGCTACAATCACCACTATCCAATACCAAAACATTTCCATCATTCCTAATAAGAACCCTGTACATTTTAAACCTTAACTTCCCATTCCCTATTCCCATACCTGGTACCCTATGTTGTAGATTCAGACTCTCTGAGTTTGCTTGTTATAATTGTTTCAATTCATGAGATCATATGATACTTTCCTTCTGCATCTGGCTTGTTTCACTCAACATGATGTCTTCAAGGTTCATCCATGTTGTCGCATGTATCAGGACTTCATTCCTTTTTATGGTTGAATAATACTCCTTTGTATGTATATACCACATTTTATTTACCAGCTCATCAGTTGATGGACACTTAGGTTGCTTCCATCTTTTGGAAATTGTGAGTAATGCTGCTGTGAACATCAATGTGAAAATATCTGTTCAAGTCCCTGCTTTCAGTTCTTTTGGGTTTATACCGAGTAGTAGGATTTGCTCATATGGTAGTTCTATACTAAGCTTTCTGAGGAACTGCCAACCTGTCTTCTAGAGTGGCTACAGCATTTTACCTTGCTACTGACAATGACTGAGTGTCCCTATTTCTCTGCATCCTCTCCAACACGTCTTATTTTCCATTCCTTAATAGCAGTCATTCTTTTTTTTAAAACAAATCAATTTTATTGATACACATTAATAAAGTGTACAGTTTATCCAAAGTGTACAATCAGTGGTATTTGGTATAATCACATAACTGTTCATTCATTACTTCAATTATTATTAGAGCATTTTCATTATTTCAATAATAATAATAAAAAACAAACAAATAGACAAGAAAATTCTTTACCTTTCAATCTTTCTATGCTTCACCTGCTGTACATATCTGCTATTTCTGGCTATCTTGTACATTTATTTATTTATTTATCTATTTATTTATTAAGCAGTTTTATTGAGATATATTCACATACCATACGATCTATCCAAAATGTCTAATCAATGACTTTTAGTATAATCACAATGTTGTGCATTCCTTATCTCAAAAATTTTAGAACAATTTCATTATTCCAAAAAGAAAAACTCCACATCCCTTGGCAGTCCTTCCCCAGCCCTACATAACAACTAATCTAATTTCATCTTGTAAATTGATTTATATTTATATTTTATCTAAATGGAATCCTGCAATATCTAGTACTTTGTGTCTGATTTCTTTCATTTAGCATAATGTTTTTTGTCTGATATTAACACTTGTAGTATTTACATTTGTTCAGCTTCAAAGAAAAATGGTCTTATATATGCAATTTTACCCATATTCATCTTTCACATGCAGTTTCACTATGCTATACAGTTCCATGTGCATTTTTTAGCTTTCCTTTTATTAATATACATGACCTTAGATTTTCCCTTTAAAACACTTTCATACCCACATAATAGTACTGTTAGTTACTAACATTATGTTGGGCTTTTGTCTTTTCTATTCTTTTCCAAAGATTAACACACATCTTTTTTACCAATTCTGCACAATTTAACCCTTAGCTTTCCATTCTCTAACCTCATTCCATTTTCTGGTGATACATATTCAAGTTAGCAACTTCATGGGATTACACAATATATTTAGTTCATAGCAGTGCAATCATACAGAATTTGTCCTTTTAAGTCTTGCTTGCTTTACTCCACATAATGTCCTCCAGGTTCATCCATGTAGTCATATGATTCATGACTTAATTTCTTCTTAAAGCTGCATAGTATTCCATCCTGTGAATACACCACAGTTTGTTTATCCATTCATTGGTTGATGGATACCTGGGTTATTTCCAACCTTTGGCAATAACAGCCATTCCAATGGGTGTGAAATGGTATCTCATTGTGTTTATGATTTGCATTTCCCCAATGCTAATGATATTGAACAACTTTTCATGTGCTTTCTGGCCATTTGTATATATTCTTTGGAGAGAAGTCTTTTGCCCATTTTTTAATTGGGTTGTTTGTCTTTTTCTCGTTAAGTTGAAAGCTTTCTTTTTATACTCTGGATATTAATCCTATATCAGATATGTGGTTTCCAAATATTTTTTCCCACTGTTTAGGTTGTCATTTTACTTTCATGATGAAGTCCCTTGAGGAATGAAAATTTTTATTTTTGAGGAGGTCCTATTTATCTATTTTTTTCTTTTGATTGCCTAACACAAGATACTGAAGATAATCCCCTACATTTTCTTTTAGGAGTTTGATAGTTCTAGCTTTTATATTAAGGTCTTTGATCCATTTTGAGTTAATTTTTGTATATGATGTGAGGTAGGAGTCCTCCTGATATTTTGCAAATGGAGATCCAGTTTGCCCAGCACCATTTGTTGAAGAGACTATTCTTTTCCAATTGAGTGGCTTTTGCTACCTTGTCAAAAATCAGTTGGCCATAAGTGTGAGGGCTGATTTCTGAGCTCTCAATTCTATACTATTGGTCGATATTTCTGTCTTTGTACGAGTACCAGACTGTTTTGATTACTTTTGCTTTGTAATAAGTTTTAAGATCAGAAAGGGTGGGTCCTCCAACTTCATTCTTCCTTTGCAAGGTGGTTTTAGCTATTTGTGGCCCCTTACTCTTCCATTTACATTTGATGATTGGTTTTTCCATTTATGCAAATAAGGTTGTTGGAATTTTGATTAGAATTGCATTGAATGTATACATTCCTTTGGGTAGTATTGATATATTAATGATATTTAGTCTTTCAACCCATGAACACAGAATAGCCTTCCATTTATTTAAGTCATAAAACTTTTAAAAGTTAATTTGCATAATTGCAGAGCTATTTCCTGAGGGGTATTTTGGTGCAAAGTCAAGACTAATAATAAAGTTATGAGGAAACAGCTCCAACCGTGAGAAGAGAGAGTAGCCACTTGAGTGTCTGAGTCATTGCTATTGGCGATGGATACTTACTAAAATATGAAAGTTGCACTGCACATCAAACCCATTAACCATTAATTTCATCAGAAGTTCTGGGTGGCTATCACTGCTATTCTATACTTGAGCTTGGGAGCAAAGAAGGCAAAGAAGGGAATACAGATAAGAGGTGAGTCTAAGAGTTAAAAGGGTGGTTTTATCCTTCAAACAAGTATACAATGGAGTAGGGACTGAAGATGAGTAAATGAATAAATTGAATGACTGCAGCAGAGGAAATGTGTACTTTGCAGAGTGGGCTTTGTCTTTTGATTTTTCCCCCTTTGATTGTTTCTTTTAATATTTACATAAAATTCATTTAAAAATTGCAGCAAGAGAAGAGATTTTGTTTGAGTTGAAGTCTGGGTTGGAATTTAAAAAGGGTAATAGTATATCCTTGGGGTCTGGGTCAGAACTGAAAAAGAGCAATAATATATCCTTGGGGTCTGGCAAGTTCTGAGAAGGTGGTGAAGTTTCAGGAGTGAATACGAACCAGTCATTTTTCCGATCTAGTGAGTCTCCTCAGCTTTTCTCTGCTCAAAACTTGAAGGGGTTTGTATTATTATTGGAGGCTATTTCCTTGGAAAAGCCTCTTAGATCATAAGTTACTTGCAAGAGACTGTTTAGACAGTGTTTAGGAAAATGGTGTCAAGAAGGAAATTACTTGCTTTAATAGCTCTGACATTATTGATGTTAAGCATTTTGCATTCTGTTTGATGATTTGCATACAGATGGGGCCATATGGACCCAGAATTACGTTCCTTTGTGTTTCTTCCCATTTCTACCACTACAAGAAAATGAGTCAGATATGCAGATCAAGTTGCCCTAAAAAAGCCAGTGATTTAAATTCGTTTTTAGAAAGAAGTTCACTTAAATGCAGCATTGGGATTAGAATTGGGGGGATAGTACTCTGCTTAACTGTTTTTATCCTGACCTAGCAAAGCTTTTGCATTGCCATAAGAGTTTAGGCTGAAGGATCTTTGAAATCATATAGTCCAGTGGATGAGGACTTTCAGTCTCCTGACTTTGAGTCACAGTTTTTTTTAATACTATCTTGTGCTTTCTTTCTTTACAAAATATAAAACACAGTGACTATAACTTAAGTTTAGGGACCTTAAAAAATAGTTACTTATTATTAAATAATCTCTTCCCTCCTACTTAGAAGATTTCAGTTTATCTATGGATGTAACAATCAATTAATGTGTAATTTCATGAATTGTTTCATTGTAGACTCCATGACTCTTGAAACTTTGATGCCTTTCAGGAACACATTTTGACATTTCAACCACATAGTTATAGAATGGCATGAGTATTATCCTTTCTGAGCCTCAAACTCCTCTTTGCAAAAAAAAGAAGGTATTAAAAATTATCTTTTCCTAAAAATCTGAGTTTTTAGCCACCATTCCACCTGTTTATAATGCTTTCTGCTTCTTTTCTTCACCTTTCCTTCTTTGAAGACACAGTTCAAATCCCAATTTCCCTACAAAGCTTACTGATGCCTCTAACTTCCTTTATATTACTATTTAATTTTTTTGACCAATAATGTCATTACATGGTGACTTTTTTATACACTGTGGTTATTTATTGTTATATAACTTTTTAAGATTTTGATACCTTATTTCAGTATACATATTGCAAGCTTACTTTTTGGGAGTGAAAACCATACCTCCTATAAGGTAGGAAAGGTAAATGTATATCTTATAATACCTTTTGGAGTGCTTAGTACATATCCTATGTTCAATAAGTAATTGTAATTTTGATTTTATTTTGCTTAGCAAGTGGAGGCTTCTATTGAGACATTTATTTTTAAAATGCATCACAATATTCATTTTCTTAATGGATTTTTTTATTAATTAGTTTCAAAGTACATCTACAATATTGATTTATATTATGTTTTAAATAAATTCTAATATTATAAAAAACCATTTCGTTACTATTTTGGATGACAGTTCCTAGGCTCAAAATTTAAAAATATCTTGAAGTTGTGCTCAAATATGATGATATTGGTAATAAAATTAAGATTCTGTTAATAAATAAAATGTGAACACCTTCAAAAATAAGAAAGGAAAATGTATTTGTATTGAGGAAACTCTAGAAAACAAGTCACTTCAAAAGAGATTAAGGGAACTTACTTTGTTCTACATCCACAAGATAAAAGAATAAGTACTACTATTAACAAACAGTTAGCTAGCATCCATCAGGGCGTAGATTAACTAAAAATTTTACTGAAGTGGTGGACCCTGAATTTTTATGGGATTTATTTCCCCCTTCTTGTTTACATATGTTTCAATAAGACATCTAAAGTACTTGCTACTGTTTACTCATCAGATTCAATCAGCATAATGTCATCAATGTAATGGACCAGTGTATTAATTTTCTGTACCAAATTACCACAAATATAGTGGCTTAAAGCAACACAGATTTAAGTTCTGGAGGTCAGAAGTCCTAAAATCAAGGTGTTGGCAGGGTTACAATTCTTTTGGAGGCTTTATAGGGGAATTCACTTTGTTGCCTTTTCCTACTTGCATTCTTTGCCTTGTCGCCCCTGCTGCTATCTCAAAGCCAACAGGATTACATCTTCAAATCTCTCACTCTCTTTCTGACCTCTGATTCTGTTCACTACATCTCCTTCTCTTTGTCTCTGACTCTGGCCCTTCTACATCTCCCCTATAAGGGCCCTTGTGATGACATTGAGTCCATCTGGAAAGCAATGTTCAAGAGAGACTTGAAGTGACTGTGAGTTCAAGTGATGTTATAATTCTGCAAATCACAAACTTAAATTTTATATTTGATTTTTAACAATATTGCCCTTGTGGCTAAAAGAAATGAGATTCTTTTAGGGGTGCCTGGAAGCTTTTTAGCTCTCTGAGATGACTTGAAATGAAAAAGATCCAAGATTCTCATTTCCTTTCTTTCAGCAAGTTAGTGCACTCCGAAGAGTCCACCCCACACCACTGTCCTTATAATTAACCCTATTGCCAGGACGGTTAAGTTCAGTAGCCACTTGGGCCCCCAACGTCTCCATCACAGCGGTGGTAATTTGATTATAAATGCCACTGACTGTCATGGATTGTTCACATCCCATTTCTCTTGGGTTAGCAACTCAGTACTAAATTCAAGTCCAAAGACTTGACCCAAACCAAACTTAAGTTAGTAGCCTCAGCATTACTTGGTAACTTGTTAGAAATATCTCAGCACCTGCACCAAACATACTGAATCAGAATCTCTGAGAGTGGGGCCCAGGCATCTATGATTTACCAGACTTCCAGGTGATTCTGAGACAAGATAGTGTTTGAGGAGCAGGAAGCACCCCTAAGGCTAAATAAATGAAGGGAGGGGGTTGGAAATATTACAACTCAGAAACTTAAAGGAGGCACTCTCACAGGGTTGAAATTCAGACCTCTGAGAAGGAGAGCTTGGTGGTGTGGGAGTATCCACGCCCAGAGGACCCAGACCCCTGAGGAGAGGGTTCAGTAGGGATGGTGCTGATATCTGTGGAGGAGGGAAGCATAATGAGCTGGTTCTACAATTGTTGGAAAAATTGGATTTGGCTGTTGTAGGAAGGAACTCCCACTGCTGGGGTAAGAAAACATGGCTGGGATGAAGTTCCCAAGAACCACAAGCAGGCAATTTCTTCTTCCTCCTCTAGCTTTGCATTCTCTCTAGTGCCCTGTATTAAAAAAAGTCTGATGTATATTCGACTGGCAGTGCAGAAATGTGCTCTGCAAAGTCCAAGCCTCAGCATTGTAAGACAGAATATAGAAAGGTGGGTTTGACACTGAGATAATAACTTCATAAGTGACACCATTAGTTTTTGGTATGGACTAATTTATTTACAATAATAAATGCAAGAAGTTTTTAGATATTAATCAAAAATAAGTTTTGAAAAGATAATTTCCTTCTAGCATTATTTCAACCAATGGATTAGTTCAATTTTGAGGGATACTGTGTGTTAGGTCCTGTGTTGTGGCTTCAGCTCCTGACAGGACAGATAAGGTTCCTGCTCTCATAGAGAGACTACATTTTACTGGGGAGACATTTTAGTTAATATGTATCATGATATTGCAACTCAAAACTCTCTTAACCCACGATACTCATATGTGCGAATCATGATTTAAAAAATATTATATGGCTAAATAAAAGGAATAAATAAATTGAAAGCAAATATTGATAAAATACTATAACTGCTGACTGATTCCAACTGCTTGTGATTAACAAGATTTTCATTATTCTTATTAATTTTAAATAAGTAAATGGCATGGATTGTGCATATGAAGAAATGTAATAGTAAAATATTAAGCATACTGAAGATGGCTGCTCTATAAAGCACATCCAGCTACATGACTTCTCTTGCAAATGTCAGGCACACATGCTACTTACATTTTTTGTACAAATTCTTCAGTGAAGAACCAAAAGCACACTTGGCAATAAAGAGCTTAGTGCTCACGATCCCTTCATAAGGAAGCTACAGGATTTATAAAATAGTTAATGGTTGATCCCCCAGTGAGAAAGACCAGGTTAACTGAAAGTTCACTGACTACAGGAGGTGATTTCTTAGACTTTGTTTATAAGTGACTTCCAAAGGTTTGGCTTGAACTTTCAATATATGTTTATATGAAGTCCCCAGAGACAGATGTATTTGATCATTTATCTGTCAGCTTGTAATCAAGGGGGAGCATGAACTACAGATTTTCTGATTTCTTTGCTAGAGAATGTAACTTTATACTAGCAACATAAACACAGATGCAAGGAAACATCCCATTGAAACCTCTTAAAAAATTCATGGATATTTTCCTTCAAGATGACTAGTTCTAGTGCTCAATATGGATATAAAATAAATAATTTTTTAGGTCTATTTCAATAGAGTGGACTTAGTTCAAGAGTAAAACCATCCTTGGTAGGAAAAAAAAATAGACTTTAACATTCAGCTACAATAAACTATAACACTATTACCTTAAAATGATAAAGCACTGTGATATTCAAAGCGCAGTTCTATGTATTATATTTTTTAGATTATTAAGGAATTTCTGTGAGATGGAAAGGGAAACTATTATCACCATCATTTTTCAGATGAAGAAACCGAGTCTCCAACAGGTTAAGTGATTGCCTAGGGACACAAGCTGATAAATGGTTGATTTAAAACTGGAAAACAGATCTAACTTTTTGAATAAAACTTATGATTTATAAGCATTCTGCAAAGTCTTTATAATAAAAAATATAAAAAACTGATTATGGACTTTTGTCAAAATTGAGTGGCATGAAGGAAAGAACCCTGAGCCAGAGTCCAGGATCCTATCCTAGCTTTGCCACTGACTGATTTGGACAAACTGCTCTTCTTTCTGGGCCTTGTTTTTATCATCTGTACAAAGAGAGTATTGACCTAAATAGTCTCTAATGTCTCTTTCAGACCTAACATTGGATGAAATAATTGCTGTCTTTATTTAATCCAGGTCTTTATTTTTTTTAAGTATTTGAAGAGGCAATTTCATACATGTGACTTGTGAAAATCTCAGAATTCCAAACATAGCTCCTTCATGATCTTGTCATTGTGCTCCTTCCTTTTCCTGAATTTTCCCAAATTGGAGCACCTTTGTAGGGTTCAAGAGAAAGGTGGCAGATACTCTACAAAGTTGCCCTGAAAACATTCTCTGAGACTGATATAAATGGGGAATGGATATAATCTTATAGGTGATGACTTGGGTGAAAATGAATGTATCTTATTGATGTATCTTAAGAAAAAGTATTGCTTTGTATCAATACTTTTCCCCTTCAGTAAAGTGAGGCTGTATTCTGTGTTATCATAGCATCCACTGTTTCCCCTCAGTAGAAAGACATTCACTTTAACCATTTTTTATTTCAGGACTACAAGTAACATTTTAGCTGAAGATTCCTCTCTGGCATAAAGACAAGCCAAACACTACTAAAATCTTTGGCTACTTTTGGCAATTACTGATATAATTGGGTTATTGCTCTATATTTTTCTATGTCAAAGCTTAGTAAGAGATAATTCATTTGTCTCAAGTAGGTTTGTGCAAGTTTTCAGGTTGTCATCCCCAACATCTATCATGACTCACAAAATGTAGATTTGCACTAGCCATGAACCATGTGTAGCTGTTTAAATTTAAGGTTAAATGACTTAAAATAAAATAAAATAAAATAAAAAATTAGTTCCTCGCTCACAGTGGCTACATTTCAAGTGCTCTATGGTCATTTGTGTCTAGTGGCTACCATAGTGGACAGGGCACATATGGACCATTTCCTTCATCATATAAAGTCTATTGTGGACAGCACTGATCTAAATTGTTTTTGTATAGACATTTATCCTTAACACCATCTCATTTAAAGGAATTAAAGCCTGCATGGTAAATATTTTGTTCCTATATCAATTAGGGGTGCATTTGTCTGCACTAATAATAATTTAGAAAACTATGGTGGCTTAAACAATGTAGTAATGTACATTATTTCTACTACAGTTTCAGTATGTCAACAATGTCAGGGTTCATGTCTCTTTGTGATTTTCTTGGCCTTTTGTTCATGGTTGAAAGATGTCTGCTTTGGCTCCAGCCATTACATTGTATTTAATGCAGGAAGAAAAAGGAAGGAAAATATGCAGCATCTTTACCAGTATTGCAGCAGCTTTCTCAGAACTTCCTTAGCAGACTTCAGCATGTATCTTGGACAAACGGGTTTCTTATGGCCATTCATACCAGATGGTTAGGAATAATGGATTGGGAATCATGGTTGGGGCAGCCAAACAACCAACCAATAGTATCTGCCATAAGTTTCCTAATAGAATTTAAGAAAAATATTTCCTGATATTATCAGAAGGCAAGGGATTTCTTTTATCTAGTTGACTTGCATATTTGAACAGTAGAGTATAATTGGCAATACATTTGACCTCCTCTTTTAGTGAGTTTCAGCAACTAAATTGCCTGAGAGAGGAAGCATATGAGTAAGGGAAAGTAGTCACAGAAACAAAGGTGGGGAGTGATCAGAAGAGTTTTCTGCATCATGAGCAACTTTAGGTAAGAAAGATGGGTGTCAAAAAAATAAAGACCCCCAAAAGAAGCCACCCTTGAGAGGAAAGAAGGGACTGATGAAATTAGCCAAAGACTAAAACCTTCCCAAATATTAATAGTGAGAGCCTTGGGACCACACAGCCATCTTCAGGATGAGCAAGGAGTGGAGAAAAGTGCACAGCTAGAGCAATCATTTTGAATTGATAACGATTTTTTTACATTAGAAAAGTGGCTGACTGTGACTGCAATAAGCTTAATTATACCTACATCCAATGGAGTAGCACCAAGGAAACAGGTAAATCAGAGGAAAATCTACTCTAAATAGTTGCCCTGATGCAGAGGAATCCTAGAATCCTAGGTTTCCCCTGTGGATTTAAATGACTAACAAACTCCACAGGCTCTTGCAATATAGTAAATATTTTAAAGGTGGACAAAAGAGCTATTTCTTTTTTTTTTTGTCATTATTCAAATTGAAATCTTTTTACGTAGGCAATCTTACTTCTCTGATGAGACCCTTTACTTGGAATCTTTGGTACAAGTAGACAGCAAGAAGGAATTCACAGAAAGGTAATTAGAATGACTGAATGAGATGAAATTTAAAAGAGGGATGAATAAATTTAGCTAGATGGTGGGGAAGGCAATAAACAGCAAGGGCCAAGAGAATTATTTGCTGTGTTACTTGGGGCATAATGAAGCATAACATGGTAAAGTGAAACTAAGGAGAATTTAGTGAGTATCTGAAATGCCTCCTGCTAGGGGCAAATACAGGTTAGCCTTCTTAGAACAGGCCTCATTTAGCACAATGGGCTCTCTTTGTGATTGAATGCCATTCATTATACTGTAGAATCCTTTTTTCTAGAGGGATACTATAAGCAATTTTACTGGAGACACTTATTTTAGCTTAGACTGCCACTAGAAATATTATTATAAGAATCAATTCTGTATTATTTTGAGTATTCAGCAATTTAAAACTGTATGCATTATTCTTATTTAACAAATACTCTGTGGTTTATATCCTGTCTTAGTCTCCAGGTTGCTATGACAAATGCTATATGGAATTTATTGGCTCACAGTTTTGAGGCCAGAAGAAGTCCTAAGTCAAGATATCAGGGAAGCTTGCTTTCTCCCAGAGTCTAGAGCATTCTGGTGCTGGCTGCTGGCAATCCTTGGGTTCTTTGGCTTTTATCTCTGCCTCCCATTACATGGTGATGTCCTCTCCTTTCTGGCTCTGCCAGTTTGCACTGACTTCCGGCTTCTGGTTTCTTCTCTTCATAAGGCCTCTGGTAATATGGATTAAGTCCCAACCTCGTTCAGTTGGGCTGTGCCTTAACTAAAAAATTACATCTTCAGGAAGGCTTATTTAAAATGGATTAACATCCAGGAAGGCAGATTAAGATTACGAACATGTCTATGGTGGGGTATATAGTTTAAGTACATGATTTTCTTGGGGTGCGTATAATTCCAAACAGGTACCTACTAAAACAGAACCTGAAATTTGGGAACATATAGTTTATTCAGGAAGTGACCTCAGGAAGTAAGAGGAAGGGGGCCAGGAGAGTGAGATAAGGAGAAGAACATGCCAACAAAGGCTGCATTATAAAGATCTCTCCTGCTGTGGATGTCAGGAGTTGAACTCATAAAATGCTCCCCAGATTTATCTAGAGTGAGCATGAAAGCCTGGGATATGGTTTTAGTTTATTCAGTTGCTCAAAGCAGATACCACAAAATTCATTGGCTTTAACAATAGGAATTTATTAGCTTACAAGTTTATAGTTTTTAAGCTGAGAAAAATGTCTGAATCAAAGCATCATCAGGCAATACTTTCTTTCTGAAGACCTGTTGCCAGCAATCCTGGACTCCTCTGTCACATGGCAAGGCACATGGCAGTGTCTGCTGTTCTCTTCTTCTCTTCCAGGTTTCATTAAACCTTCATCTTAACTGAAGTAACTCCATCAAAAGGTCCTACTTACAATAGGTTTACACCCACAGGAATTGATTTGCTTTAGCACATGATTTTCTGGGGGTGCATATAGTTCCAAATCACCACAGGTATTTATCCACTGACTCTCATTGATGGTTTCTGTCAGAGATGTTAATTTCTCAACACTTCCAGGGCCTGGCTTCCCACAGATTTGGCAAAAGCACCAAAGCAGAAATGCAGAGAGTTCATGTGGTAGAAAGCTGTCAATGTGCCTGGAACTATCTTTGGAGAAGTGGGCCAAGGAGATGGGATATAGGGCACCAGAAACATCTGCCACAAATTCGATTAACCTCCCTAAGCACCTCACTCATCAGACTTGGGTAGAAGGAGTATGATTTTTTTTTTTTTTAGGGTAACTGACTCCAAAGGGTCAGAGATGCTGCCCCTTTTCAAAGACTGGCTTTTTCCACAGTTGCAACATCTGCATACTCTTTCTTGTAAGCCCTTTGGGGCTTTTATTAACTGCCTGATCATTTTTCCAGTCTTATGCAGAAGTGAACTATGTACCAGTACAGTGATTTGCAGCCAGTATATATTCAGTAAGTTTATTAATTTGTCATTTCTATTTATTTTTAAATTAAGAAAGCAATATGTGCACATGAGAAAATTCAAGCCATGCAAAAGTTTGTACAAAGTAACAAAAAGTTATTCTTCTTGTTTCCCTTTCCTTATATAGCATTAATAGCTCTTTATTTATTTTACCAGAAGTTGTCTGTGATACACAAACATATTTATACATCAATTAAAATGCAAATGGGATAATGCTTTATACCCAATTTGTACCCTATTTTTCACTGAATAAATATGTTGAAGATTGTTCCATAATAGCACATTCATTTTAGTATCTACCTTGTAGTCAATGGTAAAGCTATGTTATTCATTACATGATTTTTCTGGTTTCCAAAGGTTTTCTAGGTCTGGAAAAATCATAAAATAATCATTAATTTGCACATTTTATCAGTCAAGATAGACTTGGTTACATTATGGCATGTTCATTTTCTATCATGGTTACAAAGTACCGCAAATTTAGCAGCTTAAAATAACCCAAATGTATTGTCTCAGTTTCTGAGGGTCAGAATTCTGGGAATGGATTTGCCGGATCCTCTGCTCAGGGTCTGCCCAAGCTGAAAATTAAGTTGTCAGACAGGGCTGCAATCTCATCTGAGGCCCAATGTCCTCTTCCAAGCCTAGTGGTTGGCAGAAACCATTTCCTTTGCAGCTATATAACTGAGGTTCCTGCTTTCTTGCTAGTTGTCAGCAGGGGACCACTCTCCTCCTAGAAGCCACTGTTTTAGTTTCTTAGGCTTCTCAAGAAAATACTATACAATGGGTTGGCTTAAACAATGGAAATTTATTAGCTTACAGTTTTCAGGCTGAAGTAAAGTCCAAATTAATGCATTACCAAGACGATGATTTCTCCCTGACAACTCTGGTGTTCTGGGACTGGCTGCTGATGATCCTTGGTCCTTAGTTTGTCACACAGCAAGGAACATGGTCTCCTGGTCTCTCCCTTCTTCTCTGGGTTTCATTGATGTTCAGCTTCTGGCTGTTCCCTCTGTGGCTCTCTCTCTGTATGTCTGTATTTCATTCTGCTTATAAAGGACTCCAATAATAGTATTAAGACCCATCCTGACTGGGCTGGGCCACACCCTAACTGAAGTAACCTCATCAAAAGTCCTACTTACAATGGGTTAACACCCACAGGAAAGGATTAGATTTAAGAACATGTTTTTCTAAGGTGCATACAACTTCAAACCACCACAACCACCCCTTATTATAGGCTGTTTACTTCTTCTGGGCTAGCAGAAGTGCACAAGAGTTTCTACAACTGCTTCCTATCACTTTTTTTCCCCCAGGTACTGAGTGATGGGAATTGAACCTGGGACCTTGTATGTGGAAAGCCGGTGCTCAACTACTGAACCACATCAGCTTCCCTGAGTTGGTTTTCTTGTCTGTTTTACTTGTTGTTGTTTTTTTTTTTTAATTCAGGATGTTTTGGGAACTGAACCCTGGACCTCCCATATGGGAGTGCTCAATCATTTGAGACATCCACTCCTGTGCTTCCTATCACTTTTAAGGGCTCACCTGATTAGTTCTAGCCCACATAGGATAATCTCCCCTTTGATCAGCACAAAGTCAACTGATTAGGGACCTAAAATACATCTGTAAAATGTCTTTTGCCATATCATGGCAGTGATATACCACTATATTCACAGGTCCTACCCACATTCAATAGGAGGAGGTCATGGAGACCATTTAAAAATTCTGCCTTCCATATGTGGTAACAAGCCCTTCCAAGCTATTGGTGGTTTGAAACAATGAAGGCTTATTTTTCAGTCATGACACATGTCAGTCATCAGTTTTCAAAGAAGCTTTGCTAATTGTCATCATGCAAGTACTTACACAGATGGAGCACCTGCCTTCTGAACATGACTGATGGCCAGAACAGTAGAAAAACAGCGGTGTGGGATGTTTTGCTTTGACAATTAAATGTTCTAGTCACAATTAATTGACCAGAATTACATGGCCCCACCCAACACCATGAGGACCAGGAAGTATGATACTACCATAGACGTAGAAGGGGTAAGAAACTGAAATATTTATCAAACAATTTTCATCTATTTATATATTTAGGTTGTCTTACATGGGCTAATGTGGTACTCAATCAGTTTCCTCATAATGATCTTCTCAAGTCTTCACATTTGATGGCACTTGTGCTCCATTTGGAGACTGCTCATGATTAACTAATTACGGATTGCAAAGTTTAGCTATAAGGAAGATGAAATAGTCTTATTCTCCGTTCAAAGAGTGATCTATTTTTATACAGGAAAGTTTCATGTTTGAGAAACTTGTCAGCTGAGGGCAGATTCACAGTTTCTGGATTCTTAGCTACAGGGCTTACTATGCAAGTTTCTAGTTATAGCAGTAATTGACCTTGACAGCATCCAAATAACCAGGGAGGGGATAGATGATCCAGAGAGCAGAAGAAAGTAGAAAGTAGGAGACATGATGAGCAGGCAGCAAAAATCTGTCAGATAATTAAAGAGCCTGGGTAGGGGTTGATTTCTTCTCTGAATTATTTTGATAGCTTCATTTCCAGAGTCAGAATCTTAGAGACCCTTGAAGTCCTATGTTCTGTACTCTCTGCAATATCCTTTTCAAGTGGACATCTAGTCTCTGCAGGAACATACCCAAGACAGGCACCTCACGATCCCCTGAAGCACTATATTTCTTTTGTTTAATTAAAACTTTGAACTACATACAAATGCAGAAAGAATTGTATAATGAATCCCCAAGTATTCATCATCTGGCTTAAGCAGTTATCAAGTTGCTATTCTTGTTTCCACACCCAATCCACATTTCTTTGTTATACTATTTTAAAGCAAATCCTATATATTAATCTATTTTACTCATGTATACTCCAGTACGTGTATCTAATAGATAAGGCCTTCTTTTACCCATTAGGCATCATCCATTCAATTTTTAGATAATTCTACTTCTGAGAATTTTTTTCCTTGAATATTGGGCTGAAAGCTGGCTTCCTGTAACTTTGACTCATTGCTCCTGGTAAGTCTTTTTGGAATAATGCAGTATAACCCCTTAATCTTTCATAAGACTCTCCTACAATCAACAAATATTTAAATTCTGTTTGTGTGAATTATATCTGCATCTCCCTGCTCCTCCCCAACCTTTTTAAGTTCATGCCAAATGGGCAAAATCTTTCTTAAAACAAGATAACAGAACATGACTCAATCCTCCAGAGATGGAATGAGCACTCAAAAGAAGCAGTCCTGTTTCCCTTGGTCTGGCTACCCATAATAGCTTAAATTTTTTTATAGCAAACATAATACTGTTAACTAATATTGAGATTTTAGTCAACTAAAAAAGCTCAGAATTTTTTATACAAATAGTTATAAAAGACTTCTTTTTATACTTCTGCATTGATTTTGCTGAAACTAAATACAGGCTTTACATTTTTATCCCTGCTGAATTTTGTCTTACTAGTTTCTACTTGGTTTGTCATCCAACAAATTAGCCCATTCTCTTAGTTTTATGCCATGCACAAATTTAACAATCCTAACTTCTAGATCTGTGCATAGTTGGTAGAAAGGCAGGGCAGCTGAGTGGAAATAATAATTCCATTGAACCTCTTTACTTTCAAGTATCTGTGGGTCCTGGAGAGAATCTGTTTTACTTTCACTACCAGTAAGCAAAAGGGCAGATGCTTGCACTGAAATGACCTCTTACACAGGCAGCTCTAAGTAGTATAGCCAGGATGAGGTAACAACATGGATTTATTCATTTGTACTCTGCATATGGGATGACAAATGCAATAACCAAATAATTTATTACAAAACTGAAAATTACTTCAACCCTACATTAATTATTATAAGAAGAATTTATCAAAATGCCAACATTGATTTTAACTATTTCTTTTCAATTTTAACAGTGATTAATGATTCTTTTAATCATGCCAGTTAATACAGCTAGTATATATTATAATAAGATGCATACGATTTTTACTTTAAAGATTAAATCATTTTCAATTAACTTTTATAGCATTTTAAATTTAAGGAAGTCTCCAGGTATTGATACATAGCTAAATGAATTGTGAACTCTACTTGGTGCTTAAGACAAAATTCTGGTGCAGAATGAAGGAACCAGGTAAGCAATACCTTTTATCGAATTAGCAATGCTTATTATAGTTGCTATGCAATTTAAGGACAACTCCTTTCTTCTAAAACATTTCTCATTTTCCACAATTTCAAAAATTACCATCTGAAATTCTGTAATTCTGTTTTTCAGCACCCTGTGTAATTTGATTCATTGGAACTTGAGCTTTGTTGTTATCCCTAAAACAGGATAGATGAAAAGAAAATTGAACCAGGAGTCAGGAGACTAATTTCTAACATTACCCTTGAGTTGCTTGTGACTTTGAGCAAGACACTTTATCCCATTCGTTCCTTGTATGTAAACCCAAACATTGGACCATATGATCTTTTGAGACTCCTTTCAGTATCCAAATTCTATTTTAGTATTTGGTTTTTCCTTTAACTGTATTTCTTCTACTCTTTCTGGATTGACAATTATTCTTCTTGATAGTGTAAAAGGAAGCAAAATAGTTGAATATTTCTACTGCATTTCTGTCATCAGTTAATGTTATACGATCTGCTCTAATATTTAGGTCAAGCTCTAGTTATTTTTTTCTCTTTGTTCTGAACCTAAACTGAATAAAAGTTCTTTTGGTGGCCTTAGGATATTTTGCTAAATTTCACTCATAGGGTTTATGGAATCAGAGAGGCCATATGCTGGTTGTGTGACAAGGGCAAGGCTATCACATTCTTTAAAACTCACTTTCCTCATTTATTAAACTGGGAGAATATTAGCATCTATATCACATGATTATTGTGGAGATTACATGAATAAAAGCATGAAAAATGCTTAGTACAAACTTGACACAGAGAAAGCCCTCAAGAAATGTTTTTCTTATTTTTATTTATTTTTTGCTGCCATTATCATCATTCTCACCATTGTCATTACTACTCTGGGCTTTAATTTTAAAACTGTTACTGATTGTTCATCACTTCTGTCTATCTAAAAGCAATAACAATAATACTTCAATTTGTAGATAAATTCACAGATTGCAAGGTATTTGACACTTACCTGATTTTTACAATAATGTCCTGACTTTAGAAGGATTATTATCTCCATGTTACAGAAAAGAGAGACTGAGAGAGGTTTAGTAACTTTTCTAAAGGACTCATACCCTGGGCTTATGACTTCTACTTCCTTCACCCCTTAGTGCCTAACCCAGGAAGTGATTGAGATAACCAATAGTAGCAGGATGGTGATAATTAGCATTGGAGGTTTTTGCTAGAGTTGTCAATGGTGAACATCAACACTGGAAAACAATGTTGATATGAGAAAACACTGATATTTTAGTATAGAGTATAAATTACCTGAAATAGAAACAGTATAAGGCTTTCTTGTTTCCCTTCCATACATTGACTCACAAACAAAATTTTTCTCTCAACATTTATTTTCAATTTCAAATATCATAAATATAGTACTTATAAAAATGGCAGTGTCCAATATGAGTTTCAAGAGGGAGATTCAGAAGGGTCCTAGGTGGTACTGGGAGGCAGTGAGTGGTCGTAGGATATGGAAAAGGTCTCTAATTGGATCTAAGTGGATACATTTGCTGGAGAAGGACAAAGACTGGCATAAAAAGTCATACTCTGATTCATCTGCAGTATATCCCTCCTTATTTGTCTTCCTCGAATCAACAGGAAAACTGTTGTTCTTGTCCTTTAGGACATTCTTATGTGAGAAAGAGTCTACCAATTTGAAGACAAATGGAAAAAATAAGGCCAATGTAATGAGTTTTTCATAATCTCACTTTATTCTTTAATTTTAAAATTTTCTTAGTTAAGAACTTCCTGTAGTTTTATTTAAAAATGTCCTTTTCCAAACTGATGGCCGTAGTAGATGATAGTTGAGACATTATGGAGACATCCATGGGAGAGCTGCATCTGTGGCTAGTATTATCTCGCGGTACCTGGAAGGCACTCACTGCAGTCAGTGCCCCTCCAAGCTCTTTTGGCTGCGCTGTCCCAATAAATATCTATCCAAGTGAATGCAATGTGTTTTAGTTGAGTTCTTTTTAAAAAACTGTCTGAGGGGCTTTGAAATGTGTCTACTTCGGCTGAGGCTACAATTTTCTCTCCTGAAAAATAAGCAATATAGGCAGAATTCAAAGAAGACATAAAATTAGTCATTATTGTCTGATTCAGCAATAAAGCCATGAAGCAGAACCTGCTAAATGAAAATATTCTAAGACTAGGGATGAGAGATTATTAGTATAACGCAAGCCTCAACCAGCAGAGGAAGTTTCTCCGCGCCTGCAGCTGATAAACTGCTTTTGTAATGGAATGAAATTTTGGTATCAGTAAGGAGTCCATTGCTACAGACATTTTCTGACAGACTGCCCTATGGGTGTGAAGATACCATTCAGTGAGCACTCAAGCACTGATTACATGAATTTTCCAAATAGCTATTGAAGCATTAGCCATTAGGGAATAATTTGCTAATAAGTTATCCTTAACACAATTGCCACTTAGATTACATATTTATTTCAGAATTGAAAACAAAAATCTGGGGACTTAATATTGTCTACAAAGGATTTTAAGGGGTCATCTCTTCTGTTTCTTTATGGGACTACAGCTCTCCCAACCTAAATCTCTAAAAACATTAGTTGCACCTCAAAGAGCTACAGAATGAAGAATTGGATGTTCTTTTTTCAATAATACCTGTGTGACTGAGTAGCTTTACATTCTGGAACTGATTTGGAGGGGTCTGTTGTCATTTTTCCTATTGCAAGTGACCTTTGATTCATTATTAGAGGTGGAGAACATGCCTACCTTGCCCCCTAATAACAAAAGCTGAGAAAGATGAAGTGGAGTAAAGGTGTCAGGATTCCCCAAAGGCAAGTGACCTACTGTCTAGTCTATCCCACTCCATTCCAAAGAGTAAAAATGTGCCCTCCCACCCCATCACCTAATAATATCGCTAGGCAGTATATCATGGCCTCAGACAAAAGGCCCATTATGCATGCCTGTGATTAAAGCTGATTAGCTAGAAGTCACTGGGAATTGTGAGCCCAAGATCAGTGTGAATCAGATCCAATTTGCATAAACTACGAGGCACTTCATTAAGGCTAATCATTTTCCTCTGTCCTCTGATAATAAATTATCCTTCTATGGGGCTCATTTAGATTGAGGTTGAGGCTGTTGCCTTCAGAATTCTTCAACACTGTTAAAATTGTTTTAGCTATGTTCTTTGGCCTTGTTTCCTAGAGGAGTACCTCTTGGCAGCCCCTCAGTGTTGCATCCTTGAAAAAGCTTCCTAGAAATTTAATCAGTGGTTCATTAGAGTCCATATGCCAGACATTAATAAAGCATGTGTCTTTTAAAGCACAGGTAGAGCAAGTCACACTTACTTGAAGTGATAAAGTACTCAGGCCACATAGTGCATTGTATTGAGCCCACTGATCATTAAATAATTTTATAAACACTTCTTGAAAATGAGTCTATTTAAATCTGAGAAAATCTATCAGGTTTAACCTGCCAGAGCTCTTGTGTGGATCATTATTTCTTTGCAAGCACTGGTGAGACTGAGGAGACTCTCCTTGTTTTGCCCCTAAAGGATTATTGTTTCCTGTCATTTTGTACTCTGCTCCCTATGCCCTGAATACCCTTCCCACCTCCTCTCATAGTCCCCATGTGCATGTGCCTGTTGAAGCATTTATCACACAGCAATATAATTTCCTTTTTACTTACTTGTCTCTTCCATTCCTTGAAAACAGGCGTTCAATGCTTAGCACATAGCAGATAATAAATATATAATTTATAAAATGTGAATTATAGGGTGGTGGCTATTGGGCAAAATGTAATTGTGAAATTTAAAGAACTTTTGTAAGATTGTTCATTGAACAAACATCTGTCGAATCCCCATTAGCTCCTCATATGTTCCAGCCACTGCGCTAGATGCTAGAAGAAGGGAAATGATGAAACATAGCACAGTCCTACAATTTGCTGAGGGAAGACATAAAGACAGAATAAACAAAATGCTATTTTCTGGAGATGACTAGAATAAGAAAAATGTCTGACTTGAGACAATAGGAAAGGAGGTAGCATTTTAGCTTATTCCTTTGGATGGGCCATATTTTCCTGTTTCTTAGCATGGCTTATAATATTTTGCTGATGTCTAGACATCTGATTATGTTGGTGAATTTACTCTGATGGTCATTTCTCTCTATTGGCTAGTGTTTTGTTTCATGCTCTTCTTTGATTTTTGGTTCATCTTCTAAGTCATTAAAATTGTCCAGCTTAAGTTATCAAAATAGGGCCAGAGAACCACTAATGAGGTGCAGCTTCAATCCAAGGAATATGGGAGAAAAGACTTGAAAAAGCATTTTTTTCTCCTTGCAGTTTCCTAGCCAGCCAGCAGATGGTGCTTGTCAGTGAATCTTTCTATGAAGGTGTCTCTGTCACCCTCCACCTGGGGGCAATTCTGGTCTGACCAAAGCCAAGATTCAAAGTGTGCTTTGCTGGCCAAACTCATTGAAGAACAACCACTCTCCACCCTTTACTGCACCCTCCCTCTTCCCAGGGAGGAAGACATCTGTTCCCCTCTCAGTTGGCTGCATGGAGCCACGGGTTTTATCCAGGCTGTTTGCCTTGAGGGTGGGGGATGGGTTCTGTTTCTGGCTGTGGGGGCTAGTAATTCACAGTTTTGGCTTCTTCAGCTCTCTGTCCCTGGCCCTCCTGGGCGATGCCAACACTCTCCTGGTCTGCAGATCCCCAAAGTAGCTCCCTTGGACAGCTTTTTCCCTTCCTCTGTTGTTTCTGTGAGAGAGTTGAGAGCTGGCTACCTACTCCAATGCCATCTTCCCAGAAGTCTGAGGTTATTTCAGGAGGTGGCATTTTAAGGTGGGTCTTGATAGATGAATTTCTTGATCTACTTTAAGTTACAGGGAAGGATAAAGTTGGGAATGGGATAAGAGGAGTAGTGTTGGTCCAGCATTAGAATTATGATAGGAGTTGCCTTTGAAGTACAGATGAGCATTGTGACATTCTGAATCTGTTACTTAAATGAATATAGATATTAAAGATGGTACAAGATGATAAACCTGTGTACAACTGAAGAAAGCTAAGTATAAAGAGAATGAAAAAGATCATAGAAAAATAGTTGGGAATATTAATAATAGGAAATAACATTGAGTGGGGGTAGAATGGGTCTATGGAGGAAATAAGAGTGGAGGAAGGGAATGAAGAAGGAAGAGGTAGATATGTGGAACCAGATTTGGGTTAAAAATAAATTTAGTTCTTATCTCATATCACAGTGAAAAATCTACTGTACCAGTAGATTAAGGAATTACAGATTTTCCCTGATCCCACAGAACAGGTTAGGTCTCCTTGTTCTATGCTCTCACTTCACACTACCATATTCTTTGACTTAATGTTGTTGTTATTAATTTTTTGTATACTTATGAAACAAATGACTTTCTACAACCCTATTCACATCCTCAAGCTGTAAACTCCCCATGAGCAGGGACAATATCAGTGCCTGGTATACAATAAGTGCTAAATATTGTGTGAATGAATGACTTTAAAAATAAAAGTACTAGAAGAAAATTTAACATATATTTTTAGAATCTTGAACTGGAGAAATTGTTTCCAAACATCACAGAATGTCAAAAAACAATAAAATACTGATGGATATGTCTAGAAGCAATTAAAAAGTTCTATACATCAAAGGCACCAAAAATAAAAGTTTGGAAGAAAATATTTGAAACATTTGGATAAATTAAATATCCTTAATATAAAAATTGTTCTGTGAATCATGGAAAAAGGAACCAAAGAGGGATTTCACAGAGGTAAAAATGAGTATAAAAAGAGACTCACCCTCATAAATGTTCAAACATTTAAAATGATGGTAATGCCCAATTCTGAGGGAGATGTATTGGTGTATTGGAAATTGAATCGACAATTTTGGAGGATTATTTGGCAGAATTAAAAGCACATATATCCTTTCAGAAAAAGTCACCTTCTAGGAATCTAGACTCTAGGATTCTTCTTGGGAATACCCTATTATTCCAGATAGAAAAAAAAAGTTCATTGCAGCATTGTTTGAAATAGTTGAAAAACTAGAAACAACTTAATTGGCCATAATAGGGAAATAAATTTTGACACTCTCAGATAATAGAATATTATACAGCTATTAAAAGAATAAGGTTAAACTCTGTATATTGACATGTGAAGATGTCTATGTATTTCCTAATATAATTACTGAAAAAAACACTGAAAAATATTATGCATAGGATGATCCCATTTTTGTTTTAAAAAATGCTTATTTGTATATTCATAGAAAAAGTTTAAAAATATGTATGCATAGGGGTGGGATGTGGAGTGTAAAGTTTTGCTTTCACTTTTGCTTTATAAATTTGTATATTTTATTTTGTTAGAGTGAGTCTGCATTACTATTGTAAATTAAAAATCCAATAAACAATTTTAAAAACCAGAAATTATTCATTCTTGTTAGAATTATTATTAATTCAAAAACATTAAAGAGAACTTACTAAAAAGAGTCAGAACCAATGAGCATTATGCATCAAAAAGTCTTTTCCAGTGCCTCTAGTCCGGCAAGTACCTCACCATTAACAAAAATTTGCTGTACCCAATTGGACTGGCACAGGACGGAAGCCATGGATTCTATCATTACTGACACAGGTTTGCCTAAAATGCCTTTAGCTCACCTCTCTCTAGCCTTTGACCCCAATTCATTTTACTTTTATCATTCCAGTTAGAAACTTTTGGTTATTCTTTTAGTCTGTAGCTTTACTTTTGGTATGGGTTTTTGTCTGTTTGTCAATACTGAGAGAGCTTAGGGACAAATTTCATGCACTTATCTCTTGTATTCATTCCACAAGTATGATTCAAAGGGACAGAGCATCTCTGGACGCTCTTTTAAAAACAATGCCAGGTCTTATGTTTACCAAGCAGGAGTTTTGAATATCATAAAAAGCCTACAAGGCAAAAAACATCTGTAATCAGGGCAGAAGAACCATAGTCAATAGTATTCAATGTTACCAACACTGTCCCTGTCCCATTGGTAAGTTTCTTCCAAAAGATTGTGTTCAATTTATTACCAGTTAAACCTCAGTCTTTAAGATGGAAAATTCATTGGCATCAATTTACTGCTTAGCTTCTCCTAAAGCTTCAATCAAATCAGTTATCAAAAATCACTGTGATGCTATTTGCACAAAGTATACTTTGTGTAATGCAAATTTCTGTCCCTTTCTTCAAAGGGTAAGTTGTCACATGGAAAGAAGGAGAAAATGCAAGAGAAGTTCTGAACCAAATTCATGAGTATCATAATTTTTTTCTTTTACACAGTATTTGTTTCAGAGTCAGAAAAAATAGCTATGTTGAAAATTCACCACCTAAAAGAAAATGGTTTTATGTAGCAGACCTATGCCTCAGAAAACAAGTAATTAAATGACCTGTTTAAATAGCAGCCTTAAACTGACATTCCATGGGAGGTCTTGTGTTCATTAATGTTTTTTCTAATGAGGATCCTCCCTGGGTACTGTTCTGGGAACTGGGATCCACTGGCAATAGGAGCAAGGGAGAGACTCAGCCCATAGGTGACTAAGAGGACTTGTCTGCAGTTCAAGATCTCAGGCAACGGCATACACGGATCCCCTACGATTTGCTGTTTTCTCATTTAGGCAAAGAATTTCATTGGAGAGCAAGGTTGGTGATGTTTCTGTGGCTGAGGAAAATTGAGGGACACTACTACTGAGGGGCGAATGAGTCTTCCTCTAGATTATTAAGCTACTGCTGATGGAATTCTGTATTTCCTCCAATTTTCCCAAATGGAAACTGGAACTAGGTATTGGAACTAGTTATTGGTGTTAGTAATGAAGCTTTCTTAATTAAATGGAACTTTGGTTGTTAGTACAAATTTTACATTACCCTTGTTTAGAAGTCCTACTTTGTTTTGGAGAGAAACGCTACTTATTTCCATAATGTAGATGCAGAAGTAAATATGATCTTCTCCCTCCATAAGTAGGACCCACTATTACCTCAAAGAAAAGAAGCTCCATCTAAAGACAGCTGAGAGGAGGGGACAGTGAGGCCGACTGTATTCAAAGGGGTCTTCTGTTTTTCCTCTCCTGCCTTTTCTCATGCAGTCCTTCTCACCTGGTTCAGCTCAAGTATTTGCTCTTCTAAGAGGCTTCCTAAATGTAAAGGATTTTTCTCTCTACTCCAGATGCCCATCAGAGACTGGCCATCTTGCTACTCCCTTTCACAGCAAAATTTCTTGAGTCACTAGCTCTGCCTCCTCACCTCACTTGCCTCCACAACTGATTCCAGGCTTTTGTGGCTTTTTCACCATGCCACAGAGACTGTCCTAATCAAGGTCCCTTGCAATCTCCATGTTGCCAGCTTCAAAGGTCACTTCTATGCTCTTACCTTCTTTCACCTCTCAGCAGCACTGACCATTGCGTCCTTGAAGCATGTTTTCTTTAGGTTTTTCTTGCATAGACGTAACATAGGGTTTTCCTCCTACCTCACTGACTATCTTCTGTACCTCTGCTGCTTAACCTTTAGTATCGAAGGGCTCAGTCCTACATCCTATCCACATACTCTGCATAAGTATCTCACCAGGCCCATGATCTTAAGTATCATCCATATACTTCACAAATCTACATCTACAGCTTTGGCTTTTGCCTGAAATCCAGGCTTGTGTATCTGGCTGCCTGCTTCACACTTTCATTAACTGTTCCCTGTGTTTGGAATGTTAGCCCTAATCTTTTCACAGCTGGTTCTTTCTTATTAATTAGACCTCAACTTATGTATTCTATCTATCTATCTATCTATCTATCTATCTATCTATCTATCTATCTATCTATCTATCTATCTAT
>JAKSZT010054564.1:1097467-1218797 GCA_026826555.1 Tolypeutes matacus
TATCTATCTATCTATCTATCTATCTATCTATCTATCTATCTATCTATATCTATCTATCATCTATCTATCTATCATCTATCTTCTATCTATCTATCCATCCATTTAATCTATCTACTTACATCTCTCATCTATATGTCTCCCTATCACCTATCATCTAGTCGCATCTCTTGATTATAAGTCTATGCATAGAATGTTCCATCACATATTATTCTTTCTTTTCTTTTTAGGAGGTGGCAGGGATTGAACCCTGGACCTCATACATATGAAGAGCATGCTCAACCACTGAGCTACACCCACTCCACATATTATTCTATTTTATTGTCTTTTTGTTTCCATCACTTAAATGTAAATTTTCCAAGATTACAAGAACTTACACAGAGTAAGAACTCAATAAATATTTCTTGAATGATTTAATTTAATAATAATCATCTGTAGTTAACAATTTATCATTTAATTTTTGACTGCCATATGGTTTATGCTATTATTCATGAATTTGTCTTGGATATCTATAGATTTTATGTTCCTTAAGGCCCAAACAATGCTTTATCAAGTTTTTCTCTTTTTAAATGGAAACACCATGTGGCCACAAAAAGACGTGAGGTTTAGCAATTAAAGCAACTAGCTGCATCTTGCAGATTCACTGTCTAGCACACATGGTCTCTGTCCTGCAATAACCGACACCAACCATCCTCTTATTTTGACTTTTCTGTATTAACGGTTGTCTTTCCTAATGCAGCCCAGGTCTCTCTTACTCCCTCTGCCTGATGTTTCGAGGGAGGACAATTAGCTTCCAGCCCCTTGGTTGTTCCCTTTTGAAGGGGAAATGGAGCTCGAAGTCACTAAATCAGCAGGGGCAATATCTATGCTTATTTTTCTTGGTATCTTTCTTTTTTGTCCTTTCCTTGTAAGGATGATATCACTGGATATAAAATCCTAGATTGGTGTTCTTTACTTTCAACACTTTAAATATTTCACTCCACTTTCTTCTTCCTAGCATGGTGTCTGATTTTGTTCTTCTGGTAAGATGTTTTTTTTTTTTCCTCTGACTCCTTTCAAGATTTTCTCTGCCTTTGGTTTCCTACAGTTTGAATATGATATGCCTAGCTGTAGATTTTGGGGGTGGTGGTATTTATCCTGCTTGGAGCTCTCTCAGATTCCTGGGTTGTGATTTGGTGTCTGTTATTAGTATTTGACAATTCTCAGTCATTATTATTTCAAATATTTCTTCTATTCTGTTCTCTCTTTTTTCCTTCTGATATTTAAATTACATGTATGTTTTACCTTCTGAAATTGTCCCAGAGTTCTTGAATATTCTGTTCTATGTTTTTTCCTATTCTCTTTTCTCTTTGCATTTCAGTTTTGGAAGTTTCTGTTGACAAATCTTCAAGCTCCTTGATTCTTTTCTCAGCAGTTTCCTGTTTTCTGATGAATCTATCAAAGGCATACCTCATTTCTTCTACAGTGCTTTTGATTTCTAATATTTCCTTTTGATTCTTTCTTAGAGTTTCCATTTCTCTGCTTACATTACCCGTCTGTTATTACATGTTGTCTACTTTTTCCAATAGAGCCATTAATATACTAGTCAAAGTTATTTTAAATTCCTTCTCTGATAATTCCAACATCTGTGGCATATCTGAGTCTGTTTCCGATGTGTGCTTTATCTCTTCTGACTGTTTTTCCTTGCCTTTTAGTGTGACTTATAATTTTGTTGTTTTCTAATGCTTGATACAATGTATTAGAGAAAAAGAACTGAGGTAAATAGGCCCTTAGTGTGAAGTTTTCTTTTAATTTAGCTAGTAGTTAGACTGTGTTTAATGTGTGCTATAGCTATAGGTGCAAGAAGTGCCAGAGAAGTCTGTTCTTTTAGCATCATTGTTTTTCTCTCCCCTTTTGCCTTTGTGTTTTCACTCCTTCTTAAATAGTCTGAATCTTGCAGCTCTTTCAGTTAGAGGCCACTGTCATACTGGGGCCCTGTGATGTGACGGTAAAGTGTGGGAGTTCCTGGAGATAAAACCCATGAAAATGTGAGAGCCCCCTAAGACTGCAGCCCCCAGGAGTTTCTCATTCTCAAGCTGGTCCACACTCAGCCTCCAGCAATTCATCAGAATTATCATTTAAGTGTTACCAGTTTACAGTCCAGCGACTTCTGCTGTAAGTGAGCAGATTTCCACTGTGCCTCTCTGGATGAGCCTGGCTGTCTAGGTTCAGGTTGGCAGTTTGCCTGTGATCTCGGTTCACCCCTGGGTCCAAGAAAGTTTGGTGAGTTTCAGTTTGCTCAGCATTTTCTTGTTGAGTGACAACTTCCAAGCTTTTTTCATGTTGGATCTGAAGCCAGAAGTCTTGTATTTGTCTTTTACAACATCTAGCACTGTGTTGTTTTGGCCTGTGTTTACAGCAATACTACCTAACCCATTTCCCCACCACTTCCCACAGCTGCACTGGGCACTTTTTCTATCAAGGGAAAGGAGTTGGAACATTGGCAAGTCATTTTTTGATAGCTTCCAATCCCTGAAATGCAAGGCATTAAACAAGTACTTGGAGATAGTGATGGAAGAGATCTTCACCTCTTGTCTACTTGTCCTTATGTGTATATTTGCATAATGGTCAGAAAACACCTGTCTGTTGGGTTGGTACCTGTCCAGAAAGGACCACTTCTGGCATCTCAGGTATATAAGAGCCTTCTCTGAGGCCTTGGTTTCTGGGATATAGAGAATGACTCCTTAGTCTTTGGTTTTCTTATTTGTGGGTTTGCTTTCTACACAGTGGTAAAACCTTTTCTTCTGGTTTCTTTCCTTCCTCTCTTTTTTGGGTTAATATTAGCATTTGGCATGTTTGTGTTAAGTGGAACATATTACTCATTAATGTTAGCTTTTAGTAGAAGAGATCAATTTAGCTGAAGATGACTGCCTGGTGAGATTTTTCAATACCGATTTAAAATGCAAACTAATAGAAGCAATTACCAAATACCATACATGGTATTAAAAATGATGGCTTTAAATGATTTTCCCCTGGCAATCTGTATGAACCCAAAGATTAGGGATTCTCTTTATTCTGTATACTAAATATGCATCCAAAGCTTAATTTCATCTGTAATTGCAACCAGCTCTGAAATAAAGATGATCTTATCAATAACAGTTATCTAAAGAATTGGTTCCTACTGGGGAATATTTGTTTTGGAAAGGAGGCAGCTTAAATGTTGGGGATGGATTCTGATGGCTTCAGAGAATGAAGATCAATATGACATTTTAAGGAGACAGATTTTTTTCCCTCATCAAAAAGAAGGAAGCTAACATTTATTGAATCTTCTTTGTGTCGGACACTGTACATTCATTCAATATTCTGCAAATATTTGCTGACTACTACCATGTTTTGACCACTTTTTTAGTTGCTGGGGATACAGTGGGAATAGGACAGGCAAGGTCCCTACTCTCATAAATCTTGTGTTCTGTTGTGAGGATTGACAATGAACAACAACAACAATAAACAAATAAGATGAACCCAGAGAGTGAAAAGTGCTCTGATATGGGATAATGAATGGCTGGGTAGGTGGCTGAGAAGAGGATGCACATTAGGAAGTCTGGAACAAGGAAGGCCTCTTCAAGAAGATGACATTTGCCTTGAGTGATTCAAGACTCAGCCAATCATTCATAATCTTATCTAATTTATACAACAACTAGAGATAAAGGTAGGATTAGTTCAGCTGGTACAGGTAAAGAAATGAATTGCTCAACTAGGTTAAGCAATTTCTCTAAGGCTACACAAATTTCAAGTCCTATCCATTTCCTTCCGTAGTTGCTCACTGCCCACCATATCCTACAATTCCTTGTTGCCCACCGGCTGCCTCAGGCTTAGGCAGAAAACAAGCTCTTTTGGTTTACCTGATCTCAGACTTCAGATTTTAAAGGAACAATGAGTTTTTCAAAGAAAACTAACACAGACTCATTGATTTCCTAAGTAAGAACATTAAAAAGAAAAAAGACAGTCACCAATTTTCTTTACCTTTTCATAAAAGAATGTATTTTAATACATAAAAGTTAAAAGGTTATTTTCTTAGATTAAAGGACATGACTTTCAATAGAATAAAATTTGACTTTATGAAACAATCACATTATTTTTTCCTGTTTTACTTTTTTCACTGAGAACCATTAAAATGATAACATAAATGGACCCACTTGAGACTCAATGGACTCAATAACCTTTAAGGTTACTGTTTTAGTTTCCTGGATTGCAAGTACCATGAAATGGGTTGGGTTAAACAATAGGAATTTATTTGCCCATGGTTTTGAGGCTAAAGGAAAGTTGAAATCAAAGTGTCATCAAGGCGGTGCTTTCTTCTCAAAGACTGTGGTATTCTGGGGATGGCTGCTGGTGATCCTTGGTCCTTGGCTCCTATGTCACATGACAATGCACATGATAACCTCACCTGGCGTCTCTGCTCTCTTCTGCATTTTGTTAAATTTTAGCTTCTGACTGCTCTCTGTGGCTTTCTCTAGGTGTTTGTATTTCATTCCATTTATAAAGGACTCCAGTAGTAGGGTTAAGACCCATACTGATTGAGCTGTGCCACACTTTAACCGAAGTAACCTCATCAAAAGGTCCTAGTTACAATGGGTTCACACCGAGATGAATGGATTAAATTTAAGAGCATGTTTACATGTTTACAGCTTCAAACCACCAGTTACTTCCAATCTTGAGACTCTTAGGGTAATAATAACTCCCTAGGTATAATGTGTAGATGAGGAATGAAGGGAGATGCTATGACATAAAGATATAAACATTTTGCTAATTAAATCAGTCAAGGAAAGGGCAGGTCATCTTGGCCTGAAATATATTCAATTTGAGTCTTGTCCCTTGAGATGTTTATCTATTTAAGGGGGAAGTGATCATGCATTTTGTGTTCATTAGAAAGTTCAAATGCAGCTTAAAGTTCTTTAAAAATAATCTACAAACTGCTTTTCCAACGTGTTTCTCACATTGGCTTGAATAAAATAAGAGATTAGATTCTTTGCTTATCCTGTTAATTTAATATAGAGTTAGAAATGAACATTTGGAAGTCTATTAAGAGTGGCATTGTCTTTGTCATGAATATGCAAATATTGATAATTTATGATAGTGTTGTATATGAATTTCTCTTCCTAACCTTGAAATGTAAGCAAAACTAAGAAATGTACTATAACTAATGCTATTTAAAATGCTATGAAAATATAATGATAATTACAGAGGAAATGATTGTATACAACAGCAGCAATGGAATTCTAGTGGCCGTTTCTATAGTGTTTCAAGTACCCAAGTTTATCAATTGTGCCAGAGTTTATCTCATTGAGAGCCAGGATTAGAAGTATTGGATTAAATCCTCAAGCATCAATTTAAATTTCAGTTTTGTACATAAATTAAAAATAACAAAAGATATAGGCCATTTGAGTGTCTGGCTCTTTTTCTGTCAATATAGTCATTATTACCTTCATACTATTCCATCTCCCTCTCTTGGGCTTAATAGCATGAACTAAAAGCAATTGATTTCTAAAAGCAATTGAAGGGATGAAGAGAAACACAAGTGATGAAAAATGTACCAGACACAGATGAATGCATTCTACAGTTTAATAAAGTCCTAAAATGCTTAGAATTAGTTTGAAGCCTTTCCTGTGATTGATGTTTAATACTTTTTCTTTAATTTCAAAAGAAATTAATGATGATAGAAGAAAGGAGAAGTAGGAAACATATAAAGAAACTATTCTGCTAATCCCACTACCAGAATAAACACTATTAATATTTTGATGAATACCTTCTGGTCTTTTATTAAATATGTATACTTATTAAAGTTGGATTTTACTGTGTATATAATTTCCTACCCTTTCATTAAATAACATTATGAGGCATTCTCCATGACACCAAATATATTTCACACAAATGCTTTTATATGTTATTCTAATATTTTGTCATATAGAAATACTAAACTTTTCTGACAAGTCCTCCACTATTAAGCATTAAGGTTGTTTCCAATTCTTCCTTCTTAAAAATATTGCTGTGATGAATATCCTCAAATATGAATCTGTCTGCAGAGTGCTAGAAGTAGAATTGTTGTGCTAAAGAATATGAACCCTATTCATATTTTCATATCAGAAATGTGGAAACAAACCACCAGTGTGGTCTAGTAATTCCTATTTCACTGTAACTTCTCCCTATAGGTATCCTCATTCTTTCTTTAAAAAATTTTTTTTCCCAAACAAACACCCCTCCTTTTTCCCCTCTACCTCTTCCCCTGGTAACCTTTAATCTACCTTCTACCTCTGCAAATTTGCTATTTCTAGTCTTCCCTTTTAAGTGATGTTATACAATATTTGTCTTTATTTGCCTTGCTTATTTTACTGAGCATGATGTTTTCAAGGATATTCCAAGTTGGACATGTTTCATAACTTCATTCTTTCTTATGGCCAAATAATATTCTATAGTGTATATGTACTACATTTTGTTTATCCATTCATTTGTTGATGGGCACTTGGAATGTTTCCACCTTTTGGTTATTGTGAATAATGCTGTTGTAAACATCGGTGCACAAGTATCTTTATCAGACTGTTTTCACTTTTTTTGGGTATATACCTAGAAATGGAATTTCCAGGCCATGTGGTAATTCTATTTGTAACACTTTGAAGAACTTTTTTGGTAGTATCATTTAAAATATTTTTGATAATTTTATAGATAAAACTATCTCATCGTTATGTCAATTTGCATTTCTTTTTTTAACTTTTTATAAAATTGAAGTTTATCACTCATACATTAACATATATAAATAATAAATGTGTAGTAAAAGTTATGAACTTAAAAAACAAGCATGCATATCATCATGCAGGGCTCCCATATACCACCCCACTACCAACACCCTGCATTGTCGTGAAACAACTGTTACAAACCATGAAAGAATATCATCAAAATATTACTACTAACTATAGCCAATATCTTACATTTGGTATATTTCCCCCTAACCCACCTAATTATTAACACCCTGTATTAGCATTATATACTTGTTATAATTCGTGAGAATGTTCCCAGATTTGTTATGTTAACCACAGTCCATTTAATATTCTTTCTTTTTTTAATTCCATAGTGAGAGTCAGTAATGCATTCATTCATTAAACTACTTCACAAAACTTATGTTGGCAGGGCCACCTTCATGGGTGTGTGTCCAGTAAAATTGTGTAAGGCCTTATGCTCATAAGAACCTTGTGTTTGCTTTAATGTTATGCAGTTGTCATCTTGAAATTCTTTAAAATTTTATCTTTGAACTTATCTTTTGTAAGTCAAGTCCAATGGGACAATGGAGCATGTGTGTGAGCAAAAGAGATGCACTATTCTTTGTCACTCTATTTCCATATAGAATTTGAAGTGCCCAGAATTCCAGTGGGCCTACAATATATGGGAGCTGAACAACACTCAAAGAGAGTACAAAATAAGTGTGTACAGCTACAGCTGAATAAGCAGGAATGCTGGCAGCCTCAAGTGGCCTTGTTTTCTGTTTGAACAGAGCTTGCTTCAAATGCATAAAGAAGGTAACTGTGTTCTTTGAAAGATGAGTGGCCAAGAAACTCTATCATATCCTTTCTCACTCATATTACTTCCCTGTATTAGCCAACCAAATTGCTGAAAATGACATAGAGGAGAAAGATAAGAGAAAGATAAGATCAACCATGATTCCTTTTTCTTTTAGTCCTTTCCTACTCAACACGAGGAAGAGAATATTGTGCCCAAGAGCAAGAAAGTAAACAGAGCCCTGGAACAAAAATGTGAATGTATAATGTTGTACATTCCATGTGAATGAGACCTATTTCTGATCCTACTATATAACTGGAATGGAAAATAATGTATCTGCCCCCTCATTTGGGACATACCAAGGCTGTGTTAGAAAATCGAATCTAGTAATATATCACATCTGATGCATCAACTGCAGTTGAGGCTCCTACTTAGTGGAGGTGGCAGTAGTACACTGTAATCCATTATGATTCAGACTAGTATTTACAGGGACCAGGCTGATGAATTAAATGGGAATATGATGGGGAACACCACTTCTGCATCCTTTAAGTCTTTGAGCATGGGGCTGATGCCTGCCATTCCATCTAAGATGGACTATGCTTTTGGGTTACTATCTTGGCTGAGATTTGGGAGCAGTAATTTCAGGGGCTTCCACTTTACCTCACCTATAGTAGATGTATTCATAGACAAAGGACCAATTGTAGGATTCTTGCAGTGTCTAAGTATGTCCAGTCTAATTACGCATTTGGGAACTGGGAAATGGACTCATGGTGAGATCAGTGCAGGCCAGGATTCCATTTATTACTCACCCTCCATGTGCCTCTGCTCAATGGACCATAATGGAGTTTTGAGTACCCTAATATTATTATTTAGTTTTGATATTAGGATGGTTCTACGTCTTTGTAAAATAATGTGGAATGGATTTTCTCCTTCTCAAACTTCTGGAGGCATTTGTGTAGAATTGATCTTATTTCTCTCTTAAATGTTTGGTAGATTTCACCAATGAAGCCACTGGTGAATGAAAAGGTTTTAGCTATAATTTTAATTTCTTTAATTGGTATAGGTTTATTTAGATAATATGAAAGAGCTGTGTTTAGTTTCCTTGGCTGATCAAAGCAAATACCATGAAATGGTTCTGTATGAGCAATGGTAATTTATTAGCTTATGGTTTGAGGCTAGGTAAAAGTCCAAATCAAGGTGTCATCAAGGTGATGCTTTCCTCCTGAAGACTGGCTACTGGCAATTATTTGCTTCTCTGTCACATGGCCAGGCACATGATGGCATCTACAGGTCTCTCTCTTCTCTTCCGGGTTCCATTAATTTCAGCTTCTTGCTTCCATGGTTTTGTCTCTCTCTCTCTGCATTTGTTTACTTTATAAAGGTCTCCATTAATAGGATTAAGACTCATCCTGAATGAGGGGGGTCACACCTTAATTGAAGTAGCCTCATCAAAAGATCCTACTTCCAATGGGTTTATTCCCACAGGAATGGATTAGATTTAAGAACGTTTTTCTGGGGGTACATACAGCTTCAAACCACCGCAAACTGAACGTCCCCTTTCTCTTCTGTATGGTAACACAAGTAAATTGGACATAGGAGTTTCTTTGGTTATAAGACTGGGGAAATTACTACTTTGTATATTTGCTATGATGTTGCAGGGTCTTTCTGCAGAGGTAACAGGCTGTCTTTCAGTAAATTAGCTCTGGGGTCACAGAACTGGCTAAGGTCTAGAAACTGTAAGGTTGTGCTCCTTGGAGGGCTGACCTCATTCTTCTGCTCATTCATCCTTGCCTTCTTTTGATTATATATACTATGTAATATTCATGTAGGTGACATGACCATCTTGCCTCTAGGAATGCATAAGAAACATTTTATGAGCCATATCCATAGATCCCTTTGAGTCACTCTCTCCTAACTGCCATTTCTACTTGCTGCCCATTTTGATAATTACGTCCTCCTTTCTATTAAGTTTTGTGTTCTTCCCTTTCTGCCTTTTATTTCTTCCTATGCTGGGTTCTTATCATCTCTGTTACCTCTAGGGAATCCAGTTCTGCAATAGCTTCTCTGACTGTCAGCACTGGTCAACAGAAAACTGCCACTTCTAAGCTTCTCAAGGATGTTGGTGAGCCTTCATCTGAGTAATCCTTAATGGCTTGGTTGTTCTACGGGCTATCTCTAGGAATATTGTCAGCTGGTGGGTTTTATGGTCTTGTAAATACATTCTAGTAGGCACACTTCTCTAAGTCTGTTGATTTATTCCTCCACAGCCTGCCATAGCAGTTCTGGTATATATATTTCATTTAATGTGGGTCATTACTGTTTTCAAGCTCCTAAGAGCTATACCATCAATGTATTCACACAAACTCCAGAGTTCCTTCCTGTGGTTTTAAATCTGCAATCAGGAAAATAGTTTTTATTTAAAACTTCTCCCTTATCCAGCATCAGATTCTGCATCCCCAGTCCAGCATGATCAAGACACCCACACAGATGTACTGTCACAGTTCCTATCGGTACAGGTCAGTTAGGGCCTACAGTCTGTGACATAAAACTGCTCTTTTCTATTACAGGTAGAGCACTTCTACAACAAGGGAATGCTGAGACTTGACCTTAGTCATTGATTTGGTGGCTAGAGGGAAAAAGTGGAGGCATGGAAATAGGCCATATCTGCAGGCCTGAGGGTTCAGGGAAACCAGGGGATATAGGTCCTCAAAGTGCATCTACACAAGTATCTACACCCCATGTGCTTGGGTCCCATTCTTTCCTAATCAGCGTATTAACATTTACTTGGAGACTTCTCTAAGCTGTAAATTCTGCCTTTTCTGAAATTCTGCTAATTTTGCAACTAATCCTTGGCCTGCCTTTCTAAAAATTTATTTTTATTTTTAAAGAAGCTTTAGATTACATAAATGTCACATAAAAAATATAGGGGATTCCCATATGCCCCACTCCCTGCCCTTCCCACACTTTCCCACATTAGCAACATCCTTCATTAGTGTGGTACACTTGTTATAATTGATGAACATATATTGAAGCATTGCTACTAACCATGGACTATAGTTTACATTATAGCTTATACTCTGTCCCGCACAATTTTGTAGGTTATGATAAAATACATAATGGCCTCTATCTGTCATTGCAATGTCATGCAGGAGAATACCAATGTCTTGAAAATGCACCCACATTGCACCTATTCTATATTCTCCCTCCCCTAAGAACCTCTGGTGGCCACTGTCTTTATATCAATGATAATAGTTTTTCCATTGCTGGAATAATAATAAATCTAAAGTAGAATAATAATGTCAACTTTAGCCCATTGTTCATTCCCCAATCTTGTTGAATTTGGGATGGTGATGCCCACTCTGCTTCTAATTGAGAGGGGACTTAGATCCCATGGGGGTCATGGATGGAACTATCTTGCTTGCAGGTGCAGATACTCTCTGTTCCTCGGGATGGATGTTGTCCATCATCATCTTCTTGTTAGTTGTCCTGGGTGAGTCCAATGAACTGGAGAGTAGATGTTGCAACTCTGCTGAGATTCAGGGCTCAATTGGCACATGGATGGACCAAAGATTTAAATCTCTGGGACACATATTCATCAAGAATAGTGTTAATTATAGGTTCAAATAAAAGGGGCAGAAGATCCATGCCCCTATAGGCATGGGAAACTATAAATGAGTCTAACTCTGTAACGCTGGGGAGCATAAATTCCAGGGTAAGGCCCTCTGACAGGGTGCCAAATTCCTGAGCTGTCTGCCCTGCTTATAGTGTCTGTATATCTCTAGAGCCCTCAGGAACTCTGCTATTTGAGGCATTGTTTACTGTGGCAGTCAGTGAGATCCTGCTGAGACATGCATAAGCGTAACTTCTGGAATGACCACTCTACTCACTTTGAAATCTCTAAGCAATAAAAACTCATTTGTGTTTACCATTTGCCATGTTGGTCAAGGTCTTTTTCCAGATTCATTGCTAGTTGGCACTTGGTAATAATCCCTCGGTGCCAGGGAAGCTCATCACCGGGAGTCATGTCCCACGCCAGGGGGAAGGTAGTGTGTTTATATGCTAAGTTTGGCTTAGAGAGGGCACGTTTGAGCAACAAGGGGGCTTTCAGGAGATAACTCTTAGACATTATATAATACTAGGCTAAGTTTCAATTTCACAAGAAAAGGTTCATAAGTACAATCAGCAATATCAAGGGCCTGATGTAATGGTCTGTTTTCCTTCACTAGGTACTGCCCTTGTGAAGGGGATTCTTGCTATCCTAGTAGAGAATGTAGCAGAGCTCTCCAGGATGGGAATTTGATATTCTTTTGGTTATTGTGTGAATCTCTATGCACTGAGACAATGCCCATGAACACTTGAACATATTCATATGGCTCAGAGGCATGCTCCAGGTGAATCCCTCCCCATGCTTGCTCCCATCACCAGTACCCCACACCAGTAAACCTCCCCTGCCATAGCTGTGACCCTTCTGTGATTCAAAACCTCTCCAAAAATGAAGCCAACAAAATAACCAAATAAGCTTTACATGAAAATGAAATCATAATAGTTTTAAAAAGTAAATAAAATACAAAAAAAATTTAAAAATTGAAATGATATAAAAAATTTTAGACATGTCTTTCATCACCATAATATCTGTTGTCTTGTATGTATAGTGACACTTTCTTCTGTATATTCCCCCAGTGTCTTATTGTTTTCATTTTATCTTCAGAGAAGCTTTAGGTTACAGAAAAGCCACATAGAGAATATAGGGGATTCCCATATACCCAACACCCTCCCTCCTTTCCTCTCTCCCCCATTAATAACATTTTACATATGGATGGTACATTTGTTACAATAGATGTACAAATATTGAAGCATTGCTACTAACCATGGCAAATGGTTTACATTATGGTTTACATTTTGAACCATACACTTTTATATGTTCTGATGAAATTTAAAATGGCCTGTATCCATTATTGCAAGATCATGCAGAACAATTCTAATGCCCTAAAAATGTCCTATGTTCCATTTGTTCTATTCTTCCCTTTCCCTCCCTCAGAACCTATGGTAACCAGTAAATTTCAAGTTTTGAAGAATAAGAGTCATAGTTACTTGCAATAATATTGAAGGGTTGACATATTGGTCTGTTTTCTTTTATTAGGCACTGCTTATGTTCTCAAGGGATTCTTGTCCCTCTAATTGAGAACATCGCAAGACTGCCCAGGATGGGAGTTTAATATTTTCTTGTTTATTGTGTGGATCTTCACCCACTGATATAACACACTATAACAAGATAAACACATTTTCCATAGGAGCCTACCCCTGGTGCACCCTGTCCCATATATGTCCCCACATCTGACACTGTACACCAGTAACCCTCTTCTACTAAAATTGCCAAAAAAATCATTCCCAAAATTGTGGTTTTAACCACAGACCTGCAAATCACCAGAGTTCACCTCCTCCTTCCCCTGACCCTCCCCCCATTACCATGGATAGTCCAACCCAACACCCTACTACTCCTCACAGACCAGCACCTCCAAACCCAATAGCATCACTGCACCTCTGTCATGACCATTCACTGCACAACTACACCGTTCCACCTTATCACAGATTTTGCCCATTTGGGCATTGGCTCACCACCTTCTACTCCCTTTCTGTCTCCTGTAAGCCTGTCTTCCAGACTCTAGCTCTGTGAGTCTGATCAATTTGCTTAATTCATATCAGTGAGGTCATGCATGTAATATTTGTCCTTCAGTGCCTGGCTTACTTCATTCAACATAAGGTCTTCAAGATTCATCCATGTTATCCCGTGTGTTAATACTGCATTCCTTCTTACATCTGAGTAATATTCCATTGTGTGTATATACCACAATTTGCTTATCCATTCATCTGTTGATGGACATTTGGGTTGCTTCCAACTTTTGGCAATAGTGAATAATGCCGTTATGAACATTGTTGTGCATATATCTGTTCGTGTCCCTGCTTTCAAATATTCTGGGTATATACCCAGTGGGATTGCTGTATCATATAGCAGTTCTATAGTTAGCTTCCTGAGGATCTGCCAAAGTGTCCTCCACGATGGCTGCTCCATTCTACATTCCCACCAGCAGTGGATAAGCATTCCTATTCCTCCACATCCTCTCCAACATTTGTAGTCCTTTGTTTTTTTATTAGCCTCCAGTCTAATGAGTGTAAGATGATACCTCTTTGTAGTTTTGATTTTCATTTCCCTAATAGCTAGTTATGTTGAGCACCTTTTCATGTACTTTTTAGACATTTGTATTTCTTCTTTGGGGAAATGTCTATTCAAATCACTTGCCCATTTTTTAAATGGGTTGTATGTCTTTTTATTTTCAAGGTGTAGGATTTCTTTATATATGCTGGATATTAGGCCCTTATCGGATAAATGGTTACCAAATATTTTCTCCCATTGAATAGGCTGCCTTTTCATTTTCTTGACAAACTCCTTTGAAGCACAAAAGTTTTTAATTTTTCGGAGGTCCCATTTATCTATTTTTTCTTTTGTTGCTCATTCTTTGTGTGCAAGGTTTATGAAACCATTTCCTACTGGAAGATCTCATAGATGCTTTCCTTCATTATCTTCCAGGAGCTTTATGGTCTTGGCTCTTATATTTAGACCTTTGATCCATCTTGAGTTATTTTTATATAAGGTATCAGATGGTGTTTCTCTCTCATTTTTTAAATATGGATATCCAGTTCTCCAAACACCATTTGTTGAAGAGGCCATTCTGTCCCAGTTGAGTGGTCTCGGTGGCTTGTCCTACCTTTTACTTGATCAATCTTCTGTCTGCAGTAGATTAAAGTTTCTTTAAAGCCTCTGACTACCATATTTTGCTTGATCTTGATGATTAATTGTCCTGAGCCTGACATTATACTTCTTCAGTGTAACAATGATGCTCAACCACAGCCACCCAAGTTCTGTCTTTGCAGTTACTATTTCACCTGTACCTCTCATAGAAAGAGATATTGTACATGCTAGTGCATCCCTTTTCATCTGTACTCTTACAAGTTCACTATTGGTAAAAGAGAAAAATTGGATTGCTATATATGCCAAGGATTATCAATATCTCACCTACCACCAGAGATGGGGTCCTTATTGCCATCTCTCCAGCAAGAGATCTAATTCCAATACCAACCTTAGAGTTTGCTTGCTAGATCTATTTCTGGTATAAACTTTTTTAGGGAAGCTCCCCAGAAACATGAGATCCTTGTGCAAGTTGTTTACAGGAGTGTTCTCTAGAGAAACCTGTAAATGAGTGAAGGAAGAAGAGTAGTGCAGGGGAACAAGCCAGGCAAACATGTGTTTCAGAAGTTTAGTCACCACCTCATCCCACAGGGAGTTCCAGAGTATAAATTTTACCACAGAAGTTGTCCTTCCCAAAGGCAAAGGTACTAGTTTTTACACCCTTGTATCAGTCATCCATCCTGATCCTCAGGGTGGAATGGGGGAGTGCAACCTCCTAGGCATCTTTTGGCAAAGCAAGTAAGCCTGCCAAGAAGGGTGCAGGTGTGAGCCATTAGTGGCCAGAATTCATCGCAGCTGTGGGATGTATGCACTGGCCCAGTAAAGGGCTTCTAGGTAGAACAACGAAACGGTCAGTTCATGTGACTATTCTATATGTGCTTAAAAAGAATATGTATAA
Source organism: Tolypeutes matacus (assembly GCA_026826555.1). Lineage (NCBI taxonomy): Eukaryota > Metazoa > Chordata > Mammalia > Cingulata > Chlamyphoridae > Tolypeutes > Tolypeutes matacus. Next base: position 1,112,635 of record JAKSZT010054564.1, read on the forward strand.
TCTGTTATAGTAGTATATGTGATGTAGCCACTGGGGATCTGAGAATTTGACTTAACAGGGAATTCTTTTTTTGACGGTACCAAGGATTGAACCCAGGACCACGTACATGGGAAACAGGCGCTCAACCACTGAGCTGCATCCACTCCCTTACAAGATATTCTTTTAATACTTTCTACTTTGGTTTAAAGCCATTTCCTTGTATATGTAAGGACCAAAATGGACTTTGCCTGTTTTGTAAACAGCTGAACCATGTAAGATGAGAACTATTATGCAGGTTTATGAGGTTAGTGATTTTTTTTTTTTTCAACATAAAAATGCATTGTTTGTAGGATATCTTTTGTCATTAGATGTTTGAATTAGATGCTGAATTTCACAAACATTGAATATTTTTGGGTTTTATTACTGAACATAGTCTGAGGGTAACACATATAAGATCTAAAGAAAGCCCAAGGAGAACAGGCAATCATATTCTAGAGTAACTACTGTAGGGAAAATGACTTAGTTTGTGTTACTATAAAAAATGCTAACTATTCAAGTAATTATGTCCATTTTAATGTGATTTGACATTGCTTCTAACAAAAATGTATGTCAAATTAGGAGTCCAAGAATAAATTCACTTCTGATTGAAATTAATGGTAAATAAGCTCTTGACATTTTCATCTATTGAATTAGCTTCATTAGCTGAGGGAAGACAATGCAATACATATTTCTATTGTATAATATTATACATATCTTCTGTATCTTTGTCTAATTTTTTCTGCTTGATCAATCAGTTTTTGAGATGGCATGTTAAAATCTCCAAATAAAACTGTTTTATTTATCTATAGTCTCCCTCAAGTTTTGTCAGTGTCACTTTATATATTCCAAGGCTTTATTTTTAGGTACATATATTTTTATGGTGGTTATAATTTCTTAATCTATTGTTCCTTTTACAAGTATTTAATACCTTGCTTTGTCTCTTATAATGTTTTTGCCTTGAATTCCAATTTGTCAGTCATTAAGTTGCTACCTTGCCTTTTTATTTTTAAATTTTTGTCTGTTATATTATTTTCCACACTTCATCCTTTTAAATATGGCTTTTACAGATATTATATTGCTATTTCTTTTTAAAAATCAATCTGAGAATTTCTGTTTTTTGATTGGAGAGTTTAGCCCATTTGCATGTATTACAATTGCTGTTTTATCAGAACATATTTCTGCCATTGTATTTTACATTTCCCATTTACCAAACTTACTTTTTTTTTTAAACATTTTTTAACTTTATTTTGTACATTTAATAATTGAAAATATAAACAATTAAAAACTAAAAAGTAAACACAGATGAATAAATATATACATTTCTCAATTAAATGTAATGGATACATATAAAATTTTTTTTAATCAATATATTACACAATATATTTTTAATTTAGATTTTGTTTTCTCTTTTTCTGTTTTCTTTTGGTTCTTGACTGTTTTTTTGTTTGTTTGTTTGTTTTGTTTTGTTTTTACTGCTAATAACCATTACTAAATTACTTATTCATCCAGAATTGTGATAGGAATGAGGAAAAAGTGAAAACTTCCTAAAAACTTTCATACAGAGGCACCCCTCATCCCTGCTATTTGTATTTAAATCTTTCTATTGTGATAACACATCTGAAAAGGATAAAATACAAATTTACATGATAATGGATAAAGAAAGAGCTGTGTAACTTTTACCAGATTTTGTCTAGGTTCTTGACTATGCTGCAAAAATGAATTTCAAGAGCACAGGTTAGTTAGGCCAGTAATTTATTAAGGTAGGGAGGGAAGAGAAATGGAGAAAATTACAGATCATGGGTCCCCGGTAGCAAGTAAAGGGCTGAAGAGTGATAAAGAGGGCTGATTTATAGACTGTAATTTCCCGTTTTAGATTATAAATGCCCAGGTTTCACTTGCATGTTGATTCATGCAGGGGGGGCATGGGGAGAGCAGGGCGCAGAAGCCAAGAAAAACAAGAGAGCTTTGACCTTTGCACTTGCTTTTTGAACCATTAATTATTTCACCCCTTTGCTAATGGCATGGGAGGAGTCCCAGCTGTTTGCTGTTTTGATTGATTATCCCACCCATCAATTCCCCCAAGAAGGCCCAATTATAAGTCCCCTGGAGAATATCCAGGACTTCTCCTGGCTTCCAGAGGAAACATCATTCTGAATAGCAGAAACCTCACGAGGGTTTTCCAGCAGCCATCTTGGTATCAATATCCACGTGGACTTCTTGCCAGGTTCTAGATCTGTGTATTGATTCCCTATCTTAGTAGCCTGCTTTGTAACCACCACCTAGATGAATAAATAGAATATTGCCACACAATAGATAGCTCTATGTCTCTTCCTGTACTTGCCCTCTCCCTCTGCCTCAGAGATGACCACTAACTTTTGCTTATTTTTGAACTTTAAATGTCTGGAATCATGTATGTATTATTTTGTCAACAATATGTTTGTAAGATTAATCCATGTTTTTGCACGTAACTTTCACTCATTCGTTTTCCTTGCTGTGTATGATTTGTTGTGATTTATGTCTTCTTCTGTAGATGGACATTTGGGTTGTTCCCAACTTAGGCTGTTATAAGTAATATTGCTATGAACATTCTTTATATGTTTACTGTATGCACATCTTTTCTAGGGCATGTTATACCTAGGGGCGGGTTTGATGAGTCATAGGATAGGGTAATCTTTGTTTTTTCTAGATAATACCAAACTGTTTTCCAAAGTAGTTGTATCTATTTAAGTTCTTGACAGCAGTGCTTGAGAGTTTCCCTTTCTGTGCATCTTCAACAACACTTGGTATTGATTTTGGGTGTGTTGTGATATTTGAATCTTATAGTTATTTGATATATGATTATTATCCATTTGGATTTCTTTTTTCACAAAGTGTCTGTTTAAATCTTTTCCCTGAATCTGCCACCCACTAGCCAAGTAACTTTAATCAAGCTATGTCTCAACTTCCTCATCTATACAATGGGGTTAGTAAACCCTGACTTTGACATCTGAACACAGTAATGTCAACTTTGCATTGTTGTTACTTCCAAAGCTTGGAACTACATTTACCAGAATCACCTTTACTATATATGGTTCCAATTTACTGTGAGACAAAAGAGGAACTCACATGATATTTGAAGGTAGAAGTGAAGCAGTTATCATGGATGGTTGAAGGAGACAAACAGTGATGGACAGATGGAGAGGTATCTGATAAGTCCCAGGTTGTCCTTTCTCTCCTCATGCTTTGAATTCAACTAATTTCCCTGAATGTTAGCCCTGCTGATCAATAGTGGTCTAGCCCCCAACCAGGCTTTGGTTCCAGGTCCACAGAAGCGATTTCCACAGAGGTGGCAACTTCCTTACAGTAGAAGCTTCCAAAGAAGAGGGAGCTTCCATAAAGTCTGTGTGTCTGTTGAATTTCCTTCAAGCTCCCTCCTATCAACCTGAGCCAGCACTTCAGGCTGATATGATTAGTGATTAGTTTCTCCAATTCTCCTATTTTCCCTTTCCCAGACATCACTTGTCCAGCTCCTACCAAGTTTGTGTAAGCTTTAATTCCTATATAAAACCTCGTATTTCTGTATTACTTGTAGTGGCCCTGATATCCTTATTTAACTCTGATTGATACAACCATTTTGACAGTGAAATAAAATAAACAAGCAAAAGTTCTTTGAAAGCTATAAGTGCTATTCTAATGTAACTATTTGGTTGAGCTAAATAATGTATTGTATTGCTGTACTTTCTTAAACAGAAGAACAGTATAGGTGACCTTTAAAATGGTAAAGAAAGCAAGCCTGTATCTGCTGTTATGGGCAGCAAGTTTCAGGAAAGTATTTTATTCTGTCATTTTTCTGACTAGGGCATTTATTTGCTATATCACTTATGTTGAGATATTCCATCTAGCCTTCCTTATCAACTGGATAGCTTGGTAAAAAAGAGGCTGTAAAATAGACCTGAGAGATTTATAGATCTCTGAAACACGGCAGGCATCCTTAATTAATACTTAAAGTGTAGAATATTGTCAAATACCCGGAGACACAAAATAAAAACATCTGAAAAGTTACCGGAACAAAATAAAAAATTAATTATAAAACTATGTGACAATCCATTACTAAGAATCACCCATTTCTGACTGCCTCTGTGACACATTAAGGTTAAGTTTGGCAGTAGGTTATTTTCAAAGTTTTCAAAGACTCAGAAACAGACATTGTTGATAATATTTGTGACAGTTTTCCAGTTTTCCCAAATTCACTAAGCTAAAACTTATAGCTTCATAAAGGTAATAGTTTTCTGGTCAATAGAGCAATAACTGATTATCCAAATTGTGGATTTCATCAGTTGTTTTCATTAGTTAATGCTCAGAATACCAGTAGCAATATAGGGAGGAGGGGGGTGTGGTGTGTGGAAGTTAAGCATGTAGATTTGGTCAAAACCATGTTATTGATTTTTATACAGAATCTACACTTAACATTACCACAGATTTGGGATTAGTAAGAAACATCTCATGTTAAATCAGGTAATAATTTTCAATGGAAGCAAAAATATGGGTGATGTCCTTTATTTTCTATCTTATTAATTTGATATCCCTTTTCTATGGAGAACAGAAAAATAAGCACTCTCTTAGGAGTGGTAAGAAGATCCAAAATGTGAAAATTTGAGAGGAGGCGGAAACTAATGACTATTGGTTCTTTTTTTAAAAAAAAAATAATAATTAATTTAAAAATATTTATTAGAATTGCTCATCCCCTCCCTGCCCCAAAACTATCAAGTGGCCACTGGCTCAACCTCATTGTTATAATTTCTTCCATTGCTAGAATCACCATATGTGAACAACAGAATACCATCAAGTCCACTCTAGTCCATAGTTCTTCCCCTAATCCTGAGGGGACTGGGATGGTGATGTCCACTCCACCTCCAAGTGAGAGAGGGCTTATATCCCATGGATATGGTGGATGGGATGATCCTGCCTGCAGATGCAGGCCCTCTCCATTCCCTGGGATGGCCATTGCCCATCGTTGTCTCCTCGCCAGGTGACTTGGATGAGTCCATTGAACTATAGGGTAGGAGTTGCAACTCCACCGAGATTCCATGCACACCTGGCACATAGGTAGGCCAGAGGCTCCAGTCTTTGGAAGTATACCTAAAAAGGTCTATGGTTGGTGGCAAGGCCTCAGGATGTGTAAGTCCATTGAGGGTGGTGGGCCACACTTGTGGGAGATGTTTGTGTGGGATGTGGTGGGAGGTGTGGGAGGTGGGCAACATGGGAATCCCAGTGGGTTCTGTGTAATATTTTGGGTAATCTAAGCACCTCTTAAAATATATTTATATATATATATAAATAACATTTTTGTAAGCAAATGCACATATATGCATATATATTTATATGTCATTTTGCAAATGTTGGTATGTATTGTGAAAATTTTGATTTTTACCCACAATAAAAAATAAATAAATAAATAAATAAAAAATAATAAAAATATTTATTAGAGAAGTTGTAGGTTTACAGAAAAATTATGCAGAAAATACAGATTTCCTATATACTACCATATTGTTAATACCTTACATTAGGATGATACATTTTTTACAGTTGATGAAAGAATATTAATATACTTGTATTATTAGCCATAGTCCATGGTTTAAATTAGGGTTCATAGTTTGTGTTGTATAGTCCTATGGTTTTTTTTTTTTTTTAATTTTTAAATTAATTACATATATAGAACCTAAAATTTCACCTTTTAACCACTCTCAAATATATATTTCAGTGCTGTTAATTGTTTTCTCAATGTTAACATTGTATCCATTGGTTCTGATGACTCATAGAAAGTGGGGAAATGTTTAAAGAAAAAGTGGAAAGTAAAGAGATAAAGAAGACAAAGGAAACAATGATAAACAAATCTGTGGGCTCAGAAAGCATTACTGCAGTTAATATTTCAATACCAAAATTATTTTCAGAAGCACTCTAAGCAATGTCTACTTTCCTCACACTTGTTTCTCTCTTTTACTTATTTCATCTCTTCACTTAATCAGCAAATATTTATTGGATATCTACTCTACAAAGGTCATGCTGCTTCTCCATTTCCCAACTTTCTCAACTGTCCTCTTAAGACAACACCTGCTATTTTTAAGATTAATAAGTAAGAAGAGACAGCAGAGTGCTGGCTACTCTTCTTGATCTTTTTTCATCAGTTCCATTGCAAGTATTCCCAACAGTGTCATTTTTGACAAAGAATGATACATTTAGATGAATATTTTCCAGCATTTATGGGTTCTTTGCTCAAAGGTGTGCTAAAAATGTCAAGTTGCTACAGAACCCTTAGATAAATGCTAAGCATGATGCTTGACTTTGAAGGCTTGTTTGTAGTAAAAGTGATAAGCCCAATACTGCAAGTTATCACTAACTTGAGACAGGAGTCAGAAGGTATAAAATGCTTCTCAGGGGAGTGATACAACCTGAGAAGACTGCAAATTCTTTTTTAAAAAATCGTATAGGTGAGTTGTACCTTTGATGAAAAGAATGATATACAATTACTAGAAGGTGGATGAGTAATGATGACTAAGAAAGCTGCTGCCGTTGGTGATCAGGCAGTAAAGATATGCACAATGTATGGTGTGCTAGCTTCTTGCATTGGATGCACCAAAAGTTCTAGCCATAACTTCCTTGAGTAATTCTTAAGCTGAATTTGTTGGCTGTGAGGTATGCCCTGATAGGACTGACAAAATGATTATAATGTGGAAAATGTTAATGTTGAAAACATTTCCTCTAAACTCCATAAGTGGCAGTCATCAGTCTCCCTAAGTGACTCCATAAGAAATCAATCAGAACATTTAGGAATGAATTAAGTGTTATGCTTTTTTTGGTTAGCTTTTTCTGTGAGTGGCATAAGAATGCTGTTTCTTTTTATTTATAACAATCTAGGTCAATTAATAAGCCTTCTAATAATTATGGCTTATTAGATGGATCGAGAGCTGAGGTAATACAAATAATATTTCCCAGGCATCAGAAATCTAAATGATATGACTTGTCTTTATAAATAATTTTATCAGATATCAGAAAGCCTCTGATTTTTACTTAATATATATTTGGACAACTCAGTAATATATTAAACTTATTCCTTCTTAGCATTTTGATGAGCCAGGTCTACCTAGTGCAATATATTAGACACACATGTATTCTCAGAACTAAAATCACAAAGATATGTACCAAGATGCCATTACAGTTAAGGAAACAGGCCACAAAAGCATTTTTCACATTTCTGATTTCTGAGTCCAATATATTTCCTTGAAGTCTAATGATGCAGAAACATTTTGGTATAACAAACCAGATGATATTAAATCTGTTTTCTAAAAGAAGATAGAAGACATTGCTCTGGAATGTGGTTGAAAAATTCTGAGTTCTTTTCCAAAAAAATGTCAAGTGATGGTCAATTAGTTTTACTTTAAAAAAATAATTTCTCAAAACCCAAACCCTTCAAAATGGCTCTAGTTGAGAACCAATGAAAGTTTAAATCTATAAAAGACAAATTATGAATTACAACAAAGGCTATACTATATTAGGAATCTACAGATAAGCACCTTTTAAAGATTGGTTGAACTATTTTCCCAGAGGGGACCCTAACCTGGTCCAGACAATGCAACATTAGAGGCACGGACATTGGACAGTGATGCAAATGGGGTAAATTATATAAAGCTTTTTTTTTTTTTTTTCCTGCATAGATAGTAAAATTTTAAGTAATAGATACAGGGAAACACTTAAGGATTGGTGAGATCTCTATTAGCTATTCAGGCAATTTTGGTGTATCCTGACCCTAGTACAGATCATAAGCTTAGCAAGAAGCATTCGATTTAGGTGTCTCTCAATTTGGATTATCTATAGCAAATAAGTTTCATCTTGCATGTTAATTTCAATCATTCAGAGGATTCTAAAGTCTTTCTGGTGGTGAGGTGATATTGTATTCAAGTTGATTAGATATGTCTGCACTGGTCCATGAGAAGGGAAAAGTGGCATGTGTGCCATACATTTACCATTCTTGAATTAGAGTATAAACTCTTAGAGGTTGGAAATGTGATTTATTCATCTTTGTATTCTCTTTACCTAGCACAGTGCCTTGAATAAAGCAGATATATAATAAATATTTTTCGACTGATCACTTTGATTATCTAACAACTTATGCAAATGAAGGGCCTAGTGTCAGTGAAAAATGTTGAACACGGAGCAAGAATCTTTATTCCTCTGGCTTTCTTCTTGGAGAACAGTCTTAGACATTACAGGGCAAAATCAAGGTTGCAGAATGTGGAGGTAAAAGTTGAATCTGCTCTCAAAATATCTTTGTACTAGTAAAATAAAGCATTGATGCTGAGGTCAGAAGAGCAAATAAAATTAAATGATGGCTGAGTACTAAAAAGGGAGATGGCTGTGAGTGGCTTATTATCATAAGGCTTCATCTAAAAGCTGGCTTATTGATTTAATCATCATGCCATACATTGAGTCGCTGAATATTCCCAGCAGTTTAAAAAGAGATTTATCCTCATCCAAAAAGTGGGCAAATGCAATTCGAGCATACAGTTTGTAAGCCAAGTTTTGAGTTGTAAAATTCAAAATGATTCATTATTTATGTCCTCATGCTTTTGTCCAGGTCTTTCCTCAAAATTTAAGCCCCATGTATTCTTTTTAGAACTCATTTTTCCCCTTATTCAACCCTATCTCATTCCTATATGAATTACTCACCAGAAATTAGCCTTTTTCAGAGCCAGTAACGCTTTCTGGTTCCTGGGATGTTTTTAGGAGTGGTGTTTTGTGGTCAACAGTAATTGCTTTCTATGATTAGTTTATTTACAGGTCCTGCCTGCATCAAGGGAATTTGTTGATGTTGGGATTGAGATGGGGAACTGAATACTTCTTGGACTTGCATGTTTATTTTTTGGCCAAGAAAATGATATAAAATTGTGTTTTAGTGGCTTCAAAGGAGACTGTGATCTCAGTTTATTTCCAGGAGAGCAGGTGTCCAGGTCAGAGCACATTGCTACAGAATTCATAATGTTGTTTACATTACACTGACATTTGCTGTATTTTTAATGCTTTCCTGAAATGATTTCTGAGATCAAAAACACTGAGTAAAATTCAAAAGGCTTGAACATCAAAGTGCCTGAGGGAGAGTTAAAACACCACTTCCCCTATGTGAGATGTGCCTGTGTGTGGACATGTGTATTCCAGGTGAGCTTTTGTTATTGACAATTAACATTGGCCTGCACTATTTATCACAGTCAAAATATAAAACTTAGAGCTCTTGACGTTTCTCATCAATTTGAACTTTGCAATTTCCTCAAGCTAATGAGGGTGAAGCTTTATTTGACACTAAAATATTTAGCAAATGCCTTAATCTAACAATGAGAAAAGATAAAGTGAGTTTAAGATAGAAAAAGAATATGGTGCTTTAGTGAAAGCAAATGTATTTCTAAGAAGACTAAACACAGTTCATCTTGTGCCCCTGTGTATTTCTGAGTACCCTGTAATAATTAATGCTTAATAGCATAAAATATGGAAGAAAATTATTTTGAGCTCCAAACCCTTAAGGAATTTTATGTTACCATGAAATATTTCCTTATTTTATTCATCTCTTAATTTGAATGTAAAACTAATTTTGTTCTCTAAACTAAGGTATTTGCCAGCCTTACTAGGGTGGATTGAGCTTATATAATTATTAAGAAAAGCCACAAGCAATGCAACTTGCAATTTTGTGAAGATATGTGCAATGTATCTATAATGTACTCATATATTACTATCATCTAATTATCTTTTGGCAGGAAGGGCCTTGTCTTTGTCCTCAGGAAAGGAAATTGCAGTATAACTTTTGTCTAGGTCATAGTCCTAGATCTTGAGTATTCCTACTTGGGCTGACACAATAATTCAAGATCTTTTGGTTTAGAAAATAAGATTGCAAATTGATTTCTTTGGTAGCCTTGAGAAAAGGCCATCTTCACAATGAGTGAACCACCAATCCTGAATAATGATGATTCCTGCCCTATACATTCATATAGTCAGATACCTCATTCTCTAAACCATGCTTAGCCTTTTGAGCATTTGTAGTTAGGAGGATGTTTAATAGCAGTTGATTGATTTTGAGAAGAAAATAAATTGCTTATGCAAGCTATTTTTCAACTTGGAAAGCATCATTTACATTTAAAAGTTGAAATAGTATCATCGTTTTATAAACATTCACTCATTCATTTTTCAAATAGCTTTTCATAGCTTACTTCATGTTAGTTTTTATGAGGGATACATAGAACAATAAATTATATTACCTGAGTGTAAACATTTTTTTGACACTCACAGAAATAAAGATATATGTATGTATATACACATATTCATATACACAGATATATACCAACAGGCCAAAGGTAATGAGGTGCAATATGTTATGGTAATAAAGAGGAAGAATTGATCATTTATAGCAGTGACAGATAATTTATTCATATATTAACATGTATTAAATATTTTCTTTCCGTGTTCCTGAATATAACCAGATCATTTAGTGACTCTTTACCTTGGTGAAGGCTTGTGTGTAGGGCTCGCCATAGGACACTTTCTTACGTGACTTGTTTTGCCCTCAAGCATGAGTTCACTGAAGAGATGATGCTCAGTGTTTTGTGGTCATTGAGAAGAGGGAGAGTAATTTCCTCAAATCTAAAATAAACAGTTGGAGGTTGGGGCAGAAAAGAATCTGGAGAGCTGGGCCATACTTAATATCTCCAGTGATAGCAGACCCTCAGAAAGGATATCTGCATGGTGCAATTAAGGAGACTGGAGCCTGGGACGGGGTTCTAATCTTCATAAAGATTCCTGGATTCCACACAATGCATGGAGGCAGAACCACTGATCCAAAGGCACCATGTCGGCAGTGCAATGTGCATCTCTATGGAAACCAGGGTGAACTGACATAAATGGAGGGGTCTCCCTGACCCCAGAGCCTTGAAACAACCTGGACAGTCGAGTTCCAGTAATAATTGGAAGGAAAGGGTGTTCAGGGTCTAATTTAATTTGGTTGAAAGGAAAGGAAATAATTTATTATTTCTTGCTCATGTGAGCTTGCAGACTGAATATTATATCTGCTATACGTGGAGATTTACTAGGCTTTGCTTCCAGTCCCTGTGAAGGTAAGATCTGTTGCATGGACTGATTGCAGTTCCTTAAAATGGGGCTAACACATTTTGAGAGAATGGCTGAAAACGTGACTTGTAGGCAGAGATGAATGTGGACTCTCAAGAGTCACTAATGATTTGTGATGAGAGGGACTTTGAAAACCCCTGGAAAGTTATAAGTTATTGATGAGGGGACGGAAAAGAGGAAATATGCACTTGGTAATAGTTTCTTGACAGAATTTGTGTCTCTTCTATTCATAAAATAATAATTTGAAAGGGAGGAACATAAAAGTTGATCTTTCAAGTCCCTAAGTCAACCTTGATTTTTTTTGAGGAGGGGGAGGGTGCCTGGTAGTCACTGTAGCAGAATCCTGTGGTAGAATAACACATGCACAGCACCAAACCTAGACATAGCACCTGAATCCTGGACAAATGCAATGGAACAGATGTGAGGGGGAGGGAAGGGCTGTTTTACAGAAGAAGGCAAATTCCAGAAGCAGAATTTCAGAAATTTCAGAAACAGACCTTCTGAACATGAAGGTTTCACTTATGAGAAGAAACCTTTAAATTCGGAAGCACACCTCAGAGGTACTGCAGTAATGGCAGGTGGTACTGAAACCCAGAAGGTGCAGCCCTTGAGGGACTTCTGAGTCCATGGCCCAGATATTGAAACCCTCAAAGCAAATAATGCTTCAGGGATTATGTTTGAATATCTTTGTATTTTGGAACAGGCTTTGTGTCTGTTTGAGAATGTGCCAGGCAAATGTTCTAAATACACATCAGGTTAAGACTATAGACTTGGATAGAGAGAGTTCCAGCCCCAGAACGTTTAGACTCAAATGTGTGGTCTAGTCTGTTTAAAGTAGTTTAGACAGGTACAAAATTGAAGGGCACATTCCATTACAAACTTAGCATTACTGGATATTAACTTCTCTCTTAATTTCTTCCTCTGCAAAAGCTGCTAATGGAGAGCATGGAGATATTTTTTCATCATGATGGTTTGGAAGAACCAGACACAAACATAGTGACTCCACTGACACCAACCCATGCCCTTCCAGTTGAGACTGATAACACAAAATGTTAAATGCCCCAAGAGTCATCGGGTCAGAATCCTATAGAGCATCTTCCAAAGAGCCAGATGTCCAAGAAAAGGAGCAATGGAACATTGTCAAACTTACATGCCATTTAATCAGCTACAAATATGGTACCTTGAGGTGTTTGCTGAGTGAATGGGACTTGAAATTGGAGAGAAGACTCAAAGGAAACTTAGAAGACTTTCTCAGTCTTGAAAGAAGAATATCGCCAAGTTTGCCTCCAAGAGTTTTATAAAAGTGGAAAAGCCCCTCTTTTTATTTTGCTTTTAGGGAAGATAGACATTTCATTGTAGAATATGTTTGAAACCTTCTGTTAGTAACTTTGGAGGTAAACCAGAGACACTTGAAAATTTTCAGAGCAGAATGTTCTACCCACATTCATACCATTCGTAGGAGGATTGCTCTTGGTGAATACTTTCCAATTGCTCACAGTCCCAATAATACCCAGGAGATGCTGACAGTCTATGTTTGTAAGGCAGGAAAGTGGAGGAAGGGAGGAAGACATTGACTTCTCTGGAGTTATATTTATTTCCCTCAAGCATCAGATTGAGACATAAACAAAGTAAAAGAAAACATATTGAGTGTCTGTGAAAGAAGTATTTTTCTGAAGTTAGCTCAGACTAAAGGCTGACCAATTTAACAAAACAGAACTGACATAACAATGCCTGCACAACCTGGTCTCTGTTCTTTTGATCTTATCTGCAGGTGGCTTTCAATATGCTAATATCTTTGTTAACAAGATCCTAACAGTACTCAACATGAATGAACTATTAGGACCTAATTATTTCAAATACTCCCATCTACTGACTTTTTTTTGGCAAACCATAGCATTTAGTCAGTTCTATAGTCCTAGGTAAAAACAGGATAAAGCCCTGCTTTTTCTATTTCCAACAAAAAAACAGTGTCATATCTTTTCACTCCCATGATATGAACAACCTCAATTCTCAGAACTCAAAGAAATAAAACCAGATATAGATAAAGGGAAAGTAAGTCTAGATCCATTGTTCAGAGTCAAGCATGGCTTGGTTACCCTTACAAACCACATCTTCTTGGAAACTGTCTCCATTTGCATGCCTTATAAAGTTGCATTGATTTTTTTTTTTTAGAAAGGAAGAAATAGAAAATAATAAAATATGAAAAATAATACTAGCTATTACTTATTGAGTGCTGATTTTGCATCGGCAGGTCCTCTAAACTTCTCTTAAGGATTTCTCATTTGATCCTCACAATTATTATATAAGGTAGATGCCATTATTGACTCCATTTTCCATATGAGGAAACTCAAGCTCAGAGAAAGGATTAGTCCTTGCTTGGAGCCAAGTGTGACAGTTTGAAGCTTTTTGTGGATCCCAGAAAAGATCATGTCTTTAGAGCTAATCCATCCTTGTGCATGTAAACCTATTGTAGGTGGGAACTCTTGATTAAATGACTTGTGTTAAGGGCCTCATTGTCGTTTTGATTTGCATTTCCTTGATAGCTAGTGATACTGAACATTTTCTCATGTGCTTTTTGGCCATTTGTATTTCCTTTTGGGAGAAATATCTATTTAAGTCTTTTGCCCATTTTTTAATCGGCTTGCTTGATCTTTTATTGTTGAATTGCATGATCTCTTTATATAGAATAGAAATCAAACCCTTATTGGATATGTGGTTTCAAAATATTTTCTCCCATTGAGTGGGCTGCCTTTTCACCTTCTTGGCAAAGTCCTTTGTGTCACAAAAGTGTTTAAGTTTGTTGCACAGTGGATGTAGCTCAGTGGTTGAGTGCCTGCTTCCCATATACAAGGTCCTATGTTCAATCCTCAGTACCTCCTAAAAAGAAAAAAAAGTGTTTAAGTTTGAAGAGGTCCCATTTGTCCATGTTTTCCTTCATTGCTTGTTCTTTTGGTGTAAGGTTTAAGAATCCACCACCTACCACCATGTCTTGAAGACTTTTCCCTACATTTTCTTCTAGGAGCTTTATGGTTGTAGATTTTATAGTTAGGTCTTTGATCCATTTTGAGTTAATTTTTGTATAAGGTGTGAGATAAGGGTCCTCTTTCTTTTGACTGTGGATATCTAGTTCTCTGAGCATCATTTGTTGAATAGAGTATTCTACCCCAGCTGTGTGGGTTTGACAGCCTTGTCAAAAATCACTTGACCGTGGATATGAAGGACTGTTTCTGAACCATCAATTCTGTTCCACTGGTCTATGTGTCTACTTTATGCCAGTACCATGCTGTTTTACCACTATGGCTTGGTAACATGATTTCAAGTATGGAAGTGAGAGTCCTCCAACTTAGCTCTTCCTTTCTAAGATGTTTCTGGCAATTCGGGGCCCCATACCCTTCCAAATAAATTTGATAATTGTGTTTTCCATTTCTTTAAAAAATGGTTGTGTAATTTTTATCAGGATTGCATTGAATTTGGGTAGAATTGACATCTTAACAATATTTAGTCTTCCAAGCCATAAGCACAGAATATTCTTCCATTTATTTAGGTCCTTTTAAAATTTCTTTTACAATACATTGTAGTTTTCTGAATACAAGTGCTTTACATCCTTGCTTAAGTTTATTCCTAAATATTTGATTCTTTTAGTTGCTATTGTAAATGGAAATTTTTTCCTGACTTCCTCCTCAGATTGCACATTACTAGTGTATAGAAACACTACAGATTTTTGCATATTAATCTTGTATCCTGCCACTCTGCTGAACTCATTTATTAGCTCTAGCAGCTTTGTTTTAGATTGTTCGGAACTTTCTAGTATAGAATCATATCATCTGTGAATATTAAAAGTTTTAATTCTTCCTTTCCAATATAGATGCATTTTATTGCTTTTTCTTGCCTGATTGCTCTAGCTAGATCCCCCTAGCACTATATTTAACAACAGTGGTGACAGTGGACATCCTTGTCTTGTTCCTGATCTTAACAGGAGAACTTTCAGTCTTTCACCATTGAGTACAATGTTAGCTGTGGGTTTTTCATATAGGGCCTTTATCGGGTTGAAAAAGTTTCCTTCAATTCCTATCTTTTGTAGTATGTTTACCAAGAAAAGATGCTGTATTTTGTCAAATGCTTTTTCTGCATTGATAGGCTCATGTGATTTTCTTTCTTCTATTTATTAATATGATGTATTACACTGATTGATTTTCTTATGTTGAACCACTCTTGCATGCATGGTATAAAACCCACATGATTATGATGAATAATTCTTTTAATGTGTTGGATTCGATTAGTAAGTATTTTGTTGAGGATTTTTGCATCTATATTCATTAGGGAAATGAGTCTGTAATTTTCTTTTTTCGTAATATCTTTATCTGCCTGTGGTATTAGAGTGATATTGGCTTCATAGAATGATTTTGGTATTGTTAATTCTTGTTCAAGTTTTTGGAAGAGTTTAAGTAGGATTGGGATTAAATCTTCTTTGAATACTTGGTAAAACTCACCTGTGAAACCATGTGGTCCTGGGCTTTTCATTTTGGGTTGTTGTTTGATGACTGTTTCAATCTCTTTACTTGTGATTTTTTTTTTTTTTTTTGAGGTCTTCTATTTCTTCTAGGGTTAGTGTAGGTTGTTCATACATTCATAGGAATTTTTCCGTTTCATCTTCATTGTCTATTTTGTTGCATATAGGTGTACATAGTGTCCTCTTATGATCACTTTTATTTCTGTGGAGTCAGTACTAATGTCCCTGTTTTCATTTTTCATTTATTTATTTGCATCTTCTCTTTTTTTTCTGTGCCAGTCAAGAGTTTGCCGATTTTGTTAATCTTCTTGAAGAACCAACTTTTGGTTTTGTTAATTTTCACTCTCTTTTTTGGTTCTCAATTTTATTTATTTCTGTTATGATCTTTGTTATTTCATTCCTTCTGCTTGCTTTGAGAATAGTTTGCTGTTCTTTTTCTAGTTCCTCCAGTTGTATAGTTAGGTCATTGATTTTTCTTTTTTTTTTTTTTAATGTAAGCATTAAGAGATATAAATTTCCCTCTCAGCACTGCCTTCACTGCATCCCATAAGTTCTGATATGTTGTGTTCTCGTTTTCATTCATCTCAAGATATTTATTGATTTCTCTCAAAATTTCTTCTTTGATCCACTGATTATTTAAGAATATGCTTAATATCCATATGTTTGTGAATTTAATATCCATATGTTTGTGAATTTTCCTTTTTCTGCCTAGTGTTTATTTACAGCTTTATTCCATTATGATCAGAAAAAGTGCTTTGTGTAATTTCAATCTTGTTGAATTTACTGAGATCTGCTTTCTGACCCAACATATGGTTTATCCTGGAGATAAAGCCATGAACACTTGAGAAGAATGTATATCCTGCTGTTTGGGGGTGCCATGTTCTGTATATGTCTATTAGGTTTAGTCCATTTATTATATTATTCAAGCTCTCTGTTTCTTTATTGATTCTCTGCCCATATATACTATCCTATGCTGAGAGTGATGTATTGAAGTCTCCAACTATTATTGTAGAAACATCTATTTCTCCCTTCAGTTTTGCCAGTGTTTGCCTCATGTAACATGAGGGCAGCTTGGTTAGGTGTATATACATTTTATGATTGTTATTTTTTCCTGATTGATTGCCCCTTTTATTAATATATAATGTACCTCCTTGTCTCCAATAACAGTTTTGATTTTAAAGTCTATTTTTTCTGATAGAAGCATAGCTACTCCTGCTTTTTTTGCTTTTTGTTTTTGTTACTGCATGCCTGGAATATCTTGTTCCAGCCTTTCATTTTCAATCTATTTGTATTCTTGGGTCTAAGGGTAGACAGCATATAGATGGCTCATATTTTCTTATCCATTCTGCCAGTCTGTGTGTTTTGATTGGGGAGTTTAATCCATTAACCTCAATGTTATTACTGTAAAGGCAATTCTTATTTCACCCATTTTGACCTTTGGGTTTTATCTGTCATATTTTATTTTCACCACTCTTTTTACACTTTAAGTTACTTTTACTGATAAAATCTTCATTTCTAAACTCTCTTCCAAGCCTCTTTCTCCTGTCTTTTCTTTTCTTTTCAGGCTGTAGCACTCACTTTAGTATTTCCTGCAAAGCCGGTCTCTTGGTTACAAACTCTCTCAGATTCTGTTTATCTTGGAATATTCTAAAGTTGCCTTCACTTTTGAAAGGTAATCTTGCCATACATAATATTCTTGGCTGGCAGCTTTTCTCTTGCTGTATCTTAAATATATCATACCACTACCTTCTTGCCTCCATGGTTTCTGATGAGAAATCAACTCTTAATCTTATGGAGTATCACTTGTATGTGAAGCATCACTTTTCTCTTGCTGCTCTCAGAATTTTCTCCTTGTCATAGACATTTGACTTTCTGATTAGTAAGTGTCTCAGAGTAGGACTATTTGGATTTATTCAGTTAGGAGTATGTTGTGCTTCTTGGACATGGACATCTATGTCCTTCAATACAGTTGGGAAATTTTCAACCATTACTTCTTCAAATATGGTTTCTGCTCCTTTTCCTATCTCTTCTCTTTCTGGGACAACCATGACACATATGTTTGTGCATCTCCTGCTGTTGTTAGTTCCCTGAGACCCTGCTTAATTTTTTCCATTCTTTTCTTTATCTGTTCTTTTTTTATGTTCATTTTCAGGGGCAATGTCTTAAATCTCACTGATCCTTTCTCCCGCCTTCTCAAATCTGCTGTTATATTTCTCAAGTTTATTTTTAATTTCATTTATTGAGCCTTTCATTCCCAGTAGATCTGCTATTTTTCTATGTATGCTTTCAAATTTTTCTTTGTGCTCACCAAGTGTCTTCTTAATATCCTTAATCTCTTTAGCCATCTCAGTGAATTTATTAAGGCAATTTGTTGAACATCTATGATAAGTTATCTCAACTCTTCTATATCATCTGGAGATTTGTCTTGTTCCTTTGACTGGACCATATCTTCTTGTTTCTTGGTATACATTGTACTTTTTTATTGGTGTCTTGGCATCTGGCTTACTAGATATATTTATTTTGGGTGGAGTTTCTCTCTTTAGTTTAGGGCTTTCTTGCCCCTTTCCCCTTGCTGGTTGTATAGTAGGAGCTGAGGATATATTTGGTACTGTAAGCTGTGGAGTCTGAAGCTGCCTATATTGCCCCAGGAACCAATGAAGCTTCACCCACTGTTCTCCTCTGCCAGGGGTAGGGACAGAGCCACAGCTGTGTGTAATAATCCAATTCATGCAGGCCAAGACTATCTGTAGTTGCTGGAGAGACCAATAAAGTTTCAAACCCCTTCCTGCCCTGCCTGGGGCTGGAATGGAGCTGCAGGTGTGGGCAGCAATCTATGCCATGCAGATCCAAAATGACTGCTGTTGCCCAGGTAGACTGCTGTAGCACTGGCTCCCCTCCTCCCCTGCCAGAGGTAGGGATGGACCCTCCAGAGTGCCCCACAATCTAATCTCTGTGGGCCGAGTACACCTGCAGTTGCCCTGAGAGGCTGAGACAGTACTGTTCCTTCTACCCTTTAGGGTGCCCAACAGTTCAGTCTGTGTTAGCTGAAAATGCCTGCTGTAGCTCAGAGAGGCTGTGGAAACACTAACCCCCTCCTATCCTATTGGGGGGTAGGGATGGAATTGAAGGCACTCAACAAACTAGTCCATGCAGGTCTAAAGCACCTGCAGTTGCCCAGAGAGGCTAAGGAAACACATATCCCCTCCTATCCTATTGGATGGGGGATGGAGCCCCAGGTGTCTGACTATCCAGTCCATGCAGGGTAAAGTGAAAATCCCCCCAGCTTCCTCTCTGCCAGAGTTGAGGCTAGGGCTTTGGCTGGAGCTGCAATCCAATCTGGGTTATCTAAAGGAGGTGTAAGTAGTCATATTGAAGTTGGGGTGGAACAATTTCACTAAAGAAGATATATAAATTATTAATTTGTATGTCTCTCATATCCTGTTGGTAGTAATGTAGAATTGCAAACGCTTTGTCAAATTTCTTGCCAGTTTCTTAAACAGTTAAACATACACTTACTTTTTGACCCAAATATTCTGATCCTAGGTATTTATACCAAAAAGAAATGAAAATGTGTGTCCACCCAAAAACAGCAACTTACTTAATTGGTAATAGTTTGAAACTGGAAACTACCAAATGATTTTCAAAAGATATGATGTTCTGATACATGCTACAACATGGATGAACCTTGAAGACATCACGTTGAGTGAAATAAGCGAGACACAAAAATACAAACATTGTATGATTTCACTTATATAAAATATCTAGATTAGCAAATACATAAAGATAGAAAGTAGATTACTTCTTACCAGGGGCTAGAGGTAGGCAATAGGGAGTTATTGCCTAATGGGTACAAAATTTCTGTTTGGGGTGATAAAAATGTTTTGGTTAATGGATGGTGTTGTTGATAGCACAATATTGTGAGTGTAATTAATATTACTGAATTGAATGCATAAAAGTGGTTAAAATGGCAAATTTTTGGTTGTCTATATGTTACCACAATAAAATTTTAAAAAAAAGAAAAACGTAAATGGTAAACAAAATGTGGGGTACAATAGAATACTATTTAGCAATAAAAAGGAAGGGATACTGATGCATGCAACAACATGGTTGCATCTCAAAAAGATTATACTGAGTGTATAATATTCCATTAGTATAAAAAGCAAATCAGTGGCTGACCAAGAGTGGGGAAATGGAGAGAAGGATGGATTACAAAGGGGTATGCACAGTCTTTTGAGAGTGATAGAAATGTTCTGTATCTTGCTTGTGGTATTCTTTTCACACATGTATACAACTGTTAAAACTTGTAGAATTGTACACTTTATTTTGTGTTTATTTTATGTACATTATTTATTGAAAAATATTTTCAATAAAGTACATAAAGAAAAAAAGTTTGTAACACATACTTAACACACCACTTGAGAAGAAATGGGAAATAAGAGGGCAGGAGGAACTGGAGTGACTTTTTAAAGAAAGTTATGAAGGTAGGCCTTGGTAATTATTAATCTCTGGGTGGTTCAAACACCCAGTTTGGAACACAGAAAGAACTAAACTTCAGCAAAGAGTGCAGCCAGCTTTAGCAACTATATAAGAGCTCTGGTGCAGCAAATTGGACTGAGAGACTTCCAGGGTCCCCCGTCCAGGAGGTTCTTAGGAAGAGCAGTGAAAGGGATGACTGAATGCTTGTGCAGGAAGTTTTAAGCCCAGTGGGAAATTACAGGAGGCCAGATAAGGTAAGGTCTACCTTGGGAAAGGCCTATCTTGAGACAGGTAAGAATGAGGGAGTGGGATAAGGGTGGCAGGTGGGCATTTAAAGCTAAAAAAAGAAAAAAAAAAATCATATTTAGCACAGAAGAAAATTTCCTACAGGTTAGATATGAAAATGTCTCAACTGTCCGGAAATATTGTGAAGCAGGCTAAGCCTAGAGGCTAATGTTAGGGGGCAACCAGGATAGGAATTTGGAAGCAGGTGAAGGTGAGACCATTAATCCCCCCAACTCAAATATAGCTTCAGCTACAATCTGAGCGGCTTAACCTTAGAACCATAAACATAAAAAAAAAGACTTCTATGATATTTAATCAAATATTTCAGGTACTATTTTTAAAGTGGAGTCAGGTATTTGAGCCCAAAAACAATGTCTAAGAGTTCAGCAAATGTATTTATAGCCTACCATACATAAGAACAGTTATGACTCGAAGACGAAGAGACACAAGAATATGAGCGCACGGGTGGTGGAGAGTGGGTTGGGAGAGTGTGTAAGCAGCCTCAAAGATGGTCCCCAATGATCACTGCTTCCTGGTATTCATACCCATGTGTACCCCCTTCCCTTTAAGATGGGCTGGATTTAGTCTCTCACTTCTGAAGAATAGAATATGACAGAAGTGATGGGATGCCACCTCTAAGATTAGGTTATAAAAAGATGTGGCTTCTGTCTTGGGTGCTCTCTCTCTCTCTTTCTCTCTCTCAGGTCATTCTTCTGGAGGGAACCAGCTATCATGTCATGAGAAAGCCCTGTGGAGAGGCCCACATGGCAAAGATTGAGGCTTGCCAACAACCATGTGAATAAGCTCGAAAGTGTATTCTCTCTCTTTCGCCCCTGCATCCCTGGTCAAAAGCTTGACGATAGCCTCCTGAGAGACCCTGAGCCTAGCGAGACCATACCCAGATTCCTGACCCACAGAAACAATGAGATAAATGTTTGTGGTTTTAGGCTGCTAAATTTTGGATTAATTTGTTGTGCAGCCATTGATAACAGCAATATTGGGGTTTGTGTGAAGATCCCTAATAAATAGTGCAGGGTCTATGGCCTGAGCATGGAGATGATGGGCAGGGCAATATATGTGTTGGTATTGAGTTTAGTTGTAGATATATTTGTAGAGGTATTGGATGTCAGGGAGTTAGAGTGTTTTGGAGTCAGTCATACCTGAATTTGAATATTCCTCGGGGTTCCTATCTATCACATGGCTTTTTGTGTGGATTAAATGAGATTTAAAGTGCTTGGCAAAATGCTTGTGATCTAAATGCTCAGGATATGGTGGTACTTTCAGTAATGACACAACAAATCCAACCCATTTATCACCTCTCATTTAGGACAGACTCTAAAATTAATTTTCTAGTGTTGCTTTTGCTGCTAAACTGGGCTGGAACCTTAACTACTAGAAGAGGTGTAAGTAGTCATATATTGACCTTAATGGGGTCTAGACAGGAAGATGAGTGAGGCTGAGACAAAAGACAAATATCAAAAGGCGAGAGAGAGAGAGAGAGAGAGAGAGAGAGAGAGAGAGAGAGAGAGAGAGAGGAAGTAGCTAGAACAAAGTGGTAATTCTGTGTATTATGGGCTGGAGTGCTTGTCATTTTGAAATATATCAGAAATTCTGATAGTGTAGTAGTAGGAGGATATGGTTCTGAGGGCTCTAAAATTTTGTTTAATTTTAATTTTGGTATGCAGAGTTCCCCCTGTGGTACTAAGCTAGAGGAAAAAATCAAACTCACCCATGTTAATCTGCATTGTGACCTTCAATTTTAAGAATTCAAGGGGAAACAAGGTATCCCTCAATATTGAGTAGGTGATAGTAGTTTTATAAAGGAGAGAAAGGTGGGCTGTGGTCATAATGAGGATGGGGAGGTGACACAAAAGAAAGAGAAGGACCTCTGGGGAGCCTTCCTGCGACCATGAAAATGACTCAGAGAGTTATCTGGCAGGTGGGTTGCTTGACAGAAAAGGTCCGGCATCCCTGGGGCTGCCTTTTTTTGAGTGTTAACTTTTCAGACCTCAGCAGATATGAGAAATTCTCCTTAATGCTTGCAGGAAAATTACTTTTTTCCCCTTTTCAATGGCACTAAGCACTAGATGTTATTCAAATCTTAATCATCCCTATGTATTTTCATCTCTTTGGTTCCATAAGTCTTATAACCAATTACATGTTTTATGTAAGCTGGTCATTAACTTCTCTGATTGCCCTTTTACTTTCCTTTCTAGTCACAAAATCTAAAGGAAACTCAGCATGTACATAAACCTTGATGTTTTTCAAGTTGAATGAACTTGAAATTCTTGGGCAGAGATAGGCATATGTTTGCTTTCTATTGGTAATGTCATGAAAGATCATGAAGGAACCGTGCTTTGTTTTTAATTAGTATGATGATGTGAGAGCATAATTTGAATGAGGAAAATACTTGCTGTGAATGGAAGGAAAATAAATCACCTCATCAGCAAATAGCACTTTCAGACTAAGAAGAAAGGATGAAATCAGGTGGGAAATCTTAAACATAGGATCCTTTAAAACAGGGATTTATGTTTCACAAATGGGTATTTAAGGAAGGACAGTTGACATATGACTTTTCATAACTTGATTGAGAAATATCCATGAAGATCTGCTAACAATGGAAATGGTAACAGCTTTATATGAAGACATCAACTTTATTTTTAAATTTTAAATTATTACCAGTATTCAAGAAAATATCACCCCAATCCCATTACTCAATCACAACTTTCATTTTTTGAATATTGCTTTCTAATCCTTATCTTTAATCATTTATATTTATAGTTGTGACATGGCATGTTTTAATTCACCTTTTTCATGAAAAATCATAACAAACATTTTCATTACTTTTACATAGCATTTTAAATGTTATTTTTAATGGTTGCATAATATATTATTAGGTTGCTTATTATAATTTTCTAAAGCACCCTAGCTTTGAGAAAACTGTTATATCCAAATGACATGTTATTTTAAATTAATTTTAAAATTCTATATCTAAACTATACAAATACAGAAATCCTAGGTTTTGAACAATATTGCAAGATCCACACTATCATTATTTCAATGTGACAGGGTAAAGTGACTCTTAAAGTTCAACAAAAATGTAGCACTTTTCAGTTGAGGATGTAAATAGAGAAAACAGAACATTGGGTAAGTGCCTAGACAGACTTAATCTCTATCATTCCCCCTTTATTTCCTTTGTGTATGCTATGGAAATTGCTTTTTTCATTTTGTTATAAAAGGAATTGACACTGGAGGTGAGTTTTCATGTTCAATTTTTATTTATTTAGCTATATCTGAAAGACAGGACTTCTTTGTTACATCTTGAATTACTCACTTGGTTCAATTTTCGTTATGTTTCTCCAGAATTAAATCTAAACATATATCTGTCTAGATATATGACTCAAATTTGTGCAGAGAGAGCAGTTTTTTATATGTGTATATCTAAAGCTGTTACTTTTGTGTGTGATTTGAACATAACAAAACCCATATTTTATATACATATAAATAAAGGATTTTGCTTACCAGCTGATAACATGCTAAAATTTTTCATCAATTTATTTCATTTAGAGTGTTGACTTGGAGATAAAAATAAACACCCTCTTTCCCAAAAGAAAGAACTTTTGCAAAAATTAAAAAAATATATTAAGGGAGTGACATTATCAACATGGTAACACAAGACATACCATGAAATAACTAATAAAAGGACAAATCCTTCTTGCTTGGATCTCTTGAAGACACTAGAAACTGGAGAAGGACTCCACAAATGCTGAATCAAAGAAAAAAAAATCACCAAAATCAGGTAGGAGATTTTTGTCCCCAGTGTGCCAATCAAGACACCTCCCCCTCGCTCCTCACTCCTCACTTAGGAGTCCCACAGAAGCAGCACAGCCTGGATCCCTTCTTATGCAGATGCAGACTGTAGAGCCACTCACAGCAGGAGTTAGATTCCATGTATATCTCGTCATAGAGACCCACAGCAGAAAACCAGGGCAGTAGACAAGTGGCTGAGAAGTGCCACATACAAAAGGCACTTCCAGGAGGGAATAAAGAGAGAGAGAGACTTCAGCAGAGCTGTTGACAAGAGGTGCACACATTCAATCTGGTCTCTATTTGCCTGACCACCTAAACACAAAACAGACCTTTCTGTATTAACCCACATTTCTGGATTGACCCCATCCAGGTCTCTGGAGTGAGATACCTCAACAGGGAAGAAACCAGAAGCAGAAAAGCCTATGAATAAATATACACCAACAAATTAGACAACCTAGATGAAATGGACAAATTCCTAGAAACACACAAACTACACTGACTATAGAAGAATTAGAAGATATCAAAAGAACATCAAAGTCATCTCAACAAAAAAAAATCCAGAACCGGTCTTCACAGGTAAATTCTACCAATCATTCCAATGAAAATTAATACCAATCTGTTCAAATTCTTCCAAAAAATTGAACAGGAAGAAACACTACCTAACTCATTCTATGAGCCCATCATCCTAATACCAAATTCAGAAAAAGATACAAGAAAAGAAAATTACAGAACAATTTCCTTTATGAATATAGATGCAACAATACTCAAAATACACTAGCAAATAAAAATGAATAGCACAATAAAAGAATTACACACCATGATCAAGTAGGTTTTATCCCAGGTATGCAACGGTGGTTCAACATAATAAAATCAATTAATGTAATGCATTACATGAACAAAGCAAAAGGAAAAAAAAAGCACATGATCTTCTCAGTTGATGCAGAAAAGGCATTTGATAAAATCCAGCACCTCTTCTTGATAAAAACACTTAGAATAGCAGGAATAGAAAGAAACTTCCTCAACATGATAAAGGGCAGATATGGAAAGCCCACAGCTAACATCCTACTTAATAGTGAAAGTCTGAAATCTTTTCCTCTAAGATCTGAAGAAGACACTCTACTGCCCCTCTGTAATTCAACATTGTATTGGAAGTTCTAACCAGAGCAATTAACCAAGAAAAATAAATAAAAGGCATCCAAATTGGAAATAAAGGAGTAAAACATTCAATATTTGCAGAAGACATGATCCTATATATAGATAGTCTGGAAAAATCAACAACAAAGCTACTAGAGCTAATAAACTATTTCAGCAAAGTGCTGGGGTACAAGATCAACATCCAAAAATCAATAGTGTTTCTATCCACTAGTAATGTACAATCTGAAGAGGAAATCAAGAAACAAATTCTATTTACAATAGCAACAAAAAGAATAAAATATTTAGGAATAAATTTAACCAAGGATGTAAATAACGTATACTCAGAAAACTACAAAATTTGCTAGAAGAAATAAATGAAGATCTAAATAAATGGAAGGGGTGGAGCAGGTGTAGCTCAGTGGTGGAGGGCCTGCTTTACACATAGGAGGTCCCGGGTTCAATCCCTGGTACCTCCTAAAAAAAAATGTAAATAAATGGAAAGATAGAAGGATATTCCATGCTCGTGGATTAGAAGACTAAATATTGTTAAGATTTCAATTCTTCCCAAAATGATTTAGAGATTCAACTAATCCCAAACAAAATTCAAAAAGCCTATGTTTGAAAAAAAGTACGGAAAAGCCAATTATAAATTTGTTTGGAAGAGTAAAGGGCCCCAAATAGCCAAAACCATCTTGAAAAAGAAGAGCCAAGTTGGAAGACTCACACTTCCTGACTTTAAAGCATATTACAAAGTTACTGTTGTCAAAACAGTGTGGTATTGGCACAAAGATTGATATATAGACCAATGGAATCAAATTGAGAGTTCAGGGATAGACTTTCACATCTATGGCCAATTGATCTTTGCAAGGCTTCCAAGTCCATTCAACTGGGAAAGAATTGTTTTTTCAACAAATGGTGCTGGGAGAACTGGATATTCATATGTAAAAGAAGGAAGGAGGACCACTACCTCACAGCATATACAAAAATTAACTCAAAATGGATGAATGACCTACATATAAGAACCAGGATTATCAAATTCCTAGAAGAAAATGTAGGGAAGCATCTTAAGTATCTTGTAGTAGGCAATGGTTCCTTAGACTTTACACCCAAAGTACAAACAACAAAAGAAAACATAGATAAATGGTACCTCCTCAAATTTAAAAACTTTTGTGCCTATAAGGACTTTATCATGAAAGTGAAAAGACAGCCTACTCAATGGGAGAAAATATTTGGAAACCACATATCCAATAAGGTTTAATATCCAAAATATATAAAGAAATCCTACAAAAGACAATCCAATTTAAAAATGGGCAAAAGATTTGAATAGACATTTCTCCAATGAGGATATACAAATGGTAAAAAAAAGCACATGAAAAGATGCTCAACATCATTAGCTATTAGGGAAATGCAAATCAAAACCACAGCAAGATACCATTTCACACCCTCTAGAATAGATACTATTTTTAAAAAGTGAATATAACAAGTGTTGGAGAGGATGTGAAGAAACAGGAACACACATTCATTGCTGGTGGAAATGTAAAACGGTGCAGCCACTGTGGAAAACAGTTGGTCAGTTCCTCAAAAAGCTAAGTATAAAATTACTATATGACTTGGTAATCCCTCTGTTAAGTATTTACTCAAAAGAATTGAAAGCAGGAAGTCAAACAGATATTTGCACACCTGTGCTAATAGCAGCATTATTCACAGTTGCCAAAAGATGGAGCAACTCAAGTGTCCATTGACCAATGAATGCATAAATAAAATATGGTATATACATATGTCTTATTTGCCAAAGGGCTGCTGATGCAAAATACCAGAAAAGAATTGGCTTTTAAAAAGGAGATTTATTTGGGGCAAAACTTTTCAGTTCAGAGGCCATGAAATGTCCAAATCAAGGCATCAACAGAGATGCTTTCTCACTAAAATCAGCTACTGGTGATACTGGGGTTCTGCCACATGGAGAAACAAGATGGTCGTCAGTCTCTGCCGAGGTCCCCGCCTTCCCCTCCAGAATCTACCAGCTCCTGGGGCTCAGCTATTGGCAACTTGGCATAGGGATTGTCTCTTTCAGGGCCTTTCCTCTCAGTCTCTGCTGTTCCACTTTCTTCCTAAGTTCATCTGTGGGATATCTGGCATATGGCTCATCTCTTCAGCCTTGAGCTGCTCCATGGGCCCAGCTTCTTGGGGCTTAAGCTTTGGCTACTAGCAATCCTTGAGTCCTCTCTCACATGGCAGGATCAAAAATGAGAGACTTCCCTTTTCCTGTGCATCTCTGTGTCTCCATTTATATAAGACACAGCAAGAGGGCAGAGACTCAACCTGAGTTACACCTCACTGATGTAGACCAATTAAAAAGAATTAGTACAAACCATAATCTTTTTCTTTTTAGAACACAAAAAAGAACTTTAAAGTGCCACAACATACAGTGGAATATTATTCAGCCATAAAAAGGAATGAAGTCCTGATTCATGAGACAACATAGATGAACCTTGAAGATATCATGTTGAGTGAAGTAAGCCAGACACAAAAAGACAAATATTGTATGATCTCACTGATATGAAATAATTAGAATAAGCAAACTTATAGAGTTAAAATCTAGAATATAAATTACCAGGGACTGGGTTGGGAGTAGAGAATGGGAAGTTAATGTTTAATTTGCATAGAATTTCTATTTGGGTTGATTGTAAGGTTTTGGTAATGGATAAAGGAGATGGTAGCATAACATTGTGAGTATATTTAACAACACAAAATTATATATGTGAATATGGTTAAAAAGGTAAATTTTAGGTTATATATACGTTACTAGGATAAAAATTAAAAATTAAAAGATAAAGCAGAAGACTGTACAACACAATGAATCTTATTGTAAACCATGGACTATAGTTAATAACAGAATTATAAAAATGTTCTTTCATGAATTATAACAAATATACCACATTAATGCAAGGTGTTAGTAATAGGGTGGTATATGGGAAAATATACCCTAATATAAACTATGGACTATAGTTAGTAGTGCAATTATAATATTCTTTCATCAATTCTAATAAAGGTAGCACATTAAGCAAAGTGTTAGCAGTATATGGAACACTATTTTATACATTATTTTTCTGTAAACTTACAACTTCTCTAATTAAAACAATTAAATATATATATATATAAAGAGTAAACATCAACAATATTTTCACCTTATCCATTTTAACCTAAGCACATGACTTCTGGCTTCTGGTCTTAAATATAAAGAGCTTGGAAGTCATTGTTCCCATCCTCACAACAAGAAAAAAAGTAGAGAAACTGAAAATCAGCAACTCTTATATCCACCAGAGAATTATGGTCTCAGGGCAAACCATTACCCCAAAACGGAGAGACAGGCACAGAGAATCACAGCTCATGAAGAGAAGAAGCTGTCTCTGGACCCAGCATTATCAGTAGGAATACTTAAAGGGTAACTGACTAAAGCCTATTTAAGAAGAGCTCTCTGGGGAAACCCAAAGACCACAAGGGTGATAGAAACAGGAACACCAGAGGAAATTTTAGCCTCTGATCCAAACAGCTATAGCTGTTAGTAAACACAGCCTAATTCCTAACAAGTAAAATGTAAAACCTTATACTGAAGGCCTATTTAGCTTAGTTCCTTTTACCCAGTTCATCATGTTCAGATTTCGGCAAAAAATTGCAAGGCATGCAGGCAATAAACACTGTCTGAAAAGACAGAGCAAGCATCAGAACCAGACTCAGATATTTGGGAATTATTATACTGGGAATTTAAAGTAACTGTGATTAATATGCTAAGGGTTCCAATGGAAAAAGTAGACAACATGCAAGAACAGATGAATAATGGAAGCAGAGAGATGGAAACTCTAAGAAAGAATCAAAAGGGAATACTAGAAATAAAAAACACTAACAGAAATGAGGAATGCCCTTGATGGGCTCATCGGTAGTCTGGACAGCCTAGGAAAGAACCAGTGAGCTTGAAGAACTGTCAACAGAAGCCTCCCAAAACTGAAAAGCAAATAGAAAAAAGACTGGAAAAAAAAAAGAGTATCTAAGAACTGTGGGACAATTACAAATGTATAGCATACACACAAAAGGAATACCAGAAGGGGAAGAGAGAAAAGAACATAAGAGATATTTGAAATAATAACATTAGCATAGGTTATTATATTTTATTCCTTCCAGAAAGTAGGATCTGAAGAAATTAAACAGGAGGGACCAAAGCTGAAGGCAGGGTGAAATGGGGTAGGAGCTGCAGCATTAATATTTGACTGAAGAAAAGCAGTCAAGAAATAGATATCCTAGTATGCTAGACCACGGATGCATCCATGTGCAAAGTGTGGTAGGTGAAAAATATGGAAAATGTCAGAGTTGGTCACATTTTCTGTACCTATTCCTGCATATGGCCTTTAATATCCTGAACCCTCAAATGCCCAAACCCTAATTGTAGCTGTTCTGTGATCAACTCTTCATTCTCTTTATTTTAAAAAATTTGCTTGGAACTTCTTTTAAAATTATTATTAGAATGTGTTATTTTCAGTATTTTGGGGGCACTTTACTTAGTTAAGAAAAGTCATGGTTACAGTTATGGTTTGCTTATATTGTAGTATCTTTCTGCCCATGTATATTCAAAATGATATAGAAAATGTGTTCATTTTCTATATGAATGGCCTAAAAATAATTCACACTGTTGACTATATTAGTTGCGAGTCTATTTCACATTAACTAGAGTTTTATTCCATGCTTCTTACATAAAGAGAGACTTTCTTAAGCATTCATTTTATTTTAGGAGCTGAACAGTGTGCTTTTAGTACTGGAGGAAATCTCATACAGAAGTACAATAACTGGCGTTATATCAAAAAAGCACTTTAAAATTTAGTATTATTAAGACTGCTCACTATACCATAGATTACTTTGGTTACACCAGATTTTTCCTGAATTTATAGTTAACTTTATCCTTTTGTGTGTCTTCAAGTTTATGCAGAAGGTCTATACTAAGAAGCGTCTTTTAATCTTGCAAACAATAGTGGTATATAAAACACAAGGAATACTTGAGTCTTCTTTGTAGAGCAAAGAACTATCCCCATTTGCCTGGGATCCTTTTGTTACCACATCAAGCACGTTTTAAAGCAAGTTAACTCTTGTCCAATTGTCTGTTAGCTTTCATGCAAAAGTTATTTTTAGCAGAATGTAGACTGGCCTAGACCAAAAGGAGGCTTAATTTTTAGAATTGTTATTGGCAGACTGAGGTAGATTTAAGATCTATTTTGCTAGAACTGTGTGCAGCAGACATGTCCAAAGATGGTAAAGACCTATATTGTTCAAAAGAAGAGTGAATCAGACCTTTTCCTCCCTCCTTTTTAATTCCCTTTAAATGAATAATATCTACACATTTTTCTGATTATGAAAGTATCACATATTCATTGTAGAAATTTTAGAATATGTAGAAAAATATAAAGAAGAAAATAAAAATTGAGTATAATTCCACCATCAGGCACAAATGTGACCTTGACATGGCTGATGCAATACCATATTCCCCCTGGAAATAGTGGTTGGTTCAGGAATAAGTATATGGCCTAAATAGGTGAATTAAAGCCAATGAGATGCAGTCTTTGGACTTCTCTAAAACTATTAACGGAGTATAGAATTGGCAGGGCCACCATATAGAGTCCCCAGGGAGAGCTGATCTGAATGATGGAGAGAAAAGTTCTAAGTCCTCATGACATGATTTTGAGCCCCTGGGCTCAATCATACAAGAAGTCAACTATGCCTGCATTTTTCACTCAAGTATTAAGAAATTTCAGTTTTTATTTACTGAGTTAGTTTGAGGTAAGTTCTTGTCACTTGCGTCCAAAAATCTTCTGGTTTATACATCTATTGAGGGAATCTCTGAGCTGTGGAGCTGCTACAAGCAATAAAAATAATCACAATTCTTCATTAGACTATTCTGTGTAACTACCACTTTGTTGAGCAACATGGAGGAAACCAAAGGAAAGAGATCATTCTTGCCTGCCTGAGGCTATAGTTGGATATCATTTCTATTGTCACTTGATTTATTGACTTATAGAGTTAGGGATGGTAAATCAGGAAGGAATATTAGAGAACCTCTAATCCAGGGATGTCAAATATGTGGTACTGGTGCTATAAAATCCCTCCTGTGATGTCCAGGGAAGATATTACTAATTGATCATGACACTCTGTCCTGATGAACCTCAATCTGGCCTTAGAATCACTGTCAGCGTAGCATTCCAGAAAGTCACAACAATAAATAGGAGTCATACTCAAGACAAAGATATTTACCATTCCTTCTGAGTCCATTTCTCTCATTTTAAAAATAAGGGAATACAGGCCAGGGATAAGTGACTTGCTTATGATTATCTGTGACATCAAGCTATATTTCTCATTATCATTAACTTTTCCAAGTAGCTAAAATCATCATCCAGAAATTTACTCAAAATTATTTGTACTATGCTTTATTGATTTAGACAAATAATGTGACATGCCTTTATTTTCCTGCTTTACAACAACTTACAGCTGTTACACATTGTAACAGTTATTGCTGTTTATCATATAACTACAAAAATCTCAGTGACATATATTTATTTACTTTTCACAGGTCTTTGGCTCTGCTGGGCCAAAAACTTTAAAGGCTTTTACTATGGATATGATTTGTCCTTTATGGACCAGTGGATTAACCATGGTTCTTTAGGCAGTGGCAGAGATTTAAGAGGGTAAGTCGAACCACATGAACAGTTTTCAAGTTCCTGCCTACAGTCTATTACTATCTCTTTAGCCAAAGCAAATCACGTTGCTAAACCAAAAGTCAAGGATGGAGAATGGCATGTGACCTTTGTGGGAATAACTATAAAGTTAAACAGTAAAGTGTTTGGATACAGGGAAGAATGAAATATTGGGACCAATATTGCAATCTACCACACAGATCAGGAGGAAAAAGTAAAGGATGCCATAAAATACATATAAATGTGGGGAGGACAAGACTAGGTGGGGGTGTTTTATTTATTTATTTCATCACAAAGTCCCTTTTTAAGGAAGACATATCTGGTTACCAGGTAAAGAGGTAAGAACCTTCCATGCAGAGGGAATAGCATGTGTGAATGTGCTCTGTAGGAACAGAGAAAGGCCAGTGGCGGGAGGCCAGCTGGGGAGCAGTAGTGAGCAATGAGCCTCTGGAGTGGGTAGGGCCAGACCATTCAAGGTCCTGTGGTTCCAATTTCCTGTGAAGAGTGGAATGCCATTGATGGGTGTTAAGTAGTGAAGTGCCAAATGTAATCTGCGTTTGGAAAAGATCACTGGCTACAATGCAAAGAGTCAACTATGGAGGACAGAAGAGAAAGAATAAGAACAAATAGTAGGCAAATGCAGTATCCTCAGAGAGAACTGTATTTAGATCCTACTCTCAAGTAGAGTGGTAAGAATGGAGACCGAAATGAACAAAATCAAGAGATATCTTGAAGATAGAATCTGCAGGACTTTGTGTCTTCTTACACTAAAATCTCTCTTTTTCCATCACATTGACTTTCATTAAATCCCTTCTACTCAGCAGGTGCCCTTCAACCACAGGGTCTACAACATGCCATCACTGATACCTGTAATACTCAGCTCTCCACTCTTTGCCTTGTTTAACTCTAACTCCTTCAAATTTAAGTCCCAACCTTACTTCCTCAATATATTATTATGAATTCTGGTACCATGGTATGCCTTATTGTATAACACTTGAAACAACAATTTAACATTTGTTTTTTGATTGTTTGATTAGTGCCTAGACTCATCTCCTCACCTCCAACGCCCACTAGGCCCAAGCTCCACAAAGGCAGACACTGATTTTATTTATCATGGTGTTCCAAACTCTGAGCTCAGTGCCTGTGTGTACTACTAGTTAATGGTATATGTGGTTTGAAAGAATGATGAACAAACGCTTCTGAATCGAATGTTTGCATATTCTATATAGTCTATAGTCTATTGGAAATATAAAGTTTTAAGTTCTTTGGTCATAATAAGTTAAAATATTTTCAAAGTTAATTTAAGGTTAGTAACAGGATGAAAAGAAACAGCTGAAAAGTAAAATCAGAAATAATTTTCAGAGAGAAGAGTGAAATAGCTAAGAACTTAAGCACAAACTGAACATGCTACTCTACAGCAAGGGCACCTCTATGAACTGATAAAAATGATCAATCCCTTGCAAAGATTAAAGATTAAAAGTTAACCACAGATTTGCAAGAAGAATCATATTAAAATTCAGAGCACTACTAAATGAAAAGAGGTCTATCAAAGCAGAACCCAGGTAAAATTCACATTTGCTCTGGGGTCTTCGCCTTGGTGGTTTGCTTCCTCTCCCAGTCATTGAATGGATGCCCACAGAGCCCTTGACGAAGAGTCACTCTTGAGATTTAGAGAGTGCAAGGAAGGGATTAGGCAGAGCCTCCTAAAGTAATCATGGAGCAAAAAATAAATTGCAATACTCTGCCATCATCAAAAACAAGTCAGAGAACCGGGCTGCCCCAGAGACCATTTATTAACTTTTGCTTTATCCTAATCACTATAACCTAAAGACTATAAGTTTTATGTATGGCTTCTAGTTTCTTATTCCAGAAAACTCCAAATGAAACATGAGATGGCAGGAAAGAAGAAACAAGGCCTTGGGAAATAAATGTTTATTTGTAATTTAGGATGGTTTTGATGGCATCTTTTGTTGTTGCTATGGTTGTAAGAAATGTGGACTAGAAAACTCTCATATGGTTGCTGGAAGCTCTGCCCATTCTCCTGGATCCTCAGTTGTTCTTCTTCTTATTATTATTTTGGATTTACATACAGTATTGCTACTGGACTTCAGCTAAATATCTTTAGGTCACAATGAAACTTTCAAAATATTTCCTTGAGCAGCTTAATCATAGGCTAATTGCCTAATCTATGTCCTATAACCTGATATTTCTTCTGCTTTGACTATGCTATTCTTCAACTGGCATAGTGGGTTTGCTTTCTGTATGTAGGGTGACCATGCAATTCAGAGTCTTGAGAACTTCAAACCAAGCATCTAGACTCACTACAAGTGAGATTCCTTCTTGTTAATGAGATGAAGGAACTGATAACATTGTTTACAGTGGCCTTTACATGGAAGACAGTGCATATGAAAATTTTCATCATCTGGTATTTTCAGCAGTTTCCAGACTCTTAACTCTTATCTGTTTTCTTGGAAAAATATTTCCGTGTATGTATGTATGAATATTGTTTTGGGATTTTATATTTCGTTTGAATTCAAGATCTTCTAAATTACTTCTGTAGTTGTTTGCAATAAAGTTTATTTTTTTTAAGATTTGGAGACCAGAAAAAATATAATTAAAAAACTATGGCTATGATTTTAAGACATATTGAATAAGTATTAAGGGGATGAATATTCTGCCAATGATGAAAACTTCTTAATTGTGAAATATGCAATTTTTCATTTACTGCACTTAGAATGACAAATTGGAGGTGGTTTAAGATATGAAAGTGAAGGCTTTTTGAGCTAAAACCTTCTGTAGAATGTTCTTCTTTTCCAATTTTATTCAGTCACCTGATTTTCTAGATTCAAATCAAACTAAGGTTTTGGGGCATAACCAAAAAAGGTAGTTTCCAGAGCCTGCTATGGTAACAGACTATGGCATCATTTCTTGAACAGGGATTCTGACTACTACCAATTATTTACTCATGAATCCTAGAAGTCAAAGCTACCAGTATTTATTAAGTTTTCACTAGGTGCCCAGTGGGTTGTAGAAAAGCAGAATTAATATGCTCTGCCTTTGGTGGTGGTGGTGGGGGGTGGGTCTTCAAGTCAATTAGGAAGCAGTTTAAAACAATATGTAATCAAGAAGTAGGTTCTCTGTTACAACTTTAAAGTTTTATAGGATGCCAGAAAAGGGGGAGATAACAGGATTTGGAGTTGTCGAGGAAGACGTAGAATTTGAGTCAACTGTGAAAAGTAGGTAAGCTTTGGATGGCTGGATGGATTGGAGGAAGGAAATCCATACTGTAGATAGAGAGGAGAACCTTAGTAACAGTGGGAAAGAGCTGTGAGCAAGGCATGTGTGAAGGGCATTAAAGAATGAGGAAAAGTAAGAAGTGAAGGCCTTGAAGAAGGTAGTGGTGTGTAGCTGAAAGTTCTATTCCACTATTCCCTTAATACTTGCATTTCTTACTTTTTTTTGTTTTTAATAGAGGACTTGATTGCCTGGAAAAAATTCAGTAAATATGGATAACTTCCACCCTCCCTGCAGCAGCTATGACTCCCCAGCCCCTGGCCTCATGGCAAGCAGCAGTGGCACAGCTTGCTGGTTCCAGGGTGGGACATAAAGACCCAGTCCTCCAAACTCTAGGGGGTTGTGGTCTCATCCCTGACCACTGCAATTTGACTAACTACTTCACATCACTTAGGGCTGGCGCTGAGGGCAGCCATTGTTCCAACCCTTCTAGGACAAAAGCAGGAGAGGAATCTTAAAGACAGCAATCTTCCCCCAAATGACAGAAAATTATTAAAGAGTTTAACCAATTAACTAGGACCAGTGCTGAATCAAGAAACACAACTTCAAAAACCATAGAAGAAATTCCTGGTGCCCTTGCTGGCCCTTCCTCTAACCCCTCCACAATGTGGGATGGAGCCAGCTTGCACTCCAATTGTGGGTCCTTGGCTCTGTTCCAGAGGGAGTAGTGTCCCTGTGTTCATACTGGGCTGTATGTTGGTCAGTGCCCAGTCCATCTGATGGAAGGCTGAGGGATTGAGCTAGGGAACTCAACTTGTCCAGGGCTTGCCCTCCCAGAGTTTGTCCTGAGGGCAAACAGCTTGCAGATACCTGGTTCAGTGTGAGAAAAAATTAAGTGAAGTGTCCTGGGGCAAAAGATTACCTGCATTAAGTCACATAAGAGGGCACCCAGGAGGGTGTGACAGTCTGTTTCAAAGGTAGTAGAGGAGGCATTCACTGGAATGCCTATAAAGTGTAATTAGGGGAATTCCTAAGACCAGGAACAAGCACAAGCCCACCAAGCAGGCTCAGATAAGACAGAAAGGACCCTGCATTTGGCATTCACCTCAGGCTGATCGTTTTTTTTTTCAATTTTTTTGTATTCAAATTTTATTTCAAATTCAAAAAATAAAATAACAGAAAAAGTAAGCTCAACAAGTTATGGAACATTACTCCTAAAAAGTTCTGTCCAGGCACTTCTATCTCATCTAATTCCAATAACTAACTCAGTTATTCTCTAGTGTTCAGAAAGATACACAGATAAACAGAGATTAGTTAAATGACATAGTCAAGATCTCCTTATTAATGAGAAAAACGCCTAATCATATTCATAGCTCACAAAACCAAACCCCATATTCTTTTTTTTACCTTTAGTATTAATATAGTACCTTCTTTGTTTTTGCTACAAAAAAACATTACAATATCATTAACTATAGTCTATAAATTACATTAGTTATATTTTCCCCATGTGTCACCATATTCTTAACACCTCATAGTAGAATACTCCTGCATTTATATTATTAACCACAATCCTCATCTACCATCAAAATAATTGTTATACATTCCCTATATTATTCTCCAACTGTCCTACAACTAATATTAACCTCCTTAGACTCCTCATTTTAGCCACAATCACATTCATAAGTCAACAGTATTTGTTACACTCATTATAATGTGTTATCATCAAGTCCACCCATTACCATGTATTTACATTTGACCTTATTAAACATTCTACATATATCCAGCATCTTCTTGATAGGAAGCTGAGCCTTGAAGGAAACCACCAACCAAAGCAAAGTCAATTTGCAAAGACTGTGAATGGTGCTTTTTCATTTGTTTTGTTTTGATTAATTTCTGGCATTCAAGAAAATATCTGTCGTTTCAACAAACAGCTCAGGGACTGAATCCCAGAATTAACATTTAAAAATATTAAAATGTACAATGTGCAACAGAAGATTACAAGACAAACAAAGAAACAAGAAATGATGGCCCATCCAAAGGAACAAGACAAAAATCCAGAAACCATCAACTAATAGGGCCAGACTTTGGACTTACTGGACAAATATTTTTTTAAAATGATCCTCAGTATGCTCAAGGAGATAAAAGGAAACATGGAGAAAGAACTAAAAGGTATGAGGAAAGCAATGAATGAACAACATTGGAATGCCTTTGAGATTCTTAGTAGGAACCAAACAGAAATACTGCACTTGCAAGACTCAGTAACTGAAATGAAAAATTCCCTAGACAGTTTCAACAGGAGATTGGAGATGGCAGAAGAAAATATCAGTGATCTCAAAGATAAGACATTTGAAATTATTCAGGCTGAGGAGAAAAAATTAGTAAGAGTGAACAGAGACCAAGAGACCTGTAAGACCCCATCAGGCATACCAATATACATATTATAGGAGTTCCAGAGGGAGAAGAAAGAGAGAAAGGGGCAGAAGGAATATTCAAAGAAATAATGGCAGAAAACTTCCCAAATTTAACAAAATGAATGAACATGCACACTCAGAAACCCAATGAACCCCAAACAGTATAAACTCATAACCATGCCCAGACACATAGTAATCAAACTGTCCAATGCCAAGAACAAGGGGAGAGTTTTGAAAGCTGCAAGACAAAAGCAATGAGTTAAGTACAAGGGAATCTCAATAATCTTAAGTGCCAATTTCTCATCAGAAACCACTAAGTCAAGAAAGGAGTGGTACAAAATATCTAAATTGCTTAAAGGAAACAATTGCCAAAGAAGATTTCTATATCTGGCAAAACATTCTTTCACAAATGTGGGAGAGATCAAGACATTCTTAAATAAATGAAAGCTGAGAGGGTTTATTATCACTAGAATTGCCCTCTAAGCAATGCTGTAAGTTCTACAGACTGAAAGGAAAGGACAATAGATAGTAGATTAAAGCAGTATAAAGAAATAAAGACCTTTAATAAATACCATTCTAATTAAAAAAACAACACTCTAAGCTGGCTTCAATTTACAAAAGTTTTTAATCAAATGAGAAAATATATACTTACTTGGTATATATGTACATAAAACATCCTTAAAAATTCTGTGATACTTTTTACATAATCTAAAAGAGGATTATGTTACATTTAATGCATCAAAATCAGACTTCTAATTTTAAGGACTCTGAAAGTCTAAGTATTTTCATCACTTGTAATTCACTTTGAAAATGTGCCAAACTCTATCAAATCCAGTAATATGAAGATCATGAAGTAATAAATAAAAATAAAATCATTTTGTGAAATCACATTATATGTGTATAATTGGATACACCTACCTGCCTCTATTGATAGTTAATGGACATTTTTTTCACATTGCAATATAATTATCAGTCCCCACTGAGTTATGTATGCAAACGTGATGAAACAGTTGTGCCTTAATGAACAGAGATATTTGCATTTCATTACTGGGTTGTATAATTCTCCTCATAAACTTTAAGAAATTATTTAAATGCTCAATTCATTGCAGATGAAAGAAAGAAAAAAATAGTTTAAAAACCTGTACTGGCGTTTTTTTATTCCTCAGGAATGTCCAGCAATTTATACTAATTTTTTTTTTTTTTTTCATTTTAGGAAAGTGAATTGAGCCAGGTAAGATTACAAATCTAAAGTTCCATAACTTTATTAATTAATCTCTAAGGGTCCATGAAGTGTTTACCAGTCAGTCAGATCAAGGCAGCATTTTAAAACATGCACATATTTAAGTAACTTCTAAGGATAGTGGAGCTTAACTTATTTTGATTGGTATTCACTCTTATCATATAGACACTATTTCAACTTCTGGATCTTGCAGTTCTGTACCAGTACTGTTGAATATTGAAAGATTAACAATGATTGTTATTATAGTAATTTTAATATGAATTGTAGTATTATGATAATATAAAACTCAATAATCTGAGTTAAATAAGTATTTTTTATTTTTGATGATTTTTTTGTTGTTGTTACTTTCATTTGCTGACCTCTAGGGTGAACGCAAGTCTCCTCTTTGTTCCTATCATCCCCTCAAAAGAGGGAAGAAGGTAGAAGTTTCTCTGATTGAACTTTATTTTCTAAGGATGAAATTGCTTCTAATTAAGAATCAGCACAATTTGTGATTAAGTTCTTTTTCTTCTTCTACTCTGTAGGAGTAGAAGGTCCCGTGTCCAGTAACACCTACCCAAAAATAGACTTAGGGTGATCAGCCTAGTGCAGCAGAGTTCTAGAAACTGGAACAAATTTTGATTGCTCAGGTCTTTCTTCCTGGATCTTTCCTATTGGCCTTTTCTTGGTTTGGAGTCATTAGCCACAAACTATGGGTGCTAATAAATGGAGGAGACATACAACTTCATAATGCTTTAAGTGTAATTATGATAGGAAAAAGTAAGTCTTCCTCTAGGATTGAACTCAGTCCTAGCATTTTTCATTGGAATTTGAGGCCCGATCTCCAATTGATCATCTAATGTTATTTGCCTTGCTCCATTGGATAATGACTAATGCATGTATTCCCTCATGGGTGGATGAGCTTTTCCTGACTACCCTACTTAAAATAGCCTACCACCCTTTCTCTTTATCTCTTTACCTTGCTTTAATTCTTGAAATTATATATATGCAATTCATAATAATATATACATTTCTTGAAATTATATTTATTTCATATATATAATGAATATAAATACATATTTCATTTTGAAAATTACCTCTTTCCCTATACTCTGTGAGATCAGGGACTTTGCTCTGTCTTGATTACCTAGAACAGAGTCAAAAAATGTTCATTGAACAAGGGCATGTGTAGTGAACATACCCTTAGGTGGTCCCCAATGATCCTTATATTTCTCCTCTCCTTGAGTTCAGACAGAACTTGGGATTTGATTGTAAATAGAGTATGGAAGAAACCCATTATGTGTTATACACCTGTAATGAAATGAAATCTGCCTAGCCTCAGATGAAAATGTAGTCCAGGCTGACATCTTGATTGCAGGCTTATAACACCCTGAGCAGAGGACTTGGCTAATCCATGACCAAACTTTTAACAGAGAGAAGCTGAGAGGTAATAAATGTTTTAAGCCTCTAAGTTTGTGGTAAGTTGTAATAGAGCAATACAAAACTAATTTAGTTTGCTTTGCATATTGGAGGTCCCTTGGGTCCATTGGCCAAAATCTCAATGCCTTATTAATAATATTATTTAATAATCCCCTATTCTTTTTCTCCATCCAGATATTTATGGACATGAAACAAATAAACAAGATTGTTGGGGTTTCTTTATACACATACTTGAACTTTTATTATTAGGATTTAATTTATGACTATTGTAAACTTCTTCAGGAACTGACAGTCTAATTAGTGCAGTAAAACATTTGAACAAGACTTAAAGATGCTTTCAAAGTTACATATGAACAAATGCTAAAGAGTATAGTTCATATTGAGTTGAAGAGGGTTGACTGGACAGAGTTTAAGGTAGAAATAAAAGTTAAAAGGTAATTTTATCTTCTTTCCTGGGTCCTCTGGTTTGGCAGAATTATTGCTACTGCATTTTATCTTTTGTATATGATTATTTATAATTTGCTTTAATTTTATATGAAAAATAATTTCATTGAAACCCATGGCTACAGGTTCCAGATTTATGGCGATGACTCCCAAATTTCTTTTTCTATCCCAGACCTCTTTCCTGAGCTCTAGTCTGAAAGATATGACTCTTTACATGACTTATATCCTTGGGTATCTTAATCTAGATTCCCTGGTAATAACAGGGAGATACCTCTTTAGCATAAATCTGCTTGTGCTCAAAATCTTAAGCACATACAAAGCTATCCATTTTTTGTTTCCTAATGCCCTACCCTCACCATTCTGGAGAGAAATCAGGAGATATTTAGTCAAACGAGTATATGTGTACCTTGTACTCCAGCAGTATCTTTGCACAGTACAAATCACAGAGAAATTCTCACACAGCTCCATGAGGGGTCATGTACGAGAATCTTGATCGGTGTTATAACGATGAATTGGAGGTGGTAGTTGTCTCTCACTAGAGGAATGAATATGTAGAATAATATAGATGTACTTCACAAACCAGTATTCAGAAGCAATAGATATATGTCCAGAAATATGAATATATATCTTTAAAAATATAGTGCTGAGTTTAAAAGTAAGATTCAGAATGGTATCTATAGAACTATAGCATTTATTTAAATTAAAATACACGTACAAAACAAGACTCAAATGAATATATAAAAAAGATATATACCAAACATATTAGAATATCTTCTTATGAAAGGGATGGAAATGGGAAGGAGGTAAGTACATTTAAAGGATTAAATAAATAAACAAAATTAGAGGAATGCACCAGTGATTGTCGTCACTATGAAATGAGGATTATGATTAAGGTAATATTCTGAGCCTGAGGTATGTCCACCCCACAAACACTAAAAGAAACTTAGAAAATAGAAAAGTAGCATAAAGGAAAATTTACATTGTTCTTTGAAAATATAGATCATCTAAATAGAAAACTCTGGAACATATAAAATAATAAAAATTGCAGTAATAGGAAATAGAATTCCAGAATACCAATAACCATGGAAAAAAATTAAATTGTCTTATAACTAACTATAAAAATGATACAGGATCCATAAAGTTTTATGTGTGAGTTCTAGGAAATCTTTAGGGAACAGTAATCCACATACTAATTATTCTATAGATATCTAGAAAAATGTTGAAAGCTTCCTAAATCTATTTTATTCCCTTGATGTAATACACTGATAGTAAAATCTAACAATGATAGAACCAAGAAAAAGATACACACTGTAATAAAGAGCCTGGCCCCATTTTTTTATTAGAGAAGTTGTAGGTTTACAGAAAAATTATGTGTGAAATAAAGAGTTCCCATATACCACCTTATTATTTATACCTTGCATTAGTGTGGTACATTTGTTACAATCGATTAAAGAACATTTTTATAATTATACTGTTAACTATAGTCCATTATTTACAAAAGGGTTCACTGCTTATGTTGTACAATCATTTTTTTATTTTTCATTTTAGTAACATATATATAACCTAAAATTTTCACTTTTAATCCCATTCAAATATATAATTCAGTGCTGTTAATTAAGTTCACAATGTTGAACTACCATCACCAACAACCATTTTCAATTGGGTTGGGATCAACCCAATTAGAGATCCAAATTTACTATATGCTGCATTTTCAGGCTTGGTCCCTTTCCCTTCCCCCTTTGCCCCACATCTGGGCAGACTGATGAGCATGCCTGCCTCTTCCTTCCCTTGGTGGTGATAGAGAAGTTCAAACCATGCAAATCCCAGTCTGTGTGTGAGAACCCCCTCCCAAGCCCCATCCTGTAGCCACAAACACGTCTCAGCAGGATCTCATTGACTGCCAAAGTAAAAATTGCCTCAAATAGCGGGATTACTGAGGGCTCTGGAGACATCCAGACACTATAGGCAAGGCAGACAGCTTAGGAGTTTGGTGCCCTGCCAATGGGCCCTACTGGGAATTTATGCTCCCCAGTGTGACAGGGTTGGACTCGGTTGTGGTTTCCCTACATACGGCTCTTCTGCCCCTTCCATTTGAACTTATAGTTAGTACTAGAGTTGATAGGTGTATGTCCAAGAGACTTAAATCTGGGCTGTCCATGTGCTGGCTGAGCCCTGAATCACAAAAGGGCTGCAACAGCAACTCTCTGGTTCATTGGACTCATCCAGGACAACTAACAAGGACATGATGATGGACAACGTCCATTCCAAGGAACAGAGAAAGTCTGCATGTGTCTCAATTCCAGCATAAACCATGACTGACTCTAGACTCAGGAGAACAACTCTTACCATATCTACTATAGACTTATTGTGATTCTAGCAATGGAAGAACTTTTATCATGGATGTGGAGGCAGTGGCCACTGGAGGTTCTGAGGGGAAGGAGAGGGAAAAACAGGTGTAATATGGGGGCATTTTTGGAACTTGGGAATTGTCCTGAATGACATTACAATGACAGATACAGGCTATTATATATCTTGTCATAACTTACAAAATTGTGCGGGAGAGAGTGTAAACTTCAATGTAAAC
This sequence comes from Tolypeutes matacus, assembly GCA_026826555.1. Taxonomy (NCBI): domain Eukaryota; kingdom Metazoa; phylum Chordata; class Mammalia; order Cingulata; family Chlamyphoridae; genus Tolypeutes; species Tolypeutes matacus. Next base: position 1,156,073 of record JAKSZT010054564.1, read on the forward strand.
CATAATCCATGCTTAGTGGAAGTGCTCCAAAATGTATTCATCAATTGTAACAAATGTACCACACTAATGAAGGATGTTGTTAATGAAGGAAAATATGGGAGGAATAGGGAGCGGGGCATATGGAAATTTCCTATATTTTTTATGTAACATTTATGTAATCTCAGTATCTTTTTTTAAACGTGTATTTAAAAAGAGAGAGTGAGAAAGAGCATATGAGGTACTGTATGTAAATACTTAGCCTTCCATAAAACAGAAAGTCTCAATAAAAAAGAGCAAATCACTTATTATTATTATTTAGATTTGACAAATTAAAAAAACAAACAAACCAAAAAACAAAGCCATTCATGCCCCCTTTCACTCAAGGCATTTCAGGCTGGCTTTTGTGTCTGCCTTGCTCTCCCCAGAAACCTTTATGTGAGGAACAAACTTTTTCATAACCTCTTGGTGCATGTGTGACATCATTAGTCTCAAAATCTGAACCAATTTTGGGTGGGGGTTTGTCCTACCCTCTGCAGGACAATCACAAAGCAATTAGTTCTGTGAGCAGGATGGTCTAGTAGTCACTACCATCACCTGGCAGTCTTTCTTCTCTTGCTGACTGGCTCCACTGCTGCTGGTGAGCTGCTGCTTACTGGCTGCCATGTTCTTTGGACTGTGTTGCTGCCTGCTGGTAACCTTTCAGTTTGAGTTGTGCTGCGCTGTGATGCATTTGCTGAGTCCTGCAGAGCCTCTGTTATGGATTTAACCGTGTTAGAAGTTTTGATAATGGGTATTTAGGGACAGAAGAATGGGATTTGAGACCCTCCTTAAAGTGGCCCTGGGTCATGTGTTTTGATCTGGATCTATCCATGTGTCTCAATTCCAGCATAAACCATGACTGACTCTAGACTCAGGAGAACAACTCTTACCATATGACCATTGGTTGTGTATCTCAACAAGACATTAACCCTGTGTGCAGTATATGGGCTCATTGGTTAGTCACTCATGTGAAGAGAGTGGTCACTATTTTGCATGTCAAGATCTGCATAACTAAACTTATATGGCTCACTAGTTCCTATAAGGCCTTAAATTGGCTTCTTCTTCTTCTGCTGCTGCTGCCCATGCCACTATCACAACAAAGATCCTGATCTTCAAGATTATAGGTAGAAAATTCCCATGGCATCCTAAGGCACAGACTCTTATGGAAAGCAACCCTGAATATTCATGGTTTACTGAATATATTAAGCCTGCTGTTGAGACCTACTGCTCAGAAGAAAATAATTCCTTTCAAAATATTACTGCTTGTTGACAATGTACCTGGTCACCCAAGAGATCTAATGGAGATGTACCATGAGATTAATGTTGTATTCATACCTGCTAACACAACATCCATTCTGCAGCCCATGGATCAAGGAGTAATTTCAACTGTGAAGATTTATTCTTTAAGAAATTTAGATGCTATTATAAATAAAATTGTATTCTTAATTTTAATTTCCTTTCAGATTGTTCTTTACTAGTGTATGGAAGCACTACTGATTTTTGTATATTGAGCATAACCCCTGCAACTTTACTGAAATCATTCATTAATTCTAGTTGCTTTTCTGTGTATTCTTTGGGGTTTTCTATATATAGGGTTATGTCATCTCTGAAGACAGACAAATGACTTTTACTTTCCAATTTAGATGTCTTTTATTTTTTTTTCTTGCCTAATTGCTCTTACTAGAACTTCCAGTACAATGTTGAATAGCAGTGGTGAAAGCAGGTATCTTTGACTTGATCTTAAGGGAAAAACTTTGTTTTTCACCATTGAGTATAATGTTATGAATGGGTTTTTCAGAAATACTGGTTATCATTTGAAAAAGTTCCCCTCTATTCCTATTTTTCAGTGTTTTATCACTAAAAGATACCAGATTTTGTCGGATGCCTTTTATTCATCAATTGAGATGATCATGTGACTTTTGTTTCTTTCATATGATCCATGTGCACTTGAGAAGACTTTGTACTCTGTTGTTGGATGGAATGTTCTATTTATATCTGTTGGTCTAATTGGTTTATAGATTTTTTTCCTGTCTTGTATTGCCTTATTGATATTTGGGCTAGATTTCCATTCATTATTAAAATTGGTTTATTTAAGTAAAAAGCTATTATTGTAAAATTGTGTGTTTCTTTATTCAATTTTTGCTTGATATATTTTAGGTGTCTGTTCTTAGTTGAATATATGCTTCTAATTTTTACATCTTATTGCTGGTTTGAAACTTTTACCAGTATATAATGTCCTTCTTTTCTCTTGTAACCTTTTCTGACTTAAAGTCTATTTTGTGTGAAAATTATATAGCCACCACAGCTCTCTTTTGTTATTATATACAGGGAACATAATTTTCATCCTTTTGCTTTCAACATTTGTGTCTTTGTATCTCAAGTCAGTCTCTTGTAGACAGCATAGAGATGTATCATGATATTGTCTTGTCCAATCTGCCAATTTCCACCTTTTTAAAGGAGAATTTAATCCATTACATTTAAGGCAAGTAGTGATAAGGAAGTATTTCTGCCATTCGGCTATTTATTTTCTATATGTCTTATATAGTTTTCATTCCTCAATTCCTCCATTACTGCCTTTTATTGTATTCAGTTGATATTTTATAGTGTGCCATTTTTATTCCTTCTTCTTTTCTCTATACTTTTAGTTATTTTCTTAGTGTTTACCTTGGGTATTACAATTAACATCTTATTCTGACAACAACGTAGTTTGAATAATACCAATTTAATTTCAATTGTATACAAGGACTCTGCTCTTATACATCTCTGCCCATCCTCCTTTAAATATTATCATCTCAGATTACATCTGTATACAGAGTGATCTTTAATATAGATTTAAATTATTGTTTTATGCATTTGCCTTGTAAGTCATATAGGAAAAAAGAGGCATTGCAAACCATAGGTACAATAATACTGGGATTTATATTTTACCTATGTAGTTACCTTTACCAGTCTTTTATTTCTTCTTATGACCAAGTGATAGTGCCCAGTGTCATTTTATTTAAGCCTGAAGGATTTCTTTCAGTATTTCTTGTAGGGCAGATCTTCTGGTAATGAATTCTTACAGTTTTTGTTTATCTAGAAATGTCTTGATTTCTCCTTCATTCTTAAAAGATAATTATGCCATATACAGAATTTTTAGTTGACAATTTTTTCCTTTCGGGACTTTATATATGTCATTCCACTGCCTTCTGGCCTGCACAGTTTCTCTTGAGAAATAAGCTGGCTGTTAATCTTATTGAGGATTGTATGTGACTTTTCTCTTGTTGCCTTCTCTTTTTGTCTTTGGATTTTGACAATTTGACCATAATGTGTCAGTGTGAATCTCTCTGAGTTTTGTTTTGTTTCCTTGGAGTTCATTAAGTTTCTTGGATATGCATATTCACGTCTTTCATCAGATTTGGAAAGTTTTCAGCCATTATTTCTTCAAATATTTTTCTGCCCATTTCTCTCTTCTCCATCTGAGACTCCTGTAAGTATGTTGATATGCTTGATGATGTTCCACACTTTCCAAAGGCTGCTCATTATTATTCATTTTTTATTTCTACTTCTGACACTAGAATCATTTCAATGTTCTTATGTTCAGGTTCACTGATCCTTTCTTCTGCCTGCTCAGCTCTACAGCTGAGTACCTTCAGTGACTTTTTTTCATTTCAATTATTGTTCTTTACAGGTCCAGAATTTGTCTGATTCCTTTATATAATTGACATCTCTTTATTGATATTCTTGTTTTGTTCAAACATTGTTTTCCTAATTTCCTTTACTTCTTTGTCTACAGTTTCCTTTTGGTCATTAAACACATTTAGGTCAGTTTATTTAACCTCTTTAACTTATAATTCTAATAGTTGAGCTTCCTTAATGATGGTTTCTGTCAAATTCTTTTTTTCCTGTGAATGGGCCATACTTTTCTGTTTTTTTTTCATATGTTTTGTAATTTTTTGTTGTTTACTGGACATTCAGAGTGTTATGTTGTGGTAACTCTGGAAATATAATTCTCCCTATCCTCAGGTTTTACTTATGTTTGCTTGTTGAGATTTTAAGTTGTCTGTGACTTTTCCAAATTCTTTTAGCAGAATGTGTATCCAATGTTTTATGAAGTCACTGAAGTTTCTGTTCCATTATATCTGTGGTAAACTAGTGACTGAAATTTATCAGCCTCTCATCCAGCTCTTCTCTGGATGCTGCAAATGTTGCACCAGACTCCAAAGCTCCAGAATAATTGATCGTGACATTTCCTGCTAGTTAAGTAGTTGTTTGGGTGGAGGTCCTATTCCTGGATATTCCTACTGTGCCATATTCCCATAACCGTCCCCTCCCTTCCTATTTATACTTGAGGTTGTTCTGTATAATATCTTTTCACATGCATAGAAGTAAAAAGCTGCCTATTTAGGTGCTGGATTACAAATACCTTAATATTCTCACATTCCTAGAAGCTGCCATGTGTAAAAAGTTTCATTGAGCATGTACCTTTCTTTCATTTTGATAGCACCTTCTTAGGACAAGGTCCAGAATTAAGGGACTCCCTTTCTATTAAGGATTTGTTTAGTTTGCAGTTAACAAAATATAAAGGGATCTTTAGTAAAATTTTGGTAAGTCAGAAATGGATGAACAATGTCAGATAAGCAGTATCCAGAAAATTACCCATAAAAAAGAGCCAAGTATTTTTATAGCTTTTATTGTATAAAAAGTGTTTCTATTTGTATGTTTTCTTTATTTCACTGGCATATACAGTGAGAAACTAATTACTAACATATTGCCAAACAAGGCTTCAATTTTGTTCAGGATTAAAAGAAAAAATATCTTCCTACACTGCTAGAAACATTTCCTTCAGCTTAATTGCATTGCACAGTTGTGCAGTTTGGGATTATTTTATGAATCCCAAAGAGAGAAAGAGGATGTTTTTAAACTTATCTTTTCCTAAGGGTGTGATATCCTTTGATTGAATTAAATTCAGTTGAGGGGACTTTAATTGGATTACTTGATAAGATTGCTTTAGGGCTTTTGATTGGACTATGTCAGTGAGGCTTGACTCAGGTTGAGCTTCAGCCCTCTTGCTGGGTCTGATATAAACAGAGACACAGAGAGATGGACACAGACACAGGAAAAGGAGGCTGCCATTTTTTATCCTGCCATGTGAGAGCAGACACTTAAGCACAAAGTAACCAAGAGGCTGGGCTCCTGGAGTAGCTCAAGAGGAAACAAGTCCTAGTATATGCCTGATAGCTTACAGATGAACTTGGGAAGAAAGCAGAGCAGCTGAGAATGATATAGGAGGCCCAGAAAGACAAAAGCCCTATGCCTGGTTGTGCACTGATGAGGTCTGGGAGCTGGGATCTGAGCCCAGAGGGGAAGGCAGAGACCTCAGCAGAGCTTAGTGACCATCTTGCTTTGCCAGGTGCCTGGACAATGGTAGCTCGCTTTGGTGAGAAAGCACCTTTTATGGTGCCTTGATTTGATCTTTTCACAGCCTTGGAACTGTGAAAAGATTTATTACCCCAAATAAATCCCTTTTATAAAAGCTAACCCATTTTTGGTACTTTGCATTGGCCGACCTTTGGCAAACTAAAGCAACAGTGATAGTTTTAAATTGCAAGAAAAGAAATTAAAATATATTTGTGTGGTCCTAGAATAATTGAAATGTTTTAGTTCCTGTTGCCTTTTTCTTATCCAGAAGCAATAAATCATCCATACTAAAAAAATAAACACTTAAAAAATGTACTTATTTGCAAAAAATAAGAATCATAATAGCTTATCTTTTACAGATTTTTCCAAGTAATTGTGATCATTTTTGAATGCTGTTGCAACAATATTCAGGACATCTTTGGGCAAAGGGAATCACTGATCTACAGGAAAGAAGTAGAAATTGCCAGCAAAATTTGGTGTCCTTTTAAAGATTATATTGTAAGTGAAATAGGTTTTCTTCCCTTTATCCTGTCTAGTTAGGCAGGAAATGGTCTGGAATTAAGGTAATGCTACCTGAATTTTCATTTATTCATTCACTTCATACATTTATTGAGAACCTACCAGGCATTGTGCTAAGTACTAAGGCAGACATTGGGCTAAGCATTGGTGACACCAAGTTAAAAGACAAAACAATTCTGTCCTCAAGTTATTCATAGTCTAATAGAGGAGAAAAGTAGATGGATGATTATAATACAACATCTTAAAAGTAAATTCAGAAAAATTGGGGAGCACGAGGAGGGGATAATTACAAGGGGATCCTTCCAGATTGGAGGATGAACAAAACATGAAAAACCCTTGCTACAGAGTTCTATCTTGCCATAGTGCCCACCACTTCCAAGTAGTTTTTAATGACCCTCAGGGACCTTACCTAGAAAGAATTATAAGATGCAAGTGTCACAATATTTTCATTTCATGATCAATTTTTGCAGAAATGTTATACTTGTGGAGAAGCTGTATGAGTCAGCCTTGGATCTGAATTGAAGCCTGGTCCCTCAGTGGCCTTATAACTTGGACAGATGACTACGTTTCTTTGGACCTATGTTTCCTTACTCATAAAATGGCAATAATAATGAGGTAATTGTAGGATTAAATGGGACAACATTAAATGTGTTGATATAGTTTCTGGCATTTAATAAATGCTTTGAATCCATAAACATTCATTAATATTCATTAGCTTTTTATATCATTACCATATAAAATTATTAATAGTGAAATTTAAAGACTAAATAAATGTCAAATAATTTAGTTCTGAAATGTTCTGGTTTCTCTCAACAAAGCCTTAAATAACTTTTATTCATTTAATTCAACAAATATGTCCACTAAGATCTAGCTCTGTGCTAGATATGAGGTATATATGACTAATAAATAAAAGCACTATCTAGCTCTGCAATTCCTGTAAAGTTACAAAAGAAAATATACTGCCACAATATGCATGTGTTCTACTCAATGCTGGACTAAACAACAGCCTCTCTTTGCCTGATGTTCACAGCATGCTAGCAAACATGAGGTATGGTAATAATACATCATTGTACAGGTCGTTATACATATATAATGTAAATATAGTATAAATGGTTATTGTAACTTAGATATACTTCATTATCCATATTTTTTAAAATTTCCTTACTAGTCTTCCTTCAAGCTTTTTGGATAAATTCAATAAAAATATCCTGAGATTACAAGGTATTACTTTAATTAACTGTTGGCATCTCTGTTAGTATTTTCAAAATATTTTGCAGCCAGAAAAATAACAGAAATAAATTGGATGCTGAAGTTGATATACTTGAAACTGTTATTAACTGATCCTGTTTTCACATTTTTGTATTCAACTGAAAATAAACAAGCATCTTCACATTGAATCTGTAATAAGTAACTCTTTAAAATTTGTATTTGGAAACCACATATACAATAAAAGTTTAATATCCACAATATATAAAGAAATCTTCCACTTAACAAAAAGACAAACAACCCATTTTTAACCCAATTTAAAAATGGACAAAAGACTTGAACAGATACCTCACCAAAGAAGTTATACAAATGGCCAGAAAGCACATGAAAAGATGCTAAGAATCATTAATCATCAGAGAAATACAAATCAAAACCACAGTGAGGTACCATTTCACACCCATTAGAAAGGCTGCTATTAAAAAAATGGAAAGTAGGAAGTGTTAGGCTGCGAAGAAATAAGAACAATCATTCATTGCTGGTGGCAATGTAAAATGGTTCAGCTGCTTAGGAAGACAGTTTGGCAGTTCCTTAGAAGCTAAGTATAGAACTATCATATGACTCAGTGATCTACTACTAGGAATATACCCAAAAGCATTGAAAACAGGGACTCAAACAGATATTTGCATACTGATGTTCATAGTGGCATTATTCACAATTGTCAAAAGATGGAAACAACCCAAGTGTCCATCAGCTGGTGAATGGAGAAATAAAATGTGGTTTATACATACAGTGAAATATTATTCAGGCATAAAAAGGAATGAAGTTCTGATAGATGTGGCAACATGGATGAACCATGAAGTCATCATGTTGAGTGAAATAAGCCAGACACAAAAGGACGAATTTAGTATTATCTCACTGAATTGAAATAATTATAATAAGCAAACCATAAAGTCAAAATCTAGAATATAGGTAACCAGGAGATAGGGTGGGGATAGAGAATGGCATATTAAGGCTTAATATCAATAGGATTCCTATTTGGAATAACATAAATATTTTAGTAATAGATGGTGGTGATGGCAGCATAACATTGTGAATGCAATTAATAGCACTGAAATATGTTATCAGAATATTATTAAAAGAGGAAATGTTAGATTGTATATATGGTAACAGAATAAAAATTTACAAAAAAAAAAAAAATTCATAGAACTACACAAACAGTGGGCCCTAAATTAATCCACGAACCTTAATTAAGAATACAAATATAAAAATGTGCTATCATCAATTGTAACAAATGTTCCACACCAATATAAGGCTTTGTTGATGGCACGGTGTTTGGGAATCCCGTATATTATGCATGGTTGTTCTGTAAACCTGCAAATTCTCTAATAAAGAAAAAATAATTTGAGTTTATAAAAATGCATTTCTACTAATTAATTTGGGTGTATATTTTTTAATGTCAGTATTACTCGTAAGATTTTATTTTAAATTTCTTCTGAAACCCTCCTGAAAACCTAAGCCAAGGAGACAGAATAAAGACAAGTTATTGTCACTGTTGTTTCCACTATCATTATCATCATCATCATCATCAGTAACGACAAATACAATAATAAGGATAATAAATTGGAACTGGACACCTCTGCAATCTTTTAGGGAAGCAAAAGGTCAAGGAGAATGGAAAATGTTTCTGCTTCATAAAAGAAAATCTTTAAAAGAAAAGCAATATATCAGTTCATATCTTTTGGACGGATATTTCTTGACACAATTTAGAAGTTATCCAAATTATATATATTCCTAAAGTTCTTCTAACTGTTAAGAAGTCAAGTGAATTTGTTGAACTATTGATTAATATTTATTGTAGATATACATTTAGTTTTAGGTTAATTTTATGATATGGGTTTGTTCTTTGGTTAAATATATAGAGAGATATAGATATACTGAGGTCCTTTGCATAATGATCATATACATGTGTATGTATAACCATTGTCTAACACCATTATGCCCATTTTATATGACCAAAATAAAATTTTACCATGAAAATGACCTTATAGTAGTATTTTTATTGCCATTTTTGTAATTATGATTTTTTGTTATTACCATGGTTTATTAGATGGCACATCCTCTTCCCCATTATAACATTTTTATGGAAACAAATGATCCCCTTCAGGGTAACCTGATTTATGTTGTGATTTCTAGATAAACACTAGCATGAAAATATGCGACCCTTTCGAATTTGCAATACGAGCAGAAAGCAATGTTGTTGAAATATTAGTAATTAAAAAGAGATAAAAATTAAATAAGAAATGGTTTAAAACACATAGAATGCTAACATTTGAGACCAAAAAAAAAAAAACAAAAAAAACAAAAAAACCAATCTGTTCCATGGTAGTCATTGTTGGAAGTAACAAAGTTACCACTTTGTGTAAAAGTTCTGCCTATATTCATCCCTATTTCTTAGAATGTACTAAACATTATGTTATATGGTCAAAAATCAGAAAATCAGGTGAACTATAGATTGGCTACAGTAATCCTAAACTACCCAACAATCCTGAATGCCATTTTAGGCAACAGCTGACTTACAATGTCCCCTTTGGACAAGGCCTGTGTTCATGTACCTCAGTTTCTCCACCCACAGAATGTTGGCAGAAGCTCTGAATTGTTCACATTTCCTGTGGCTTTTTGTTTGTGACCTCTGTGGGTGATTCATGGAAGGGATTTTTGCTCCTGGATATGCTGCAATGCAATTGTCAGTAAGGGCATGGGATGACCCTGAAGATGGTGGCTCTGAAATCTTAGGCAAGCCTCAAAAGTTTCTCTCCATAGAAATCTTATGTTCACCTCTGTGGAAGCAATAACAAACTTTGTCTTCCTTCTGTCAAGTTGCCTTATCAATAGTGACTTACCATATTTGCTCCTCCAACCATTAAGCATCATCCATGACCCATATAATTTGCTGGAAAGAGTCTTCTCTGTCTTTCCTTTTATAACCATGGGAAATGCCCCAGAGATAAGGTTAATCTATGGATCATACATAGACAACAAGTATTGGAACATGTTTTACAGGGCATTTGTGATGGTTTGAAGTTTGTGAATCCCAGAAAATTATGTTCTTAAGTTAACCCATACCTGTGCCTGAAAATGCAGTGTAGATGGGGTTCTTTGATTGCATTAAACTCAGTTAAGGGAACTTTGATTAGATCACTTGATTAGATCACTTTAGGGCTTTTGATTGGACTACATCAGAGAGGCATGACTAAGGTTGGGTCACCACTCTCTTGCTGGGTCTTATATAAACTGAGAACACACAAAGAGAAAGGAGACACAGAGAAAGGGAGCTCTGCTATTTTGACCCTGCCTTGTCAGAAAGAAGACTCCAGGTTTGCCTACAGCTGAAGAAAGACAGAGAAACCCCAAGAGGCTCAAGGAGAGAAGGCCCAGGTAGAGATGCTTGATTGCCCACAGCTGAACTCAGAGAGAAAGCAGAGTAGCTGAGGCTGAGAGAGGAAGCTCAGAAAGAGACAAGTCATATGTCTGATTGCCTGCAGCTTAGCTCTGGGAGATGGTGAGCTTGGAAGGGAAAGCAGGGACCTTAGCAGAGATTGGCCACCATCTTGCTTTGCCATATGGCAGGATGCCAGCATCACCAGTAGCTATGTGCAGTGTTTTCTCTGTTGGTGCCTTGATTTGGATATTTCACAGCCTTGGAACTGTAATATTTTCCCCTAATAAAATCCCCATTATAAAAGCCAACCCATTTCTGATACTTTAAATTACAAACTGAGACAGCATGCATTACGCTACTTTAGATAGGAATTTTGAACTGTAGACTCCAAATGTGACACTGATAAAACTTTTGTTAGGTTCCATCGAAAATTGTGAGTCTACATTCAATGAATCTCTGTGGAATGTGAAAGAATTTAAGAAGATGCTGAATATTTTCCTGGCAGGCCTCCATATTAAATAAAAGAACTGAGTAATGTTAGTTGGATAGTTAATCTTAACCAAATGATTTTCACTCAATAGCTCTGGAAGACCAGAGGGGAGGAGAGAGAGAGAGGAAATGGATGTGCTATCACAAAGGGGTAGCAAAGTTTGTCAGGGCCATACTTGAATGATTTCCATTGGAAATAGTCTTCCAAAATTAAGGGCCACTTCTCTTGTGCAAAATTGGTAAAATGAAGCAAAAGGGGCATCCATTGTATTTTAGTTTCCTAGGCTACTCTAACAAATGCCATGAAATGGGTTGGATTAAACAATGGGAATTTATTAGCTTATGGTTTGGAGGCTAAAAGATAGTCCAAATCAAAGCATCATCAAGGCACTCTTTCTTCCTGAAGGCTGTGGCTTTCTGGGGCTGGCTGCTGGCAATGCTGGGCTTAAAGTCACTACACAGGGATACTTGCCTTTAGTGAAGCCCAGTGATGAAGAGTGTATCACATATGTCTAACAGAGTCCAGAAAGGAAATAAAAATGTATGAAGCAGAACAGGTGGGGATTATGGTAAATTGAAGAACAGAGCACAGGTTCCATCTAAAAGTCGCAGCAACTACCCAGCTCCAGATAACTGTTGGGAGGTAGTGTTGCCAGATTTGTTAATTTTTCAAAAGAAGTGAGAAATCTGTCTTTTTTTCCCTGTGAAATCAGCTAATTTAAAAGAGTAGGTAACTACATTTTAAAAAATAATATGCTACTATAGTGGTGCAGGATGTGAGTGGGGCCGATGGTGCTGGAATATGAGGGTGAGCAGGGTGGGAGGGTGTTGGACTATTCATGGAAATAGGGGGACGGCTGGAGGAAGGAGCAGGTGAACTCTGGGGAGTTGCAGGTCTGTGGCTAAAACTACAATGGTGGGAATGTTCTTTTGGCAAATAAGGCAGGGGCAGGTTACTGGTACAGGGCATCAGGGGTGGGACGATATGTGGAATAGGGCACAACTGGGGCATACGTCTATGGAATATGAAAGTGTTCATCTTGTCATAGGATGTTATCTATGACATCGGTGAATACTTACCCAAATTGAAGGACATTAAAAAAAAAAAAAAAAAAAAAAAAAACCTGACTAGCGTTCCTCAAAACTGTCCAAGTCAGCAAGAACAAGGAAAGTCTGAAAATCTGTCATAACTAAGAGAAACCTAAGGAGACATGACAGCTAAATATAATGTGGTGTCCTGGATGGGATCCTGGAATAGAAAAGAACATTGGGGAAAATTGTGAAATCTGAATCAACTGATGAGTTTAGTTGATAGCAATGTACCAATGTTGGTTTTGTAGTTGTGACAAATGTACTATAGTGATGTAAGATACTAACAATAGGGGAAACTGGGTAAGAGACATATAAGAATTCTCTGTACTATCTTACCAACTTTTCAATAAATTCTGGAAAAATCAGAGTTAATCCCAGTTTCCCAATGTAGATCAGTTGTCAACATGTCTGCAATGCAAGAGTTTGGTATCAGCTTCATTCTGCAGGAAAACTTTTGATCAATGAATGTTTATGACTTAGGCTAAATTTATTGGTAACTAGTATTTTAGGACAGCAACTTTTATTATCCATCTAAAGCAATTTTACTGATATTTTTCTTTCCTACATTCCATTCTGTTTTGAATTCCCATAAATCTCTTTAGCTGCTCTCTAACTTTCAAGACCAAATAACAGATTCTGAATTTTAATGATTTCACCTCTTCTTCTGTGGGTCTCAGTCCTGTTCTTGCTCTGCTGATTTGCCTATGCGCTTGACTGATTCCAGGGATGGTCCACAAAGGCACACTCTTTACATGGTCAGTTTATTTGGAAGTTTATTTGGAGAAAGTGATTTTGGATTCTTGCCTAGAGGACTTAGCTTCCCCTCTCTGCGGTCCAACAATACAACAGACACATATGGAATTTCATTAATTAGACACTGGAGATTTGAAGGAGCAACTGGAGCTCTAATAAAGAAGTGGCATCAAGATCCCACATTTCTAAGAGAAAAGAGAACTAATAGATTACCAAATTAGAGAAGTGTATCTATTAAATATAGAATCAAAGCAGAGCTGATGGATTTCCTGTTTTTCAAATCTCAGGTTCTCCTTTGGCTATTTATCTTATCCTTCTCTCTCTCTCTCAGAAGGAATAATCCTTATTTTCATCTTACAGGAATAAATGAATGTCACCGAATGTGTGGGTGGTCTGAGAGTCTAAAACATAATAATAGAAGTTATTCTTTCAGGCTCCTGAACCCTACATTTTCATTTTTTTAATTATTATTATTATTTTTTAATTTTTAAAGAAGATTTAGATTACATAAATTTTACACAAAAAATATAGGGGATTCCCATATGCCCCTCTCCCTTCCCCTTAACAACATCCTTCATTAGTGTGGTACATTTGTTACAATTGATGAACACATATGAAAGAATTGCTACTACCCGTGGACTATAGTTTACATTATAGTTTGCACTCTATCCTGCACAATTTTGTAGATTATGACAAAATATATACTGGCCTGTATCCGTCATTGCAATGTCATGCAGGACAATTCCAATGCCCTGAAAATGCTCCCATATTACACCCATTCTTCCCTCTCCTTCCCCTCAGAACCTCTGGCGGCCACTCCCTTTATATCAATGTTACAAGTTCTTCAATTGCTAGAATAATAATAAATCGACTCTAGTCCATTGTTCATCCTCCAATCTTGAGGAATTTGGGATGGTGATGCCCACTCTGCTTCTAATTGAGAGGGGGCTTTGATTCCACCTACATTTTCTTTTAAAGGATAGTTTCCAATCCTCCAGCAATGGAATCAAATAGAGGTAAAGTTTTTTGAATTTTAAGCCACTATGATTAGATTCAATGGATCAACTGTGGGTTTTTTTTTTTTTTTTTTTTTTTTTTTTTCATATACAGAGAATAGTGAACGTGTGTTCAAAAGGCACTTTCCCTAGGCTCCTCACACTGATAAAAATTCCAATTCTATTGCTTTTCTCTTTCTAGACAAGTTGGAGGAATACTACTGCATTCTCATAGCCCACATTCTCACTGTTCTCTTAACTTTCTTTGAAGTCACAGCTCTCCTTAAGGGAAAGCAGGCTTCCTCACGTGTTTGTGCACATTTGGAGACTAGGACATTCCATATTGTATCGATTCCTCTTTCAGTGCACCTTGGATGTAATTCTTTGAGGCTACAAAGAAGAAAAGGACTTTCAACAGTGTATATATCACTCAGAAATGTATATGAGTAGTTGATGAAAGGAACCACTGCAGTTCTCAACATCCTTAGTAAATCTGGTGATCTAAGACACATGCAAAGGACATTTAAATATGATCTGATTATCTGTGTATTCACATGACATTTAGCTGTAGCTTTTAAATGTCTAACTTTTTTTACTACAAGTGCCCCTTTTTAATATATACTTGTGTTTAGCAGAAAAACGAGTCATCTTATAACCTACTGGAAGGAGCAAACAATGATAGAAGCTTTGAGAAGGCAATTTAGCAATCCATCAAAATCCTTAAAAGACTCAGAAATTTCATGTGTACTAATTTATCCTAAATAAATAATTAAGGATTCACACAATATTTAGCTGTGACATGAATTTCACAGCATAGTTTATAATAGTGAAATAATAGAACAACTTAAATCTTCAATTATAGGGGAATGTTAAAGTTTGGAATAGAACAAAATACTAGTCAATATTTTAAATGATTTATAAGCTGGATATTTGTTCACTTAAAATATGCTCATAATATATTAACTAAAAAGAATACTAAAATGAAAATAATATGAAATGTCAGTAGCTATTTCACTGAAATGTTGCTGATTGAGAAAATGCAGTAGTGTTGTTAAGTGAATATTTTATTTATCAAGCACAACAGCATTTGGAAAATAGTGGTTCATATTTGCAGGTGATACTATCTACTAATTCTACTGCCAGGGATCAGATTTTATTCATGGCCTGCTTGCAACAATTCAGTGATCCCTCCAGGGGCTTGAGGTTCTCAGGTTGGGAAATACTAACTTATTTTAGAACTTTCTGTGCTTATTTCAAGTGTATTGGTTTAGCTCATTCATACATATCTCTTAACTATAAATTCATTTTTGGCATGAAGGTTTCTCTCATGCAAAGCAACCATTGCTTTACTGGACTGGAAACTGAGCTGTTTCTTCTTATTTAGAGCTCAGAAGTTTTCAGAGTCTATTTCCCTTTTTTCTTTCAGCAAGACTCTCAAAAGCTGGAGAAATCTTCAAAGCCCAGATCAAATTCCACCTTTCTCCACAGTTTCCTGATCTCACATTCCCTGTGCTTTCTTACTAGATTTTAAGCTTCTGGAGGACAAGGGCTGTGCTGTAAAGTTCTTTGCATTTCCCACGTCCACATCTAACACATTATCTTATATATATTAACTGTTCATTAAATGTTCTTTGAATTAATTATTTGACAGTGACAATGGCTATGGGAAACCTAGGTGATCAACTTAAAGCAACCCTTTGAAGAGTTCTTTAATGGATTACAATGTTAATACTATCCAAATGCAGTTGCTACTCTAAAGATAACAATGCATTTTTAGAGTTGCTTTAATTAAAAAAACAAAAACAAACAAACAAAAAAACCTCTATGGGTTCCCTGGAGATTGAAGTACTATTCTGTATTTTTGGTATTAATGAAAAGCCTATTTAGACTCTTTTTTTTTTAATTCTGTAAGGACCCTGTCTTTATAAGTGTTATATATGGTGCTTAAAAAACTCTAGGAGGGGAATCTATCAATGTTTAATAAAGCTAGGTGCTGTTATTACTCGGAGAAGGGCCCATTACTGACTTTACAACTTTCATTCCAAACTTCTCTTTATTCTGATAGCATAGGCTAAAATTACTTGTGTCTGAAACCTGCTTTAGTATTCACACACCAGAAATGAAAATTTAAAAGAAGTGGAGGGGGAGATCATACTGCTTAATCACAAAAGTCAGAAAAATATGCCCCAACACCATTCTGATTTCCTCTTAAAAAAAAAAAAAAAAATAGCAGATGCATAATCACATTTAATTAAGAGAATCCTTTTTGTCCATCTAAATTCCTTTCACTGGTTTCTTTCCTAATTTACACTTACTCTGTCATTTTTAATTTCGTGTTCTTGCCACTACTGTGCAGTTTCCTTATCTACCAATGTTATCTACCCGTTTCCTTCAGAAGAACACAGCTCGGTCCAAGTCTCTTCTAATAACACCATCTGAACAACTTATTATGAGAATCTTAATTTGGCAGACAGGCTGCATTATTTATGCAGAGCTGATAAGGCACAAAACACATGGTTGAGTTTCCTGAGGAATTTCACTACTTAACACCTCCACAAGGCTGAATCTCTTAAAACGTAGCTTGTATTAAGCATTCTTTGTTCCATTTGGTTTTGGAAAATGGCACAACTAAACAGAAAGCAGAGAATATGTTTGTTAGCCCTCAATCGTTCAGTATATTCTGTAGGTTCAAGTAATATAATCAGGCGTTTAGGACTTGTGTCAAATGTTTGGCTTTTTCATTCTCAGAGCAAAGAATTGAAATGATAATCCATCCTATTTTTCCTTTTTATTTTTTTGTTCTCTGTAGATTGTCGAGGGAACTTTGAATCCTAAATATCACAGAATCTTACTTTCTATGCCGGACTCTCACTTCTACTATATTTGTTTGGAAACAAAGGTTTATTTCTTAAAATTACCACAATAAACAGAACACAACTTAATAATATCCCCAGAATAATTTCCTTTGCAGGATTTGTCAAATCTTATGAAACAATGACAAATAAAACTTATTTTCCCATTTTATATATGTGAATTAAAAAAGAACATATTTAGCTACAATTCACAAAGCATAAAATTAACCATTTGAAAGTGAACAATTCAGTGATTTAGTATATTCAAAATGCTGTACAACTTCTTCTAATTTAGTTCCAAATATTTCTATCACTCCAAAGTAAAACTCTTGGCCCACTAACCAGCTTCTCCCCATTGCCCTTCCCTCTAGCATCTGGCAATCACCAATCTGCATTCAGTCTCTAAGGATTTTTCTATTCTGAAATATTTCATATAAATGGAATCATACAATATGTGACCTCTTGTGTCTGGCTTCTTCCACTTAGCTTAATGCTTTGGAAGTTCATCACTTTGTAGCATGTATCAATACTTCATTTCACTTTATGGCCAAATAATATTTTAAATATGTGAATTTTAACATTGTACTATTTAATATTGCATGGATGTGATGTACATGATATTGTCACAATATATTAGTGTAATAATGACCATTTTCATCACCTTTCTTCTTCCCTAAAGAATCTTTATCCTGAAGTTGGACTGTGCCATGCTCATATATATTTTCTATTTATGTCTGTATCCATAAACAGTGTAGACAATTGTTGCATTTTAAATATAAAAAATATGCATGCAGATATATGGTATTATTCTATATGTATCTCTTTTGAAAATTTTCTTGAAAATTTTCACTCAGTATTATGTTAAGTTTGTCCATACTGACACATTTTAATTACCATATAGTATTCCAAGGTGTGAATAAACTTAGTGTATCCATTCCACTAAAGATGGGTTATTTAATTCCTTTTATTTATTTAATTTTCAGTACTGCAGTAAATAGCTTTGCTTAGGTCTGGGATAAGGAATTTCACGTGAAGAATAGGGAATTTCTCTAGGAGAATAAAAGCACAATTCTGTGCATACCTGTTTCTGTTTGAATTTCCTATTTTAATGTCATCCTGTGTATTTCTTGGTTAGTTGTGTTCACACTAAACTTTTGTCTACTTAAGATGAGGACCATATACTTTTAAATTAAGTGCTATACTGTTACTCTAAGCACTTAGAATGATAACTATGAAAAATTACTTTTCTAAAAGTTAATCCTTTATATATATATATATATATATATATATATATATATATATATACTGTAGAAAGATATCTCCTACTAAGTTGTTTACTACTTGTATTTTTACATATTTTTATTCAATTTACTTAATTGTTAACTGTAGTGTGTTGATAAAAGAGATACTGTATACACTGTATATATACGGTAGAAGATATCTTCTACTGAGTTGTTTTTTCACATAGTGTTGAAAAGAGAGAAGAAAACATGTCTTCTCTTCTATTTCAGTTGTGATTTTCTAGTATGTTGGTCAGTTCAATTTGTCCTCATTTCTGAAGATCTGTGATAAGACAAAGGAGCGCTGTGATTTATTGAAAAGAGAGAAGCTATTGCTAGTGAAGGTCATTTAAAGGGTTCAGAAGATAAATTAGCTTGAGAGGATTTTATGCAATTTCATTATGATTGATAATCTTAACAAGAACAAAATTAACTTAACCAAATAGCTTCTCACTGGATAAATTTAAAGTTGCTTCAAATCAACTACATTCTCATAAATTAGAGCATTAAAAAAATGCATTCAATCTGACCACCACACTGGCAGGCAACTGCTGGTGTGAGAAGGGCTGCTAGAAGCTCAAAGTGGATGGAGACTGCCCGCCAGTCTCAGGGAGAACAGCTTTGTAGGCTCCAAAAGTGCCTGGTCCAGAGTTGTCAGTGGGCTAGAGCTGTGTATTACCACTAGCTTCTCAATAGCCACTGTGAAAGCTTAAATGAAGTGGAACTGCCAGCAATCCGGAGAGTGAGCTATAGATAAATATTTCTCTCCATAAATCTGGTCTCTGAGTGGATGACAGGAGAGGTGGTTTGAAGGAAATAATTGATTCACCATTCAATGTGAAGTTAACTCCAATGACTGTTCATCGTCCTGTGGCTCTGCTGAATATGCTCGATCCTCTCTTCTGCGGTTCAGAAAGTAATTTCAAGATGAGAGGGACAAGGAGCACATGCAGACATTGTAACCTTCAAGTAAACAGTCATGTAAACGACACTGATGACCTCAATCCGATCTGGGAGGATACTATTATTTTAAAGAGAAACTTTTAGTTAAATGCAATCGCTTCTGCCATATGGAAAGATATACTTCAAGCTGTGATGCACATAACCCACAATGGGAGCAAGGGAATCCCATGGCATGAAACAAATTGTGAGAAAGGAAGGAGTGACTTTGCAGTGGGGCTTATGGTTCCACTTACACTGAGGCACCAACAGGCAAATGTCCTCTATCTTTGCATAACTGTAATTACTGAATTAACTGTGGTTTTTAAATTTTAGTTGTTGTGGGAAATAAAATGCTCTTGGTGATTACATCTGTGATTTCCTAGATTATATTTAGGGCATAGGGGAGGTTTTAAAGTGTTCTGGGTTGTCATACCCCCTATCCCTCCAGAAAGCAAACTAGATGCAGATTCAGTGATTTATTGGAGTTCCACTATAATAAAGAATTACAGTGCAAAGGACACTTCAGAGTGTGAAACCAACGACAACCTTCACAAATGAGTAACCCTGGGCAGGGATTATTTATAAAAGCATAAGACCACATTTTATAAAAGATTCTTAAGAAATAATATATTGGAATAAATCATATCTACATATTTAGTTACTGAAAATATCTACACTTCCCATCATTCATGTTTAGATCATATTGTAGGAAATCCCTGAATTCAGTGAAATATTAAAGCTGTTAGAGTAAATATTACTCTTCCCAAGAAGACCAAGCTCAAAAGGAGTCACTTGCCAACTTCAAACATTGTAATTATTCACCTTTATGGGCTCTTCAAGTCTTACGCTCTGACCTTCTGACTTGACAGATGAATGTGGTTTCTCACTGCTGCTTTATTTCTGATTATCATAGCAGGAAGCTATGACTGTCAAAATTCCAATTAGTTGGCACAGTTAAAAAAACTCACTTTGATGCTGCCAGGCAGAATTACTCTACTGAGGATTAAATGAACAAATACATGTAAAATGCTTAAAGCTGTACTGGCACCAAATAAATGTTAGCTGTTAGAATTATTTGATATTCTGAATGATTCCCAAAACAATGAGTCAAGTCAATGAAGTACATTTTGAAAAGGAATGTAGCAAAAATATTCCCCACACGAATCCTGCTGCCTCAGAGTAGGTAGAATTACTTCAAAATCCTGGACAACCAACGACTTGGAAACATTTTTTTCCCTAGAACAATAAATGTGTTTTTGAACGGCTCTGA
This sequence comes from Tolypeutes matacus, assembly GCA_026826555.1. NCBI lineage: Eukaryota > Metazoa > Chordata > Mammalia > Cingulata > Chlamyphoridae > Tolypeutes > Tolypeutes matacus. The sequence goes on from JAKSZT010054564.1 coordinate 1,176,328, forward strand.
AAATCAAAGCAAAAAAAACGTATTTGTTCACTCTAACAATGGCTGGCAATCTGTAAGTAAGGAGTGAAGATGTGTTTTAGTTCTAGAAATTGTAAGATAATGGAGTTCCTAGCGCAGCAGTTTTATTTCAGGGAGCCTGTAGGATTTGCACATGTAAAAATAGTCCTTCTTCTATTGAATCCCAGAGGGGCTTGATTTCAGCAGTGCTAACAGCTCCATAGAAGAGCACAGAGGAGAGATTGTTCTAAGAAATGAGCTCCCGGAGAATGTCACAACATTCTACTCCCGCCCGAGCATTTGCTGACTGTTTTTCACGTTGTAGCTATCATTCTTAATATCATGACTCTTTTTAAAATGCCAGAGATACTCCTCCAAAAATACACATGAATAAGTCATTTGCATTTTCTCATAAAACTCTTTTGCCTTTGCAAAGAGTACTGGGTCGGAAACAAGGGTGCCTTTCTAACTTTACACTGAGACTCACTCACTCAGAACATCATATAGTGTCCCTAATTTATTTACGTGAGTGCATCATGGGGTACTGTTCCCTCTATGCTCTTAAAGACTGAAAATTAATTAAGCATTTAAATGTCAGCTGTTTTGCTCCCTGATATTTGAAGTATTTTGTGATTATCTACTAATATTTTCCTATGGCCACCCCTTTTCAGTTGTAAATGGATGTCCATTCTCTCTTTAGTTGATCACTGCCTTTCCAACCTTCTATTAATTGGCTTAGTACTAGAGGAAGATTTTTTTTTCCATTTGTTTTAATCACCACCACCACTGATCCTTTTATCACGTGTTTGGCTCTCTACTCTCTATTCTTCTTCGCTTTCTTCTTCCTTTTTCAAAATGACTTCTCTCTTGCTTTTTCTCTCTCTTGTTCCTTATTCTATGATTCTTCTCTGTTCCATCACAAAGGCTGCTATTTTGCAGACATGGAGAAGAGATGCTTATTTGCTGCTTGTGCCCCGTGCATCCTGAGCTGAGTACATCAGGTACAAATCTTCATGCTGTGTTCTTTCTTCTTGAGAATTCAGGCAATTGCTTTGGATCAGAGCAGTCTTGGAAGCCTGTGTGTTTCATGGGATAAATGCCTGGCTCTCTACTGCTCAGAGCAGAGGTGTTGACAAGGTTGGGATTGAAGAGTTTGCTAAGGGAACAGGTTGGAGTGATACTGAGATCAGACACTGAAGTTCTCATGGCTCAGAGTAAGAATCAATAATTGACTGAAATTAAGAGTGAGATCAGAAGAAGAGATGAGAATTGGGCGAGAGCAGGTAGGAGTAGAGACCACTCAGAATCCATGGGCTTCCTAGGGCCCCAGAAAGCGGCAAATTACAGTGTCAAGGCAAGTGTTCTGCAGTTTAAAGGCTTGTTATGGATTGCTGTGTGCTTTGTCAGAAATAATTAATCTTCCTTGGGGTAGGCTTCAGGGGCACAAGATTGGCCTCCAATATTGATTGGCAGCCAGGAGGCAGGTTGTGACATCTTCAGAACTATGAGGTCGTGGATCACGAGTCACTCATGGTAAAATTTTTAATTGTCAGGTAGGTGAAGTTCATTGCCTGACTACTGGCAAGTTGCTCATGGCTTCCTTAAGAGGATTAGAAGGGATTGATGAATTTGTGCTTTATTTTCTCTCCATGTTATCTCACATATGGTAACTATTAAAAGCTTATTATCATCATTGAAATGAGGAATACTAAATATGATCAAATGGATTCTACAAAAATATATCTAATTATTGCCATTTATTTTGTTCACAAAAGTAAATGCTAATTCTTACATTTTAAAAAATTAAATGGTCACTCAAGCAATTTGAGATTATTTTATGAATCCCAAAAAGTGAAAGATTGTGTTTTTAAACTAATTTATTACTGTGGATGTGATACTCATTGATTGCATTAAATTCCTTTGAGGGAAATAGTGGGGATCCTGAAGGCTCTGGAGACACCCAGAACCTACTATCATGACTGATAGCTCCAGAGTTTGGTGCCTTGCCAGTGGCCCTACTTTGGAATTTGTGCTCCCAAGTATGACAGAGTTGGACTCAGATGTGACTTCTCTACACATGCCTCTTCTTTCCCTTTTATTTGAACCTATAGTTGGTGCTGGAGTTGGTAGGTGTACGTCCAAGACACTTTTATCTCTGTGCCAGCTGGGTTCTGAAATTCAATGGAGTTGCAATACCTACTCTCCAGTTCATTGAACTCACCCAGGACAACTAACAAGGAGATGATGATGGACAACGACCATCCCAAGGAACCAAGAGAGTCTACAACTGCAAGCAAGAGATTCCTTCCACCTGCCCCATGGGATCAAAGCCTCATCTCAATTAGAGCGGGAATGGGCAATACCATCCCAGAATCAAGATTGGGGAATGAACTATGGACTAAAGTAGACTTACTGGTATTCTATTATAGTCTTATTGTGATTCTAGCAATGGAAGAAACTATATCATTCATGTGGAGGCAGTGATCACTAGAGGTACAGAGAGCAAGGAAAGGGAAATACAGCTGAAATATGGGGGCATTTTGGGGACTTGGGAATTTTCCTGAATGACATTACAATGACAGATATGTGCCATTATATATTTTGCTATAACCTACAAAATTGTGTGGGAGAGAGTGTAAACTACAATGTAAACTATAATCCATGCTTAGTGACAATGCTCTAAAATGTTTTCATCAATTGTAACAAATGTACCACACTAATATAAGATCTTGTTAATATGGGAAAATGTGGGAAGTGTAAGAAGCGGGGCATATGGGAATCCCCTTTATTTTTATATAATATTTATGTAATCTAAATACCTTTTTAAAAAAATTTAAAAAAAATTTTTTTAATTCATTTGAGGGGCCTTTGATTAGGTTACTTGATAAGATCAATTTTGGGCTTTTGATTGGACTATGTCAGTGAGGCATGACTCAGGTTGAGTCTCCACCTCCTTGCTGGGTCTGATATAAATGGAAACACAGAAAGACTCACTCAGACATACACAGGGAAAGGAAGCCACTGTGTTTGATGCTGCCATGTAAGAGAGAGGACTACAGGATTGCTTAAGCTTGAAGCCCCACGAGTCTGGGCCCACAGAGCATCTGAAGAGGAGATTGAAACCTTGGCAGAGATTGGCGGCCATTTTGCTTCACCACGTGGCAACACCAGGATCAACAGTAGCTGACTTTGGTGAGAAGCATCCCTGATGGTACCCTGGTTTGGACTTTTCATGGCCTTGGAACTGTAATCTTTTACCCCAAATAAAGCCCCTTTTAAAAAGCCATCCCATTTCTGGTACTTTGCATCAGCACCCCGTTGGCAAAGCAAAATAGTCACTTTATTCCAGAGTTATATCTGTGATAAGAGATGAGACAGAGCAGGAATCTTCTGTGTTCTTTCTTCTTGAGAATTCAGGCCCTTTGGGGGAATTGCTTTGGATTAGAGCAGTACTGGAAGCTTGTGTGTTGCATGGGATTGATGTGTGTCTCTCTGCTACTTAGAGTAGAGGTGGCAACAAGGTTGGGATTGAAGAGTTTGGTAAAGGAACAGGCTGGAATGATACTGAAATCAGACACTGAAATTCTGAAATATTCTTTCTAATAGTATTTCTAATTTGTATGTTATTATATGTATCTTTGTGTAATAATAATGTATAGATACCAAGACATATGACTCTCTAGCTATACCAAAAGAGGGAGGCACTGAGACCATTTTTATTTTTAAATGAACTCTTCATCATTTCCCAAGTGTATTTTTTATTTCAGATGGTTGACTCTTCCCAAAGTCCTTTAATTGCCTTAGAATAGATGTTCACCTTGGGAAGGTAGAGATTCCACACTGAATCTTATGCAACTCTTTTCCTGGCCATGGAATATTTAAAATGAGCTCAAAGGAGGGATAGATATTTTGCATTTTACATCCTTATGCCCTGCATTTCAAGGATAATCCAAATATCTAAAACGCGATTGCAGTAAAGTGCCTCTTGCTACTTACAGTGCCCTTGAATACTGCTGAAAGTGTCATCAGTTTTCTAATACCTGCAACTGAGAATAAATCTAATAGCCATGAGGCTGTAACACATAAATACTCCCCATAGTACTTCTAAGATAGATGTTGAGTCATATTACTAATGCTGCCCTGGGGGCAGATTCTCTGCTTGAGCTCATCATGTACTTAATGAAAGATACAATCAGGCAAATTAAACTTCAGATATTTTATTCACATTAGGGCCATTTTTCTTTAAGTCATACCCTTCCACGAGAGGCTAATTTGCACCGCTGCTGCCCCTGGCCTTCCTTATCCAACCTTGTTCTTATGTACAGGAAGGAGCACAGGTGGTTCATTTGGGAAAGGCCTAAGACAAATGGTGTGAGGCTGGGCCCTGGAGAAGGGGGAAATCCACTGCCGGCGCATCAGCTCACCATTCGCCTTCTTATTTTTCAAAGGTGAACCTTTAATGTAGAGGCAGCTCAGAGCCCCAGTGAGCAGAAAGGCATAGAATGGCGGGGCACAGCACACAAGAAGATCTCATTGCTGGGTCTCTCTGCTGGCCCCGGTGCAGGTGAAAAGGAAGTCTAAATTTTCAAAGAGATCCTTAGTGGAGAGAACAAACAGAATGCAAGCTTTAATAAGTTTATTTACAGAATACAGCTTACTGATTACAGTTTGGGCTAGCCTAGCCTCAGAGTGGACAGCTTATGGAATACGCAGCCAGACTAGCCCAGTTCACGTGTAGATAATCTGACCTGGTCCTTGGCCTCACTTTGGTCACGTTTGAAGGGTGTAGGATTAGACTGAGCTTTCACTCAGTGTCCCATTATTCAAATAGTATGGTTCTCTGTGGATATTGTTGTTTTGTTCTAAAAGTGTCTCTCTTGAAACTATGTGTTTAAGTTTGGCTTTGTGGTTCCATATTAGTTTTCTGAGTCTGTTATAACAAAGAACCTCAAACTGGGTTACTTAAAAAAAAACAGAAATTTATTGTTTCACAGTTCTGGAGACTAGAAGTCTGAAATCAAGGTGTTGGCAGAGCCATGCTTCCTCTGACATCTGTAGAGAAGAATCTGTTCTATGTCTCTCTCCTGGCTTCCAGCAGTGGCTTGACGGCAATCTGTGGCATTCCGTGTCTCAGTCATCACATGGGGCTCTGTGTACATATTTCCTCTTCTTTTAAGGACACCAATCATGTTGGATTAAGGGCCCACCTACTCCAAGATGACCTCATTTTAACTTGCTTAATTCCATCTGTAATGGCCTTATTTCAGAATAAGTTCACTTACAGAAGTGTTTTTTCTTAGTTCTACCACCACATTTTACGTTATGCTTTCTTATGTTATTCTTTCTCATGTTTTTATTATGTAAAAAATCTTTTACTCTGTGTTTTTTTCCCTAATGATTAACTTTGTCCAAAATAATGAATCCTCCGCTTTTTAAACTCATATACTGATCCCTCATTATGAACAATTATAAATTTAAGATATTTACATTTTAGCCCACCTCTCCTCTACTACCTGAATTTAAGTTCATTTAAAATTTTATTAGTGTTTATCCTTATATCTTAAATAGATTTATACTTTTATTGTTTTATCCATTTTAAATGCCTTTGACCCCTTGGCTATGAAAGATCAGTCTACTTATATTAACTGCCCTTACCTTTCCCTTCTCTTACCAACAGTTGCGATTTTCATCATTTCTATATTGTTAGGGAATAAGACATTTACATTACAGTGTGCAGCTAAGTTTCATATTTGTTTTTTGAGTCCTAGAGCTAAATGGATTTAATGGTCACAGCCCTGCCTTTTATTATGAAAGGCTGAAGCTTGCACTCTTTCAATGTTTCAAGAAGCAGCTCAGCAGATGTATATTTGTTACATGTTTTTAAAAGTTTGTCTTCTATCCTTATAGCTGATCTACATTTTGACTGGATACATACATCTCAGTATACTCTTTGTCTTTGGGATTTTATGGGCATTGCTCTGCTGGCTTCAGGAAACGATTGACAGATTCTTATAAATTTCATCATACACTTACCCAGCAATTGGCCCAGAAATTCCACTCCTAGATATTTACCCAAGAGAAATGAAAACATAGGTTCAAAAAAGACTTGGATATGAGTGTTCATAGACACCATCCCCACAGTAGCAGAAGACTGGCATCAAACTAAATGCATATGGGCAGGAGAATGGATGAACAAATCACAGTGTATTCATGCAAGGTAATATTATGCAACAATTAAAAGGAATAATCCACTGATAAACACACCAATATAGATGGATTTCACAGATATAATATGAAGCAAATAAATGACAGACATAATAGTGGTCAAATGTAGACTTTGATGTCTTCCCACAGCCAACTAGGAATGTAACATGTGAAACCCAAAATATTTTTAGATTTTTACTTTCATCCCATGTAAAAGGAGAGGATTAGATGAAACTATTTTCAACTTCTTTGCAGTTTTAAAATCCAAAGATTTTAGTCATTTGTAGCCTGCAAAAGCATAGCTAAGAATTTTGAAATTCATATGAAGAAACATTAATCAAGTCTTCCATCACCTTCAATGTATGAGTTAAAATCTCTAATGGCTGTCCAGGTTGAACACAATGGTTTCAAAAGCATCTGGTAGAATTGCTACATAACCTAGTAATGAAAGGTGCAGTGCTGTTGTGAATCAGATAAAGTTAAATCAGATTCATCTATCTATATCATTACTCATTTCTTATTATTCATTTCATCTTCCTCTCTAATAATGGTTAAGCTTTTCTCATATTTATAGTAACTCAACAAGTACTTATTAAATGTCTACCTTGGAACCATATACAGGCCCATAAATCTGCTTTATTATTGGCTTGGAAATTGGCTTTATTATATCTGTTTATTTTTTAGTAAGACAAGATAGATGTTAAAGGTGTCTATTCTTTATGAATTAACTTAAAGCATTCCCCCAACTAATATATTGTCTCCACATGCTCAGTTTTACTTTCTGCAGTTAAGGTCTCTGTTGATAAAGGAAATTGGGCTTTGTGCGGGATGTAGCCCTTGAAGGAAAGAAAAGAGAAAAGAACATGGTAGCAATTATCCATAAGGATATTAATGATATACAGGCTATACACTAAGTGTTCATCCATAATTTGGATACAAATTATGTCTACTTAGAAAAATCAATTTACTTTCTAAAGGTAATCTGCTTGATTCCATCACCATTCCACTGTGGCCCGGGTCTGAAAAAACCTGGGTTTTAGGGCTGCTGTTATTGTGCTCTTCAAGATGTAGAGATGCAGTAACACATTGGTGTTCTCACTGCTAGGCATACTAGAGAATATCTATCTCAATGCTCTGTGTTTGTCAGATTCTAGAAGTTATACCTCACACAGGTGACAAACAGAAATCACCATCTCTCCAGTTCAGAAGTTTTCTTCAGTTGTTCCGAAGTCTTTATTCTGATCATTAAGACTTCATTTACAAGTTTTTGTGGATATAGGACAGCTGCCTTTATTCCTAGTAAAGGAATTTGTGAGATAAAATGAGAGGAGCAGTGTCCTTCTATTCCTGGAGAGAACAAATTTCTCAGGGCTGGCCTCTGTGTCCTTTACAAACAATTCAAAAGATGGGAAGTCGCTTTCTCAATAGAAGTACCTCCTGTGGCATACAGAGACTTGCTCTGAAGCTTTGGCCATACTTAGGATCACTTTATTTCACCCAGGTGGAACTGCATCTCCTCCTCTGCATGTCTCTTGTGACAGGTTGGGTGTTTCACAAGGACTTTTTCCTACTCTCTTTTACCATGAATCCTCACCAAGTGGCTTGCATCATAAGTGTCTATTTAACATTATGGTTGACTAACTGACATTTCCTCTTAAACATTGTGCTTTCTCTGATACAAAAAAAAACATTCCTTAGCATCTGTTTTAGTTTCCTAGGCTGCTCAAGCAAATGCCTTTCAAAGGGATGACTTAAACTATTGGAATTTAATGGCTTATGATTTTGAGGCTAGGAAAAAGTCCAAATCAAGGCATCATCAAGATGATGCTTTCTTCCCAAAGACAGTGGCATTCTGGGGCAGGCTGCCAGTGGTTCTTGGTCCGTGGCTCCTCTGTCACATGACAATGTACATGCCAGCCTCTCCTGGCCTCTCAGTTCTCTTCCAGATTCCGTCTTTGAGCTTCTTGCTTCCTGTGGCTCTCTGTCTGAATTTCATTCCACTTATAAAGGACTCTGGTAATAAGATTAAGACCCATCCTTATTGGGATGGACCACACCTTAACTGCAATAACCTCTTCAAAAGTCCTACTTACAATGAGCTCACAGGAATGGATTAAGTTTAAGAACGTGTTTTTATGGGGTACGTACAGATTCAAACCACCACAGCATCTTTCTAGGGCTTTTTCAAAATAAGGAGAATATCTATAAGTATCTTCCTTAAGTAAGGATGTAGAGCTAGTGTCTGAAATAATTAGTTCAATCCTCAGATTGGACAGAGTGACAAAAATAGATTGCTAAGTTGTTCTCTATTCTTTACCTTTGCTGAATGACTGAGGTTTTTCCCACTAAAGATGGAGTGCATTGTCCCCACTCACTGAAGTTGTAACTTGCTTTGAAGTGTGCCAGTTCTGAGCTGGTCTTAAGAGGCAGAACATGTTTCCACTCACCTCTCTGGCACTTGTCATGGCCATGAGAAGAACATGCCTCAGACAGTCTGCTGGTTATGCAGCAATGAGAGAAAATAGAGCATATCTGTCCCAGTGAGCACAGACCCATGGTTTAAAGCAGACCCGCCCCAGCCAACTGGCAGACCTACAAGTATTATTACATATGCTTATTGTTGTCTGCCACTGCTTTGAGGGAGCAGCTTTGTGACAATAGAAGACTGATTCAGGCGAGAACAAAGAAAACCAGATCATCTCCTGAGGTTCATTTTAACAAAATTCCATCTTGGGTCAAGCAAATGAAGAACATGTGATAAAGGCATTTTTGCCATACCATGGTGTGAAGCCTTTATTTTTATCCGAGTAAGAGGTTGTATGACACTCTCTGAGATCTCCTAATTAAGAGGTTAGTTTACTGAAAACCAGCGACCTTTGTCCTCTGTTGTTTTCAGTGTGTATATTTAGATATACAGATTCTATTACATTCTCTATGAAAATACAGAATCATACAGTACAACTTTTTAGACTGCAAAATCATGTCTCAGGCCCAGAGAAATCCCCATGACTGATGTGACCATTCCAACTGCAAGGAAGACAGTCTTCAAAGGAGACACATTCAAGTGTGTCTATCTTTTGGCACTATAGAAAAACATGACCACTTCTCAGCCTTTTGGTTAAGATCAAGTGTAGAAAAATATGTGTGAGAGAGAGGGGAGAGAGACTGCTTTTTAACAGAAGGATGTACATAAGTAAAATTTAAGAAAGGGCCCTGGGATAGGGCAAGTGGAACACTGGTTGCAGAGGCAAAGAGGAATGTAAAACTATGAAAAGAAACTATTGACAGTCAATAATATGTAGACTGGAAAGAAAGATAAAACTGATGAGTGATACAAGTACCTGACTCCCAGGAGAGAGCTGATCCAAAAGCTTTCATTTTCTCAAGGCCAAAGGCAGGCAGCAAAACAACTCATCTGTGGTGCAAAAAGAAAACATCAAAAAGGTCAAAATGTGCTCTGATATCCACTTGAAAAGTAAGGTGAAGTGTGGTGGAGGCAGAGACTTAAGAGCAGCACAAACAGGAACATTGACGGGCAGGGACAGTAGGAGTGAAGGGAAAGATTCATGATGTCAAGTCGTGTTCCTCAATGTAGAACAGAGACAGTCATTCCATAGTGTTTATAAGAGCAAGGAAGATTACAGAGTCCTGCTGGCAAGGAAAAGGGAGACAATATTTTAGTGGACTGAGGTGAGTCAGTGTCAAGGACAGCAGCCAAAATGCAAATGGATATTCAAAACTTAAGAATACAGAACTGAAAAAAAAAATTGAATGAAAAAGGAGAAAAGCAAAAACAAACAAACCCAAAACACATAACTTTGTTATCAATAGAAGCAATCAAAAATCAAAAATTGTAGAACATCTGATCTTTATTTTTCCCCAGAAAGAAATTGTGTTCTTGGATCTTTATGGAACATGCATGATTCTTTTGCAAAGTGAAAATTGCATTTGTATATCTTTATTCATTTTTCACATTATCTTTTGAAATGTAATAATTGTTACACTCACATGAAGTTGTGTATATCTATACACGTACACATATGAATTTAAAAATACAATAATAAGATGAATACTCAAAGACAAACAACCCAGCCCCCCAAAAAAGAACATTATCAATAATTATGCATCTACCAATGTGCTGTTTCCTTCTCCCTTCCCCCTGGCTTCTTTCCACAGGACATTTTTATCTTGAATTTTCACATTACTTCTCTGAACAATGTGTTTCTAATGAGGGTTCAGAGTTCTAGGATTTCCTTACCAGGTTCAATTGGACACATTCCCTCCCTCCCTCCCTCCTTCCCTCCTTTCATCGTAACATCAGGAAAGAATAAAATCCAAGAATGAGTCAATTCAGTATTTTTACATTCCTAACCAGTCACTCTCCTGTGGTATTTTAGTGTTCCCCGAGCCTAGCCCCTGGAATGTCAAGCCTGCTGTATTGGCAAGGCTGTCCTCCTTACTTTAATACAAAAGCAGCTCCCCCTCCAGGTGACCTAACTGGCAGTGCTGACCTCTCCAGATGAGATTTCATCCCTCAGTGTAACCTATGGAAAGTGACTGGGGGCAGCGGGGAGAGTGTCAAGATTATTTCATAATGAAACAAAGATGAGGTCTGTTTGTTAAATAGGATAATTAATGGGAAAAAATAATGTTTTATTACTTCCTGCAACAGATTTGTAATTATGTGTATAAATATAAGAAAACTCATAGCTCCTTTGTTTGTGCCTGCTGCATCCACATTTACTTTATAAGATTAATAGATATGTGCATTAAGTCACCATTACTTCTACCTTCTGGGACTTAAGCTGTTTTTAAATATCTTAAATGACTAGAACTTTAATAGTCATTTAACATTTAAAAACAATACAATGTAAAGCAGGAAAGAACTTCCTTAACAATGTGGCAAACACACATACACAAACAAAATGGAAAAAGAAAAAGAAAGAGAAAAGAAAGGAGAAGGGAAAACGAGTGTTTGTTATATTTCACTGCAAATGATTTTTCCGCTTCCTAATCATATATTGCTACCTACTTTGTACAATGTCAAGGTTCCTTGAAAAAAATGAAGTCATTTATCTTTTGTTTACAATGTGTCTTCACCTAGGATAGACCCAAATGCATTTTTTCCAAGGCTTCACATCTAAAAAAGTGATCACATTGCTGTATTTAAAGGAGAAGTAAAATTAAACATAATGCAGTTAATATAATGTATTGTTGTTAAAATAAGAGTTACATTAGATCTCTAAAAAATACAATGTGTGTCCCCATACTTATCTGTTACTTCTTGCCCAATGTGCAGGGCCAACCTCATCTTCATCCCAGAACAGAGAATGTGATGAACAAAAATTTGTGTTTTCTTTGGAAAGGATCAAATTATACAATATAATTATACAAATTATACAAAGTCTATGAAAGTTTTTTTTTTTTTTAAATTCTGGATTTATAGTAATTCCTTACATATTCATATCAAGAATAAAATGTACTGCTCTGACTAAATGATTTTCAGATTATAAAATTTCAGGAATGGCTAATCTAGTAAATTCTTACATGTTAACCAAAAATACTTTTTTTTGGTTCTATATCATTAGAAAGAATTTAATTGTAAAAAGATGCTTTCTGTGCTCCTGAGAGTGACAGAATTAGACTCAAATAAGTCCTCCCTGCACATGGTTCACCAGTCCCTTCTATTCAAACCTACATGTGATGCTGGAGTTTCTTAGGTATACTTCCAGAGACTGGAGCCTCCCGCCTACCTATGTGCCAGGTGTGCATGAAATCTAGGTGGAGCTGCAACTCCTACCCTACAGCTCAATGGACTCATCCAAGTCACCTGGTGAGGAGACAACGATGGGAAATGGCCATCCCAGGGAATGGAGAGGGCCTGCATCTGCAGGCAGGATCATCCCACCCACCATATCCATGGGATATAAGCCCTCTCTCACTTGGAGTTGGAGTGGACATCACCATCCCAGTCGCCTCTGGATTGGGGGAAGAACTATGGACTAGAGTGGACTTGATGGTATTCTCTTGCTCACATATGGTGATTCTTGCAATGCAAGAAATTATAACAATGAGGTGGAGCCAGTGGCCACTTGACAGTTTTTGGGTAGGGAGGGGATGAGCAGTTGAAATACAGGGGCTTCTTTGGGAGTTGGAGGTTGTCCTGAGTACTGTTGTGGCAATGGATGTAGGCCATTTTAAATCAGCACACACCACTTAGAACTGAATGGGAGAGAGTGTGGTCTACAGTGTGAACTGTGGTCTATGGTTGGTGGCAAGGCTCCAGGATGTGTAAGTTCATTGAGGTTGGTGGGCCACACTGGGGGAGATGTTTGTGTGGGATGTGGTGGGAGGTGTGGGAGGTGGGCAACATGGGAATCCCAGTGGGTTCCGTGTAATATTTTAGGTAATCTAAGCACCTCTTAAAATATATGTATATATATATATAAATAACATTTTTGTAAGCAAATACACATATATGCATATATATTTATATATCATTTTACAAATGTTTGTATGTATTGTGAGAATTTTGATTTTTACCCATAATAATAAAAAAAAATAAAAATTAAAAAAAAAAAAAGATGCTTTCAGTGATATAGAATTTTTGAACCATTTTTTTTTTTTGTAGAAGCAGAGGCATTGAAACTTCACATTAGTGAAATATGAAGGTAAATGTGAAATCTGTGAAATATTCTAGATGCCCCACCACTATTACAATGGCAAAAAAACGAACAAAATTTTCTACCGATTTCCAGAACCCAGAGATAATCTAGAATGTAGCACAGATTCTGACTTTTAAGGTATTTCAGGTGATTTTATAAATTCAAAAGCATTTCCCCAAATTTATCAATTTCAACCCACAGTCAATTGATACAGCTTCTATGATGTTCTTGATAGCTAAATATGCTTTTTCCCCCCTGAAATTTTCCCATGACCACCACAAACTATTTCACTGGGCTGCGGAATTTTTAAATCATCATCTTTTAAATGTGTTAAGTCACTTGCTCTCTGAATTATGTTCCAGATCAGCAAACAGTAAGCCAAAAAAGGTTAAACTTTACAAAAGGCAATTACAGAATATATTAAGTGGTATGATCAATAAAATATCAGAAAAACAGCTCTTGGTCTCATACCGGAGCTAATGTAATTCAGGAAGAAGGTCCTTATTATTTGCTTTGGTGCCTTCAAAGCATTATGGAAATCCATAAATACAATAATTACCTTTTAAATAGTTGTCCCATCTTGAAAGTACAAAATCTGTGATTGAGGTTTGCCAGATAATCAGTGAAACTGATATAGAATACTGCTACCTTTTTTATTTCATTTGTCAGAATGTTTTATCACTTCAACTTTTCATTCTATCTTAAGCACATAATTGAATGAAATGTAGTTTAAAATGAAATCTATTCCCTTTTACGAGAATAAGCTATTTTAAAGATTAAATAAAAGTTAAAGGGGGGGTGGATGCGGATGTGGCTCAAATGGTTTGGCGTCCGTCTGCCATATGGAGGGACCTGGGTTCGATCCCCAGGACCTCCCGGTAAAAAAAAAAAAAGTTAAAGAACATTTAACTTTTCAAATACAAATGACAGCTTTAACTATTTAGCTATTTAAATATTTAATGATCATTTTCCGTCAGTAACCAGGTTTTTCTAAATGTATATGCATATATCTTTTTAAAAAATTAAGTGATGTGGGACTTACACTGATTTTTAATATCTTTTTGTGAACTATTTTATGAAGACACTTTGGTCATTTTTTATTAGTTCTGTAATCTTTGTGTTCAAAGATATATAAAGTATTTGGAAGACTATTTTATTACTTACTATAGTTATACTATTATATTTTATAAAGTTAATATATTTTATTTATTGAAGTCATTTTTAAATTTAAATAGCTGAATTAAAGAAAGATTAAAAGATGGTTTTCAAAATTCCTTAGGTTGAAATGACCATGATCTTCTTGTGTTGTAGGTTAATTGACATTTCACTCTATTAGGAATCCAAATTTATCTATCTATCTATCAATCTATCTATCTATCTATCTATCTATCATCTATCGCTATCTATCTATCTTTCTATCTATCTATCTATCATCTCCCTTATAAATTTTCATTCTGATAACTTTGAATGAAATAGACCTTTGGAAAATACAATTAATTATATTTAAAACATTTCAGAAAGAAATAAATGACATTCACATAGTTGAATCATGGGGCAAATTAAAATTGCAGAACTTGTTTGATTGCTGTGCATATCTTAGAATAATGTGCCCTAAAAATAATTTTCACATTTAGTCAAACTACTGCATAAAAGAGCAGTAATTAAAACATATGAATATATCATCTTTAATTATGCCTAAATTGTATGTTGCCTCTAAACACTGCTGAGATGATCTCGATTAGATTAGAGTAACACATATTTAGAGTAATATAATTTCAGAAACTTTAGGTCATAATTGTTCTTGTTACATAGGCCATGTTTACTAACAAGAATTGTTTAGAAAGCAGATCTGTTTGGATATCAATACACAATGTAAGAGCTAAGAAATTTTCCTGGGTCTTTAGCAAAGAATCACCTCTTAGGTATACTAATGTGAAAGATATTTCCTTTTTTTTCTTTTCTCACAGATATATGTAAAATCACCTTGAACATGACATTTTACTTTTCAAGAACTCAAAAGACTCTCCTTTGTTGTCATTTTAACAATACAAATGTGAGGAATAGATAGGAAAATCTTAAGTGTGTTGAAATCAATAATTTGTGTAATGGGATGAAAGAAATTATATTTGGTGCTCCATCATCCTGCTTGGCCCAGCCGTGAGTTTCCCTTTTGAGCCACCACCCCAGTTAGGCCTCCCCTGGGTATAACTACAATTAGCAAGGCCTGCACTTCTATTTCATTTGGGATTATAAGAGCTGTCCCTAGCTTCTCTTAATGACCTCTGTTGTTTCTTCTTCTAACAGACCCTGCCACTTATTCTCCCAAAGGCCCCTTGCCCTTTCGTGCTGTGTAATTTCCTAGCAGGGCGGGTACCTACATAAGGCCTGGATAAGAAACTCTCACAGCTTCTGGTTTTCGAACCACATGGTTTGAAACTTCCAACCCCCATTATCTGTGGATAAGTGCTACCCCTCCCCTCTGGGTCACAATAAAGAGCCCAGGACCCACATATGCTGCTTCTCCTCCCTCCCCCACAGACCCTCCATCCCCCTCATTCTCCCCTTTCCCTCTCCAGGACTTTTGATCTATCAAAGCTGTCCTTTCATGCATTCTTGGTTGGCTAGCTGGCTATCTGTGCTTGCACATCACCCAAAGAACTTCCACATAGCATCCAAAACAATAAGTGACTTAGAGTCAGAACTAGTGTTTAAAGGAGGCTAGACATAATCATTCCAGTGTTCTGATTGGTATAAGAATGCCCCTCCAATTTCTCCAATGTGTGAACATTTGTTCTCTGCTTAAATGGAAAAATGACAAGCAATTTACTTCTTTGTAAGGCTGCTCATTCAATTTGGGGGCACTTGTAATTATTAAAAGAACTCCTCTCTGTATTAAGACATTATCTACCTCTTTGTGATCTTTATTAATTTTAACTCTGACTTCTGGGATCACACAAATCGCATTAACACCCCCATGCCCATCTTGAGGCTATGTGCTCTGGTGGAAAGAGTAATGGACCACAAGACAGCACACCTGGGGTCAGCTCCAATTCCACCATGATCAACTGTGGGACATTAGGCAAGTAGCAACTCGGTGCCTCAGTTTCCTCCTCTACAGACAAGGAATAATGATGCGTGTCTACTTTCCCTGACAAAATTACACAGCTTTTGTGAAAATCAAAGAAAATAATATGGCAGCTTTTTCTGAAATATAAAATGCCAAGCAAACAGGTTATTTGTTGTTCACATTAATAGTCCTTCAACTACCATGCTTCCCTCTAAGTCTTCCTTTCTTTAGGGCAAACATAAGTACCCTTAACTATTCACTATATGGAAAGGATTTATGTTTCCTCACCATTCTAGACTCTCTTTGGTTTGTCAGTATCTTGTTTAATATGGTTTCCAGGATGACAGTGGCGCTTACATTTATTTTCTCATTTAATGCTCAAAACATCTATTATTATCTCAGACAGAAAAATTGAGACTTAGAGAGGATATACGACATGGCATAGGTCACACAGCTAGTAAGTCATGGGGCTGATATTCTAACTCAAGCCTGACTCCAGAGCCTGCACTCTCAAATCAGTGTACTAACCTGAGCATGCCAAGGCACGTTGTCATCATTTAGTCTTTTGTTCAGCATTTGTTAATTGAGCACCTTGTGCTAGATGCTGGGGATACAAAGGATAATTGGGCAGAGATTTTGTCTTCAAAGAACTCTGAGCATAATAGAGGAGTTTTTTTTTGTTGTTGTTAAAAAAAAAAATGCAATGTGGTAAATGTCAAAATAGAAGTGAGAACAATCACATTATTATCCCTATTCTGGGCACTTTCATGATGCAGCTTAAGATTTTTGTTTGGTTTTATTTTATTTATTATTTTATTTTATTATTTTATTTTTTTCTCCTGCCAACCCAGCACCTGGCTAACAAAATCATGGAAGTGTTCACACCTAGGACAGACTGTTGTTATCAGGCTTACCCTTCAGGGAGCCTGAGAATCTTGGAGAGGGTTAAACAAGGTGAGCTATACTGTGCTATCAAATTTTGGGATTCTTCGAGCTTGAGCTAGAGTCAAATAAATCCTGAAGTCATATTTGCCTAAACTAATATTCTATATCCCTGCATGTCAGCAGTTGATTATTTAGAAGCTAAGTGAAAAATGTGACATTTTTCCCTTATGATATTCCTTCCTGTCAGATGTGGTTTACTGTTCTTCCAGAAACTGCTTTTATCCTCCAGCTTGGCTGCTTTCATGCCCAACATGGTGTCTTCCACCCAACAAAATTTATTAAGCATTTGTTCTGGTCATGGTGCAATACAAGTAGGGGAGGGATTCTCAGACACAGAGCATCATGGTCAATGCCATGATTGAAAGACTCTCAGGAATCTAAGGGAGCACAGAGGAGATGGTGCCTAAACAAGGCTGCAGGCTAGAGGTGGGACAAATGAGGGAAGACTACTTTACTTGATCTTGAGATACAGTGGAAGCAGGGATATGGGTGCTCCAGACAGAGAAGTAGCTCGGGCACTGAGGGATATGGAGTGGAGTGTGAATTGTTAGTTCAACGAGCCATAGTATTGGATACGAGAGAGAGAATAAGAATAATGCTGGACAGGTTTTTCAAGAGCTGAATGCCATTGAGAACTCATTCCAAATTGGTATCAATCAGCCCCTTTGTGGGTTAGGAGGCCTGCTCCTTTGTTGATTAGGAGCTCTACTCCTTAAGCCAAAGGACAATGCCATTTGCTCATCCTCAGTGCTGTTCTGTGGTTCAAGAAGAAAGGGAAGAAGAGTAAGGAAAGAATAAAGAGGAAGAAGGGAAGAATAAGAAAAAGAAACATGACTTCTGACTATAAGATCTAGAAATATAAGACTGCAAGGGAAGCATTTGAGATAGGAGAGTAACTTAAATATCAAAAAATAGGAGAATTAACTGGAAGTAGGCCAAACTCAATCTTATTTTCACTTTTAAATCTCTCACATTTTATTTTAATATTTCCCTCTTTATATATGTGAGTGTGTGTGTGTATGTGTGTGTGTGTGTGTACTTTTTTAAAGATAGAGTACATAAATGTTACAAAAAAAATGTAAGGGATTTCCATATGTCCCACTCCCTACCCTCTCACACTTTCCCACATTAACAACATCCTTCATGAGTGTGACACATTTGTTACAATTGATGAACACATTTTGGAGCATTGCCACTAAGTGTGGATTGTAGTTTACATTGTAGTTTACATTCTTTCCTGCACAATTTTGTAAATTGTGACAAGATATACAATTGCCTGTATCTGTCTTTGCAATGTCATTTAGGACAATTCCCAAGTCCCGAAAATGCCCCCATACACCTGTTTTTATCTCTTCGTCTCTCCAGAACCTCCAGTGACCACTGCCTCCACATGAGTGATACAGTTTCTTGCATTGTTAGAATCTCAATAAGTCTATAGTAGAATACAAGCAAGTCTACTCTAGTCCATCATTCATTCCCCGATCCTGAGGATTATGGGATGGTGATGCCCATCCCACCTCCAATTGAGAAGGGGCTTAGATCCCATGGGGCAGATGGATGGGACTATCTTGCTTGCAGTTGAAGACTCTCTCTGTTCCTTGGGATGGTCCTTGTCCATCATCTCCTTGTTAGTTGTCCTGGGTGATTCCAATGAACTGGAGAGTAGGTGGTGCAACTCTATTGAGATTCAGAGCCCAACTGGCACATGGACAGCCCAAAGGTTTAAGTCTCTTGGACATATGCCTATCAACTCTAGTACTAACTATAGGTTCAAATAGAAGGGGCAGAAGAGCCATGTATAGGGAAACCACTCTGTCACATTAGGGAGCATAAATTCCCAAGTAGGGCCCACTGGCAAAGCATCAAACTCCTGAGCTGTCTGCCCTGCCTATAGTGTCTGGATGTCTCCAGAGCCCTCAGGCCCCCCACTATTTGAGGCAATATATATTTTGGCAGTCAATGAGATCTTGCTGAGATGTGCATAAGCATAACCTCTGAGGTGACCTCCCGACTCACTTTAAAGTCTCTTAGCCACATAAACTCATTTGTCTTTATGCTTTCCCTCTTTTAGTCAAGGTCTTTTTCCAGTTGCATTGTTAGTTGGTGCTTGGTAGTAATCCCTCAGTGCCAGGGAGGCTCATCCCTGGGAGTCATGTCCCATGTTGGGGGGAAGGTAATGTGTTTATATACTGAGTTTGGCTTAGAGAGAGGCCACATTTGAGCAACAAGGAGGCTATCAGGAGAAAACTCTTAAGCACCATATAATACTCAGCTAAATTTCAATTTCAAAAGTAAATGTTCATGAGTACAGTCATCAATATCGAGGGTCCATCAATGACCCATTCTCCTTCATTAATCATTGCCCCTGTACTCCGGGGATTCTTGCTCTCCCATTAAAGAATGTGGCAGAGCTCCCTAGTATGGGAATTTGATATTCTTTCAGTTAGCACGTGAATCTCCACCCACCATGACAACACCCCACAAACACTTGGACACATTCATATGATTTATAGGCATGCCCCAGGTGAACTTCCTCCCATGCATCCCCCATCACTGATACCCCACACCAATTATCCTCCCCTGCCACAGTTGTAAACCTTCCATGATCCTAAACTTCTCCAAAAATGAAGCCAACAAAATAACCAAATATAATTAAAAAGAAAATGAAATAGTAATGATAGTTTTAAAAATAACAAATAAAATGCAAAAAATTTTAAAACTTGGAATCATAAAAAATAATAAAAGAATATAAAATTTAAATTTAAAAAAAAATTTTTGATATTATGTCTTTCATCACTGTAAGATCTTTTGTTTTGTGAGTACAGTGACTTTTTTCCCATTTATTCCCCCATTGTCTTATTTTTTTTCTGTTTTCTGAGAAACTTTAGGTTACAGAAAAGTCCATTATCCTAATTCACCTTCTTTCCCATCAAAGGATACCAAAGAAATCTCATCACTTCATCTTCTATTTTAAACTTATCAGTACAATTTAATTTTGCTTTGTTTTTCATTCTTTTGATTTTATATTTTATTGCCTCTTGTCTGCATTCCCTGTAGATATTCATGTTATATCTGAATTACCACACTCTTTTGGTGTCCCCATTGCACACTGCACAGACAATCCAGCACCTATTATGCTTTCCTATACAAAAAGCAAACATTGTTCTTATTTGCCTTTCTATCCTAATGGCCTATCTAATGGCACAATAGCTAGCACATAATAAGAGTGTAATGTATTCTTACTAAATGGATGAATAAATGTTTTTATCCTCACCTGGGCTCAGCTTTCATATAGATTTAAATTTACCATAAGACAATTCATGCAAATAGCTAATACTTTGCTATCTTACTCCCCATGTGTTAATCCTCAATGAATGCTATCTGGCCTAACATTTTAGGGCAGAGGGTTCCATTTTAAGATAGATGATAATCATGTTACCCTTTACTCATACCAGTTCAGCTTCCACAGACTATGAAATATGAATTTTCATATATATTCAGCTATTTTTTAAATGAGAGACAGGTTTTGGATGTTTCATCAGCAATAGACATTAAAATGGATAGTCAGATATTTGGCATAAAATTAATAAAAACAATTATCTTTTAGGTAAGTGCTCTCAATCCATGTGACACACAGAGGTAGAAGAATCTAATAGGACAGGAACTGGAGCTGGATTTCTGGGTTGAAGTCTTGCTCCTTCTCTTATTAACTATGCCACCTTCAGCAGATTAACTTCTCTGAATCTCAGTTTTTGTTTTATTTTAATTGTAAAATGGTGATCTTAATATCATAGAGTTGCAGTGAAGAGACAATCATATGATACATTTGGTAATTAGCACAATCCCTGGCACATAGCAAGTGCTTAAAACTATTAGCTATTATTATCTCTTCACTACAACATCATTCACTGTGCCATGCATTCTTGTGACTGAAGGTTATTGAGTCACATTTGGAACAATTAGGTTAGTAGAAAAATTAAACCAATAAAAGTTCTGTGATGTCTTGATTGCTCTAAGTATATACACACATAGTCTGATTGTCCTTGCTCCCTATGGAAACCCCAAATATGCTGTAGTAATATTGATGAGATATTTTATAGGGACATTAATCAATTAATATGACAATTTACCCATGGTCATTGGGTAATTATTATTAAATAGTAATAAATTAATTAGGTTACAACCATACCAAAAAAGGAGTGGCAGAGAAGGTAAGAAAAGAAGAGAATGTGAATCAGATTTTGCAAAAAATGATAAAAATAAATGACCAGAAAAATTCACCTTGCCTGATGCATAATTTTCAGTAGGATCTCCCTCCTTTAGAACTACTTCTGCTTCCATATCACTACCCCTGCTTTCATCTTTGTACTGAACTTCTCATTAAATTGGAGATGGGCTTTCTCTGATGGACAGATCAAGCCAAACCTACTGAATAACCCATTCACTTTAATTTCTTTCTTTCTCTGCCGGTCACCTTAATATATGATGTTCTCAAAGATCCTTTGGGATAGCATATCTTTGTGTGTTTTTGAGTAAAGAATCATAGTCCACTGAAAGCTTGCTTTCTTGATCTAATTATAGGAAACATTCCCTCCTCCTTCTCTATCCTATAGCTAATTCCTGTTTCTTTGTAGTTCAATGCAGTGTCCCATGGCCAGCCTCATCACTGAGGCTGTGCTAGAGGATTTCTGCAATTTTGGTCAGTGTTGACATTGACAGTGTCCTTCACTTCCTGCTAACCTCCTTTTCTCTTTTTCAGCACATCTTGAATAACAAGCTTTGTGTCACAGCACTGGTCACTTTACCTTTCCTCCACAGTTACTACAGACCACCAAGGGTTTGCCCAGGCTGTGCTCTGAGCTTTGTAGAAATTAGTTCTGAGCTCATTCAACACACGCCCATGTTTCTTCTTCAGATCCACAAATTAATTGTGTTCACTATATGAACTGTGATGTCTGCAATTAAATCACATGATTTTCTTTTTCAGACTAGTATTGGAAACACTTCTTTCTAAGCTATTCTTTTTCTTAAAATAGTTCTGTATAAAACACTTGCATTTTCCTGCTGTTGCTCATTGAGGTCAGTTTTGCTGCCACGACAACATCCACTTTCACTTCTTATCTCTCTTCTCAAGATTATGACACATCTGTCCCTTTTGGCTTTTTTGGTCATGACCATGACAGTCTTGAGAAGGACTGGCAAGGTATCCTGTAGAACGTCCCCCAATCTGTGCTTGTCTAGTGTTTTTCTCATGAGTAGACTGCTGTTATGGGTTTTTTAAAGAATGCCCTGGAAGTGAATACACTTCTCATCTCATCTCATACGGGAGTACATGAAGGCCAGGGGACATCAATGGTGATCTTAATCTTCATCACTTGGTTAAGGTCACATTAGCCAAGTTTCCCCTATTCCATTCCATAGAAGCAAGTCACTAAATCGACCCTACACTCAGGATGGGAGGGTGGGAGAAGTAGGAATTAAGTCCCATTAACGTCCTCCTCCTGGGAGAGGTAGAATCTACATGTATTATTTGAAATCTTTTTATTAAAAAGATGTGTCTTTTTCTCCAGCATCAGCCCTTGTTTTTTCACTGAGAATACATCTGATTTCTCTTCTCTGAGTGTCCCTCAGGCCACATTTCCAGCTTTTTGGGTTCTTATTTGTATTTTTTCTTCCTGTCAATTGTATTTATTCCATGTGTGCTTTTAACTAGTGCTTCACAGTTTCTGTGGAATTCTATTTCCTTCCTTTTTGACTCATATTTTCCATTAGTCTCAGGCCCCAATTGGATAGCCTATGCTCCATGTCGTTTAGGATGTTGTCTCCATCTTCCCTGAGGCTGCTCTCTGCTTTCTCTTTACCTCCAAAATCTCTGCATAAAAAAAGATACTCTCCTTGCTTCATTGTCTTTAATTTGAGGAGTTTTGTCCCAAACAGAATAGTTTCTTCTTACCAAGCTCACCTAACATCTTCATGCTGGTTTTTCTGCTACAGCTGCTGTTTACCTCTAACTCTTATGTTTGTCTTCCCTTTTCCACCCACTCTACCATCTGGAAATCAATGTCTTTATTTTATCCTCCTTCCTCTTTTCTTCATGCCCAAAGGGGTCTCCTTGAATTCATTTGGGCAGATGTTGCCTGCTCAATTGTTTGATTTCCTCTTTCCTAATGAAGACTTGGCCTATGAACAGCACTATTTGCATTCCTCTTAACTTACTATGTTTTAAGGCTTTCAAATACAGCTCTCTTTTCTATACACAGCTTGCTTTGTTTGACAGTCATAGTCTTGCCTTCCTGAGTACACATAAACATTTTTTTCCTGAGTATAAACAATAATTACAATAAGTCTCCTGATAAGTGTTACTATCATTTAGTGGGTGCCCCGAATGTGGTAGGCACTGTGCTATTTTATATTCATAGACTTTTTGAATCCTCACAAGATATTGTTATCATATCTATTTTATAGGTGGGAAACTAAGATTCAGAGGATTAAATTACTTGTCCATGTTCACACAGTTAATTTTAAAATTCCAAACCCATTTCCCCTACAATGTAATTCTGAGTTCTTCAGATCATTATTCAGATAAATCTTGAGCACATCTTTGGGATTTAATTCTTGATCTTGTTTAAATGAAAAGCACCATGGTTTGTGGGTAAACCTATTCTCTTCTTACTATAAATTTTGAAGGTTCCATAAAAACCATGGCCTTGAAAAATAATGAATGAAGGATTATCTATACCTTTGCATGGATGGTCTTCTTAAGTAATCTTTCTAAGAACCCTGTGTCATAGATACCATCATTGCTCCCATAAAACACATAAGAAATCGAATTTCAAAAAAATTTTCTTAACCTGCTCAACCTAATTACACAAACTAGTTAGTAGTCAAGCTGGAATTTGAACTCAGATTATCTAAATTGGAGTCCATTATTTTAACTAACTCGCTGCACATCACACTGTTTCTTGGGACTAATCCTATCTATCTCATATTGCTTCCCTTCATTTGCCTATGCATACATTATATGTCTGCTTTACTTTCATTCTTAACTTTAAATAAGAATTATCATGTGGGAAATGAAATTTAGAGTGAGTCTCAAAGGTTAAATGAAACATTTCATTTAGAAACCATCATTTGACATATTCTCAGACTATGCTATCATACTCATCTCCAGGCCACTGAGGAGAGTTAGTCATAATGGAACATTAAGAGTTTACAGAGGTATTCCTCACAAAAGAAGAGAGATCTTTGCATAGTTTTGATTCTTATATTACTGTAATAGGTATTCACTTTAAGCACTACAGATTCATTTCAAAGTGACATATTCATACAAATTTCCAAGTATTGGTAATTTACAGGATTCTTTCCCTTGTCGAGTATTTTCAAATTTCATTATCACAAATCTTAGTGAAATAATCAAATACTTTCATTTGCTTGTAATATCACTGCATTCAACACCAGACATAATAAGTGAGCCAAGGAGTAGGGCTTGAAAAATTTTTAGATTATAGAGATATCATTAGGGTATTGGTTATAAAGGAATTTAACCTATCATAAGTAATTAGTACAACTTTTCCAGGTAGAGAAGAAGCTTGACAATTATTTAACAACTTAAGTTGTATGGAAAGCCATCTCATGTGAAAATTAATAAATCCACTTACATTCCATAAATGTACAGTGAATTAGAAAATTTTGAAGGAAAAAGAGTTGCAGAAGGTAAGTTGGGGCATGTTTTCTAACAGTTTGCTCTGAATAGCTACATTCATGGTATCTCCTAGAAAAAAGGATGATGGCAAAATGACTGAAATGTGTGGGCAGTACACTGCTCTCCAAAAACCATTCTGAATTATCACTTCTGGCCACAGACTTCCCCTTCTCAGATTTCAGCTCTCCCATCATAATGAAATATGCAAGTATCTACCACTCAGGCTCTTTATACATTTTCTTTCAGGTCCCTTGATATTAAAATATTACCACTCAGGGGGGCAGATGTGGCTCAAATGGTTGGGCATCCATCTCCCATATGGAGGGACCTGGGTTTGATCCCTGAGACCTCCTGGTAAAATAAAGAAAAGTATAGAAGACACGTGGGCCACCAGGACCTGCGCACAGATGCGCCACCAGAGCCCACATGTGGGTGTGCCAAGCCCTGCCGAGCCAAGCAGTAAGATTATGACGTAGCAGGAGGGAGACATGGGGGAGAGCCAGGCCAAGACGCACTGAGGGACCAGGAACTGAGGTGACGCAGGTGGTAGAACGCCTCTCTCCCACATCGGAGGTTGCTGGGATCGAATCCCAGTGAAGACGGGAGGAGAAGGATGAGAAGAGAGGGCGGGAAACAGATATGGAGAATTGCCCAGTGAATGGACACAAAAACAGCAAAAATGGGGGTGGGGGGAAGAGGATAAAAATGGATAAAAGTAAATAAATAAATAAATAAATAAATAAATAAATAAATCTTTAAAAAATATATTACCACTCAATTACTGGGCCATGATGTGAAAATTACCATTTCTAAAATAAATAACACAGCATTTCCCTCTTAGACTATCTTTTCCAATGACCCCTTACAATTACTGACCCACTTACTATCAACAGCAGCCAAGTACCTCCTAGTACCCAAGAGGTTTTATGTTATTGTTCTGAATAGTGATTACATACCTGTGGTACAAAATTCAAAGAGTACAAAATATTATACAGTACAAAGAAACTGTTGTTCCTTGCTCAACCCCTTCCTACCCACCCTATTTCCCTCCACAGAGACTACCACTGTGGCTAGTTTCTTGTGTGTTCTTCCAGCTGTACTCTGCTTTTTTCCACAAATGGCTGTATTTCAAGCACACTGCTATGCAGCACCATTTTAAAAATTAACAGCTTTATTGAGCCATAATTTACATACCACACAATTGACCCATTTTTAAGTATAAATTCAATGATTGTTAGTAAAGTTACAGTCATGTGACCATGTCGTGGTTCAATTTTAGAACATTTCCATTACTCCAGAAAGATCCCTCATGTCCATTTGCAGTCATTCCCTGTTCCTGTCAACCCCAAGAAACCATTTTCTATTTTCTACTTTCTTTACTAATCTCCTTTCTGTTTCTATAGATTTTCCCTTTCTGGACATTTCACTTAAATGGAATTATACAATATGTGAATTTTCATGACTAGCTTCTTTCACTTAGCATAGCATTTTTGAGATTCATCCATGTTGTAGCATGTCTCTGTACTCCATTTCTTTCATTGTTGAGTAGTATTCCATTATATGCATGTACCACATGTGGTTTATTCATTCATCAGTTAATAGACATTAGATTTTTTTCACTTTTTGACTGTTATGAATAATATTGCTATGAATGTTCACACACAAGTCTTGGTGCAATCATATGATTTCACTTCTCTTAGCGAGATTTCCAAGACTGGAATTGTTGGGTTGTATGGCAAATTAATGTCTAACATTTTAAGAAACTGCCAAGATGATTTGCAAAGCGATTGTACCATTGTACATTCCCAGAAGCAATGCATGAAGGTTCTAGTTCCTCCAAATCCTCATCGATACTTGTTATTGCCTGTCTTTGTGATTATAGCTGTGCTTGTAGATTTGAAGTAGTATCTCGTAGTTTTAATTTGCATCTCTCCAATGACTAATGGTGTTTAGCATTTTTTATGTGCTTATTAGCCACTTGTATACCTTTTGTGAAAATGTCTATTCAAATCGTTTCCCCATTTTTCAATTGGGTTATTTGTCTTTTTTATTGAGTTGTGAGAGTTCGCTTTATATTCTAGATACAAGTCCTTTATCAGATATATATTTGAAAATATTTTCTTCCAGTCTTTACCTTGTCTTTTCATTTACTCCAAGGTATCTTTTGAAGTACAAGTTTTTTTAAATTTTGGTGAAATATGATTTATCATTTTTTCTTTCATTGATCATACTTCTGATTTCTAAAAAATCTTTATTTTACACAAAGTCATTAAGATTTTTCTCTTATGGTTTCCTTTCAAAGTAGTATAATGTTTACTCTTACATTTAGTTCTATAATCATTTTTAAGTTAATTTTGTGTACATTGTGAGGTGTGCTTTTTTCTTAACATGATCTTAGAGATTATTCTTTATTAATAAATAGCTTTCTCAATCTATGTAATGGCCACATAGTATTATTATGCATAACATGTAATAATTTGTTTATAGCTTTTATAATGAATATTTAGATTATTTCCAGTCCTTAGCCCTTATAGTCATTGTTGGGATAGATATATCTGTGCATATGTCATGTCACACATATGCAGGTATATATGTATGATACATTCCTAGAAGAGGAGATGCCAAGTCAAAGAATATATTCATTTTAATGTTGATAAATATTGACAAATTACTTTCTATAGAGATTAAGTTTTTATCCATTTATACCCATATCAACAATATGTAATTGTGCATGCATTCCAAGACCTGCCCAAAATACATCTTTTCCAAAATGTTAAAAAACTGCAGTGTATTTAAACCAAATTTTCCTCAGAGTTATATATTCATATTGTGCAGGAAAAGGTTAACTCAGCAGGCTTGGGTTGCTCAAAACCTGCACTTTCCCAAGAAACGCCTGACTTCCAGACTTACTTTTTTTTGTTGGTAACCTGTGACCTCATACATGGGAAGCAGGTGCTCAACCACTGAGCTGTACCCACTTCCCCAGATTGACTCTTGGCTGGCTCCCTGGCATGAGCACTCAGCCTTTGGAATATTTTGTCAGATAAGAGTGTTTTGTATGTCTGAGGACTTGAGCCACCACTTTGATCAGATGGTTTAGGCTAAACACGTGATTTATGTTGAACACCTGTTTTTGCTCTGGGAGGCTGGACTCTGTGTAACTGAGGTCAGCCAAACATGCGCTGCATGCCTATATAAAGGACCTCCCAATTAAAACGCTGGACTCCAAGGCTCAGTGGAGCTTTCCCTATTTTAATGTGAAGACAACACTTTGCACATGTAGTCACATGTTCTTGCAAGGAGAATTAAGCACTCCATGTGTGTAACTCTGCTAAGAGAGGATACCTGGAAGCTTGTCCCGGTTTCTCCTAGACTTTGCCCCGTATGCCTTTTCCATTTGCGGATTTTAATCTCCATCTTTTCACTGCAATAAACTGTAACTGTGAGTAAAACAACTTTTTTTAGTCCTATGAGTTCTTATAGCGAGTCTTTGAGCCTGAGAGTGGTCTTGGGAACCCCCAACACATTTCCTTTCCCATTTTTCTATTTCAATGTTCATCTTATTATTTCACAACATTTTTTTATTAAGAAAAGTAGCCCTTTGTCTAGGTGATACAAATTGCAAATATTTCTTCTGATTCATTGTTTATCTTTTGACTTTGGATTTTGTGCTTGATTCTATGTAAAAATTTTTATATTTTGGAAACCAATTTTTTCTTTTTTTATGGCTTCCGTGTTTTGTGTCCTGGTTAGAAAGGTCTTCCTCTCTCTGATATTATTTAAACATCATTTTTTGATGTTTCCTTTGGCATTTTAAAAAATTTAAGTATTTGATCCATCAAGAATCTATTTTGGTGTAAAGTATGAGGTAAGGATCCAAATTAATTGTTTTCAATATGACTAGCCATTATTCCAGCATCACTTATTGTCTAATCTACGTTTTCTCCACTATTTTGAAATACCTCCTCTGTCATATATTACTTTTCCAAATGTATTGCAGCCTATTTTGACCTGGCCTAATCTATTTGTTCCATCAATCTGTTTTGCACTTCATTCTCTAAAGCCAAATTCTTGTGAAATTTCAGTCTAAAACAAGTCTTAATCTCTTACAGGACTAATCTTCTTCTCCCTGCCTCAGCTTATTACTTTTCTGTTTCAGAAATTTCTTGCTAAATTTTTCTTTATATTTTAACTTTTTCTTGCATAACTCCAAAACAAATTCTATTAGCATTATGATTTAAATTGTATTAAATTTATACATTAACCCAGCAAGATGTTGAATCTTCCTATTTGAATTAATGATGCATTTTCCACTTGTTAAAATCTTTTGTCCTTCAGATACTTCTTTTTATTCTTAACTATGGTTCAATACTCTTCTCCATTTCTGCAAATCAAAACACCAAGATTTTGCTGCTTAGGATCTCTCTGCAGAGGCTATAGAGAATGCAAAATTTTTGTTTTTCACCACCTCTTATTTTTGTGTTTGTTGTGTGAGTGTAATACATATCAGTATATATTGGTACACACAGCAATATATAATGCAATATATATTACCAAAGAGAACACATTGATTAAAGAAATACAAAAATTTGGCATCATTTCCAAACTTAAATAGTAAATATAAATCTACAAAAAGAGCTGCATACTCTAAATGTATCATGTGAAACAACAAATGTATTCAAAAATATAAATTTATACTCAATATCTCTGTCTTGTCATATCACATTAGATCCATTTACAATGGCAAAACCCTAAGGTACTGCTGTAAAGAGAGCATGTTTGGTTACTCTTGGGTTTTCTGCAAACAAACAGCAGAGCCCAAATCAAAAGCCTTAGATATGTTTTAAATTTATTTCATTTAACTCTTGATCATCTTTAGTTAAATTTATCTTCATTTCTTTCTATTTTCTTGCCTCAGATTTTCCAGGATCATATATCTTTGCAGTGTGTCCTTGACTTACAGAGGCAATTGCTTTATTTAGGTTTTATCGTTCCTGACCATGTTTGGTTACCCATCTACTTTATGGCAACATTCTTCTGATGAATGGTCTTCCTTTGCAATTTTTTTCTGTTTCTTAACTCATTTATTTCTTCACAGGATCTTTGTATAGCTCTGAGTCTATCCTTGAATAAGGTGGTGTCTTAGTTTGCCAGGCTGCTATGACAAATATGACAGAATGGGTTGGTTTAAACAATGGGAATTAATTGGCTCATGGTTTTGAAACTGAAAGAAGTCTGAAAGCAAGCTATTAGGCAAAGCTTACATTCTTTCTGAAATCTGTAGCGTTCTGGTGCTGGCTCCCATCCTTGGGTTTCCTGGCTTCTATCTGCCTTCCTCCATGTGGTAATTTCCTCTCCTTTGCTATACTCTTCTGCTTTCCACTGACTTCCAGCCTTTCCCCGTGGCCTTCTCTGACTTCTGGCTTCCAGTTTTTTCTCTTCATAAGGCCTCCAGTAATGTGGATTGTGATCTGTCTTCATTTAGTTGGGCCACAGCTTAACTAAAAATAACATCTTCAAGAGATACTATTTACAATGGGTGCACGCCTACAGGAATGCGGGATTAAGATTAAGGACAAGTCTACATTGGGGTATGTAATTCAATCTACTACAGACAGCTTCTTCTTGGAGCAAATATTTTAAGGAGTGTGGTTGAGGGGGATTTGGGGAAAGGCCACACAGGGACACAGGGATGTGTGTGTAACTAGAGTCTTTTAGCCTCTTCTTCCAAGATGATTAAGATCTGATCTGCAGGACTACTCACAATGTAGAATCTTGCCCTGGCTTCAGCGAGAGATTGTTCCATACAAATAAAGGTTTTCAGTGTGATTCTTCATCTTTTTCTGATACTTATAATGTCATCATTATAAGTATCGTTATAGAAAGAGCAAGAGACATTAGAGCAGAATATATCTGGGTGCAAGTCTTAGCTCTACCACTCCCTAAGTAATATCTAGCATGTTCCCTAACCTCTTTCAGCCTCTTCTTCCTCACACCCTCTCCCACACCCTTCCCTCCAAAATAGAAATAGTAATACCCACTGCATTATGTAAGGACCAAAAGATGGAGAATAAAAAGCCTCTAGAACAGTGTTTGACACTAATATAGGCACTCAATATATGGCAGTTGTAGTGTTATTTTCACATCTCTAGACAGAAGAAATAACTGCGTTTTTCTACTGGCATTTTTTTTTAACATCACTTATGGATAGATAAATTCCATGACAATCATTAAATGAATTAAATTCTCAAATCTTCATAGGTAAAATGACTGTAAGAGCTTTGTTCCCTCAACTCGAGAAATTATTACCTCATTGTTTTTAAAGGTTTTAACAGTTTTAGTGTGAAGACAATGCCCTCAGTCACCACTAAAAAAAAAAAAAAAAAAAAGATAAATGATTAATTCAGATGTTATAGTTTAATAGAATCTGTAGTAGAAATAATACCTAACAATGGAATTGAAATTGTTTTCACAGGACACTGTGTCCTCTGACACACAACTCTCCCTTGAGGTAAGTAAAATTTGTGTGATTATCTCCAGCATGGGTGAGGAAACGAAAATTCAGAGACATGCACAAAAAGACCTTTGGAATCTGAATCCTGGGCTTTTTATTCTACATTGTACACAATTGATTAGATGAAATAATGAATGTAAAAGCTTATAAAGCTACAACACATTGTGAAAATATAAGGAGTTACTGCAAGTGTTCTTATTCGGAAGGAGATAATCTAGTAAATCCTTGAACTTGAAATTTACCACCTGGAGCATTTCTAGTTCAAAGCAAAGCTTTTAATTCCACTACCAAGAGCTTCAGAAGGTTGGGCTTTTCTCCAACTACCTTAGTCTTGGTTCTGATTCTAAACTAAGGAGCTGCCTTTCTTCCATGTAATGAAAATGAGGATTCCAGACCTTTTCTGGATGCCATGGGGAAAGGCTTTATCCAGGACCAGGTCCCCAACAGGAAATCAGATAAAAGCTTTGCAAATAAAAGGCCACTATAAGCCACGAAACTCTCAGTTGTGAAAATGTCTGTACAGCTGCAAAGAGTTGTGCTCCTCCAACTGGGATGGTGCCTCTCTTGCATAGTCATTACCCCCCTTCTATCCATATTGTCCCCAAAGCACCATCTCCAAGGTTACAGTCACCAGCAACGATTCAACATTAAAGCATTTCTTGGAGCAACTTATGTCTTTTTCACGTTGTTGTTTTAATGTCTGTGAACTTTTGTGAATCTTCAGTTTCTATAGAATTCCTGGAAACTAAACAATGCCTGTTCCTCCTTTAGTTAAAAGTGTACTTGTTTCAATTATGAAAAGAATTATTATTTCTGAGTCAGCTTAATCACCTTTGCATTTCAGAAAATGAAAACTACAATCTTGGGGGAATAAATTTACATATAGATTTTAAAGAAAAATATTCAACATTTTTCCATCAATAGGCTTTCTGAAAAATTATCAATATATTATCTACAGACAAAATTGAGGTATCCAATTCAACTTAAAAAAATACCTTAATGAAGAATCTCAATGAGTCACAGTGTGCCCCGCATCTCAAAGCCGTTGCCACAGCTGCCTACAAGCTATTGCTGATCTGGCACAGCCAGAGTGCCTGGAACCTGGAGAAATGCTTCAGCGGCTGGTACAATGCTGACCTGAGGCCAGCAGGGCATGAGGAGGTGAGGCGCAGTGGGCAGGTGCCGTGAGATGCTGGCTATGAGTTTGACATCTGCTTCACCTCAGTGCAGAAGAGAGCCATTGGGACTTCTACAGCAACATCAGTAAGCATCGCAGGTATGCAGACCTCACTGAAGATCAGCTCCCCTCCTGTAAGTCTGAAGGACACTATTGCCAGAGCCCTGCCTTTTTGGAATGAAGAAATAGTTGCCCAGATCAAGGAGGAAAATTGGTATTGATTGCAGCACATGGCAATAGCCTTGGGGGCATTGTCAAGCATGGCGATTGAAAAAAAAAAAAAAAAAAACACCAATGACTTATTTCTTCCCTAACCCCAGAGGAGCTGGCGCCAGAAGGTTGGAATCAACCCTGAATGTTTAAGTGTTGTATTTACTTTTACAAAATATTTAAATAATACAAAAACCCTCTGTGGTTTCTAGTAGTTGAAATAATAGTCCCACATGTGGCCATCAGAAAATAAGCCATTCCTTATGCCACTGCGGGATAAGTTCCTTGACTTCTAAAGAGTAGGAGGAGTTTACCTTGCTGTGTATTGTAGAATCCCTCCTTCCATTGTTATGTGGAGAGTCCCTCCACTGTTTTGTGACAGTGAGAAGACACATGTCAAAATGTGTCTTCTCTGTGTCCAATTTCTGAATCATGTTCCAGTTGCTTGGCCATACCACTTGGGCTCAAAATTCAGTTTAAGCATAACTGTACTAAATCATTTTTCCAGATCAGTATAAAAATATCTTCTGAATTCTACTTAAAGACATGAAAGCTCAACACTGAGAGACGTTTGTCCACTCAAATTAGTCTTAGCTTCAAAAATTCAGAGGGGAGTTACAAACTTTTGGTTTGAAAGGTGGGCATTTTTTTTCTCTTTCTTCTCTCATGTAGTAGAGGATGAATGGTGAAAGTTTTCCAGAATTGCTGACAGAGCCTGACCAATTGCTTATCCTCTGCCTAAACTTTGTTCACACCACACTCTATTGCAATGCCCAAAAGTGAACCAGGTGTTCTTGTTATCTGCTTTCTCTTCTCCCATCTGAGACATAGAGTAAAGGTGGAGAGAAAAGGTCATCTGCGTAAGAGAGAGCCAGGTGCCATCACTCCGCTGCTTCTGTACATCCCTCAGCTAATGTAAGTTTAAACTCTATCTTTAAGGTTAAGTGGCAAGGAGATTTGTCAACTTCTACAGCAAGGGATTTTAAATAATCCTAGGCACCCTAAATACACACACACATACACACACATTTAGGTTGTTGTAGAGATCCTGAGCAGAGTTTCTAGAAATAGAAGGCTACTGCCACTGATTCAATTATTACCCCTGGCCCCTGCCCCAGCAAAAGTTAAAAGGTGCTATTCTCTATAACCTATTGGTTGGAGGGCTGTGAAAAGAACAAAGGCTCAAATGCTGGCTTTCGCCATGTGATCTCCAGCAGAGACAAGCTCTTTGATCCTTAGTCTTCTCCTCTACAAAACTAGGATGAAGGGAGACAGGGCCAAGATGGCGTTAGTATAGGAGGGCACACATTGCAAGCTCCCAGAGCAAGGCGGATTGTGGACGGGGTCCTGCCCGGGGGTCTGTGCTGTGCA
Source organism: Tolypeutes matacus (assembly GCA_026826555.1). NCBI lineage: Eukaryota > Metazoa > Chordata > Mammalia > Cingulata > Chlamyphoridae > Tolypeutes > Tolypeutes matacus. The sequence goes on from JAKSZT010054564.1 coordinate 1,210,180, forward strand.
CGCGTGGAATGAGAAGCACATTGATCCACATCTATCTGCGTGGATCAAGGGCATGGACAGAACGGTAGAGATTCGTGAGTTTTAAGCCTGCCGGTGGTGGTTGACATGGATGGCTGAGCCCCGCGGTTAGGGAGAAAAAAAATAAAACGGCCAGTTGGAGCAGCGAGCGGGGCGAGAAAGTTTTATTTTCTGGGGATCTGGCTGCCTGGAGCCCCTTGGACCTTGCGTGAACAAAACAGCCTGAGCGAATCGGTACCCGGTGGACGGGAGGGGTGATTCTGTTCGGGGGAGGGAGTTGATTTGCCTAGCTGCCCAGGGATAAGCCCCAGGCTGCCGTGGAGCCGGGAAGAAGGGACATTCCCCAAAAGAGGGAGGGTTCTGTTGGAGGACAGGGAAGGGTATTTTTTATTTTTATTTTTCGACATCGATCTGGCTGCCTGCACTGCCCCATAGCTATGGTGAGCAGATAAGCTGACCTGAAGCAGCATCAGGCTGAGAGCAGACGCAAATCTGCAGTCAAACTGATTTATACAGCAACCCGGTGAAGCTGGTGCTCGGCTCCAGAAGGGGCGGAGTCGGCCGTCATTACCACTCTGCACTGACTAACATCAGAGCTACAGCTACCCTGGGGAGTTCAGGAAGTGGGACATGCTTGATTAATTTCCACGAGCCCAGCTAGGGTCCCTTCCATAAGGGGGTTGGTCTAGAGGAGGAATTATTTTGGGTCCTGTATTTCGCCAAAAAAAAAAAAAAAAAAAAAAGTGAGGTCACTTCAATAAACGAAAAATAAATTCTTTTTAATTTAGTTTAATAGCTAAAAGCTGTTTCGGGACCTGCATATAGGACCCTGCGGGGAAATTGATTGATAAACACAAGCAGGCAGAGAGGATCCATGTGGACCCTAGGGGAAGCATTGACCCTCCTTACCTCTGTTTGACTGCTTGCCTGTGTGGATCTTTGTTTTTTCTCTGTTTATTTCTGGTCTCTTGCTTTTCTTTCCTTTTTCCTCTCCCCTTTCTTTATTCTTTCATTTTTTAAAATTAGGTGCTGCTAGCTTGTCGCTTCATTGCCGTGCTTCTTCTTCAGTAATTTCCCACTTGCTGTCTATATTGATTTTGTATCCCAAACTATCGCTTATCCTTCCTTCATCTTTCTACCTTCTGCTTTCTGTTGTGGCTCTTAGATACAACATTTTCTCATAGGCCCACAACTTGAGGGTGTCAATTTCTATTCCATCTATTTTGTTTTCTTCTTCTTTTTTTATTAGTATCAGCTTTTTCCTTTCAGCCCTTTTTTTACTATTTCTTTCCCTCCTCATAATTCTAGCCTTCTAAATCACTGTATATATATTCCTCCATTTGTTTTCCCAGTCCATTGTAGGAACTCCACTTTTTTTCCTATTACTCTACACTGCCTACACAAATTAAGTATTCATCTCATTAAGTCTCATTTGGCCCCTTTTCTAACTTTTATCAATATTACTATTATCCTTCTGCCTTTCTTACATCTTTTGATTCCTCTGGCCCTAATCTTTTGCCTTTAAGGGAACATAGAAAGAAGCAAGGAAGTAAAAGAAGAAGAGAAAGTGCCAAAGAAAAAACTTAACTCACATGCAGAACCACCAGCTAAATAAAACTCTAGAGCATAGAGAAATGCTAATCAAATAAACAAATCCATCAAGATAATATGATGACCAGAGGGCAACAAAAAAATACAAATGACTCTGAGAAACAGGAAAATATGGACCAGTCCAATGAACAAAATAAAAACCAGGAAGTGATGCAAAACATCGAACAACTAATCAAAGCTATCCAAACAAATATCATGGACCAACTTAAAGAACTGAAGGAAGAGATTAAGGATATAAAGAAGACACTGGGAGAACATACTGAAGAAATTGCAAACATGCCAAAAAAGGTAATGGATATGATGGTGAACAATGGCACAATCCAAGAAATCAAAAAGACGCTGGATTCATATAACAGCAGATTTGAACAGGCAGAGGAAAGAATTAGTGATATGGAAGACAATACAGCTGAAATCAAAGAGATAGTAGAACAGATAGACAAAAAGATAGTAAAAAATCCAGCATGGACTCAGGGAATTAACCGATACAAAACACACAAACATACACATTATGGGCATCCCAGAAGGAGAAGAGAAGGGAAAGGGAACAGAAGGAGTGTTGAAGGAAATAATGGCTGAAAACTTCCCAACCCTATTGAGAGATATGGATGTGCAGATCCAGGTAGCACAGCACACCCCATGTAGTATAAATCCCAACAGGCCAACTCCAAGACATATACTTGTCAAAATGTTCAATGCTCAAGACAAAGAGAAAATACTCAAGGCAGCAAGATAAAAGAGAACCATCACATACAAGGGAAGTACAATAAGATTAAGTGCTGATTTCTCAGCTGAAACCATAGAGGCAAGAAGACAGTGGTATGACATAGTCAAAATACTAAAAGAAAAAAACTACGAACCATGAATTCTCTATCCAGTAAAACTGGCATTCAAAAAAGATAGAGAGTTCAAAATATTCACAGATAAACAGAAATTAAAAGAGTATGTCAATAAGAAACCAGCACTTCAAGAAATACTAAAGGAAACTCTACAAGTTGAAAGGAAAAAACAAGGAGAGAGAGCTGGAGGAGAGTTTAAAAACAACTGAAAAGATTAAAAGAGAAACAAAACAACATATGACATACATTAACCCAAAGAAAAAATGGCTGATGTAAGAAATTTGTTACGAGTATAACACTGAATGTTAATGGATTAAATTCACCAATCAAAAGACACAGATTGGCAGAATGGATAAAAAAAATATGATCCATCTATATGCTGTCTACAGGAAACACACCTTCAACCCGGGGATTCAAGGAGGCTGAAAGTGAATAGCTGGAAAACCATTTTACAAGCTAACAATAGCCAAAAAAGGCCAGGAGTAGCTATTCTAATATCAGACAAAATAAACTTTAAATGCAAAACTATTGTAAGAGACAAAGATGGACACTACATATTAGAAAAAGGAGTAATCTCTCAAGAAGAGAGAACAATTATCAACATTTACGCACCTAATAGGGGTGCCTCAAAATACATGTGGCAAACTCTGGAAAAACTAAAAGGGGAAATAAATGCCTCTACAATTATAGCAGGGGACTTCAACACACCACTATCATCATTAGACAGAACATCTAGGCAGAGAATTAATAAAGAAACTAAGGCACTCAACAATACATTAGAAGACCTGGACTTAATAGACAAATACAGAACATTACACCCAAATATAGCGGGATATACATTCTTCTCGAGTGCACATGGAACATACTCCAAAATAGACCACATGCAAGGCCACAGAGCAACTCTCAATGAATTCAGAAAGATTGAAATTATACAAAGTAATTTCTCTGACCACAAAGGAATGAAATTGGAAATCACTAAGGGCCAGAGAAACAGGTTAGGCACAAGGATATGGAAGTTAAACAACACACTCTTAGACAAACAGTGGGTCAAAGAGGAAATCTCAAAAGAAATCAGTAACTACCTTGAAATTAATGAAAATGACAACACAACATATCAAAACCTATGGGATGCAGCGAAAGCAGTCCTGAGAGGGAAGTTCATAGCCATAAATTCATATATTAAAAAAGAAGAAAGAGCTAAAATTGAAGACCTAACTGCACACTTGGAGGAATTGGAATAACAACAACAAACTAAACCTAAAGGAAATAGAAAGCAGGAAATAACAAAGATTAGAGCAGAACTAAATGAAATAGAGAATAAGAAAGCACTGGAAACAATAAACAAAACCAAAAGCTGGTTCTTCGAGAACATCAATAAAATTGACAAACCCTTAGCCAGACTAACAAAGAAAAAGAGAGAACAGATGCAAATACATAAAATAAGGAATGAGCAAGGTGATATCACTACTGACCCCAAAGAAATAAAGAGTATCATAAAAGGATACTTTGAAAAATTATATGCCAACAAGAATGATAATTTAGAGGAAATGGACAAGTTTCTAGAAACCCACCAACAGCCTACATTGATGAAAGAAGAAATAGATGAACTCAACAGTCCAATTACAAGTAAAGAGATAGATTCAGTCATCAAAAACCTCCCAACTAAGAAGAGCCCAGGATCAGATGGCTTCACAGCTGAATTCTACCAAACGTTCCGGAAAGAGCTAACACCAATTCTGCTTAAGCTCTTCCAAAAAAATAGAAGTAGAAGGAATATTGCCTAACTCATTCTATGATGCCAACATTACCGTAATACCAAAACCAAATAAAGATACCACAAGAAAGGAAAATTACAGACCAATTTCTCTAATGAACCTAGAAGCTAAAACCTCAACAAAAATACTTGCTAATTGTATTCAACAACATATCAAAAGGATTATACACCATGACCAAGTGGGTTTCATCCCAGGTATGCAAGGATGGTTCAATATAACAAAATCAATCAATGTAATACACCACATAAACAGATTGAAAGAAAAAAAATCACATGATCATCTCTATAGATGCAGAAAAAGCATTCGACAAAATACAGCACTCTTTCCTCATAAAAACACTACAAAAGATAGGAATAGATGGAAACTTTCTGAATATGATAAAGGGTATATATGAAAAACCCAAAGCTAACATCATTTTCAACGGTGAAATCTTAAAAGCCTTCCCTCTGAGATCGGGAACTAGACAAGGATGCCCACTATCACCACTCCTATTTAACATTGTCTTAGAAGTACTTGCACGAGCACTGAGACAAGAAAAGGATATAAAAGGCATCCAGATTGGAAAAGAAGAAGTAAAAATTTCATTATTTGCAGATATCATGATCCTATACATAGAAAGCCCTGAGAAAAACCACAACAAGGCTTCTAGAACTTATAAAGGAGTTCAGTAATGTTGCAGGCTATAAGATCAATGCTCAAAAATCAGTAGCATTTCTGTACACTAATAATAAGCAAACTGAGGAGGAAATCAGGAAAAAAATACCATTTACAATAGTAACTAAAAGAATCAAATACCTAGGAATAAATTTAACTAAAGATGTAAAGGACTTATATACAGAAAACTACACAACACTGTTAAAGGAAATCAAAGAAGACTTAAATAAATGGAAAAATATTCCCTGTTCACGGATAGGAAGACTAAACATCATCAAGATGTCTATCCTACCCAAACTAATCTACAGATTTAATGCAATCCCAATAAAAGTCAACAGTGTATTTTTTAAGAAACTGGAAAAACTAACTACAAAACATTTTGGAGCGGCAAGAGGCCCCAAAGAGCCAAAGACATATTGAAAAAGAAAAATGAACTCGGAGGTATCACACAACCTGACTTTAAAACATACTACAAAGCTACAGTGATCAAAACTGCATGGTATTGGCACAAGGATAGACCTACTGACCAATGGAACCGAATTGAGAGTTCGATACAGATCCTCGCATATACAGTTATCTGATATTTGACAAGGCCAAGAAGCCCACTCAGGTGGGAGAGAATGGCCTCTTTAACAAGTGGTGTTTGGAGAACTGGATATCCATATCCAAAAGAATGAGAGAAGAATACCATCTCACACCTTATACAAAAATCAACTCAAGATGGATCAAAGATCTAAATATAAGAGCCAAAACCTTAAAGACCTTGGAAGATAATGTAGGGAAGCATCTACAGGACCTTGTAATAGGAAATGGTTTCATGAACTTCACACCCAAAGCACGAGCAGCAAGAGAAAAAATAGATAAATGGGATCTCATCAAAATTAAAAACTTCTGCACCTCAAAGGATGTTATTAAGAAAATAAAAAGGCAGCCTACCCAATGGGAGAAAATATTTGGCAACCTTATATTTGATAGGAGCCTAATATCCTGCATATATAAAGAAATCCTACACCTTGAAAATAAAAGGCCAAACAACCCATTAAAAAAATGGGCAAGTGACGGGAAAAGACACTTCTCCAAGGAAGAAACAAATGGTTAAAAAGCACATGAAAAAATGCTCAACATCGCTTGCTATCAGGGAAATGCAAATCAAAACTACAATGAGATACCATCTTACACCCATCAGAATGGCAGCTCTTAAAAAAACAGGAGACAGTAAAGGTTGGAGAGGATGTGGAGGAATAGGAACCCTCTTCCACTGCTGGTGGGACTGCGGTATGGTCCAGCCACTGTGTAGTAAAGTTTGGCGGTTCCTCAGAAAACTAACAATAGATCTTCTGTATGATCCAGCAATTCCACTGCTGGGTATATACCCAGAAGAACTGAAAGCAAAGACACAAACAAATACATGCACACCAATGTTCATAGCGGCATTGTTCACCATCGCCAAAAGTTGGAATCAGCCCCGGTGCCCATCAACAGACGAATGGATAAGCAAAATGTTGTACATACATACAATGGAATATTACTCAGCTGTAAGAAGGAATAAAGTGCTAACACATGGAATAACGTGGATGAATCTTGAAGACCTTATGTTGAGTGAAGCAAGCCAGGCACTGAAGGATGAACAGTATATGAGCTCACTGATCTGAACGGAGGAAAGTGAGCAGTCTCTGAGAACCATTGTCTGAAAGATAGGTTAACAAGGGAGAGTAAGAGAAGAGCAGGCTTTGAGCCATCACCCATATGGACATAATCTATGGTAAAGGGATAGAGTGTGGTTGCGTGTTGGGGGATGGGGCAGATGGGTGGTGGTGTTCCTGGGTTTGGTGGTGCAGCGCTGGCAGATGGGTGGCTTAGGAAGGTCAGATTCAAATCCCCAGGGCATGTAACTGTGAATCTTGACATTCCATGGGTCAGGATAGGGTGGTGTCATGTGCCCCAGGGGGCTGGGGGGAAGAGAACAGTCAAGATCTAATGGGGTGTTTGGTGGACATGGGAAAGGTTTTTCCTTACCTTACATTAATGGACACAGGACATGGTAAATATCATCAAAATCATTAAACTGTATCATCTAAATTGTAAACTATACTGTAAATCATTGACAATGTTTAGTTGTTATGTTTTGCTATCTGTATAACAGTTATAACAATGCTAACATCAAAAAAAAAGGGGGGGGATTAATATGGGGAGGGGAAGGGGGGGTTGTTTGGTATCTGGGAGTCTCTGGTACTCCCTGTGTGACTTTTCTATGACCTAAAACTTCTTTGAAAATTAAATGAAAATTTGGGAGACAATGGGGATTGAGAGGGGGAAGGTGTCACGGCACACTGGACATCCGAGAACACAGAGATAAAAGGAAAAATAGAATATATATATAGATATATTTTATATATATATATATTTTTAAAGGCATTTATTTCTTTTGCTTTTTTCCCCATTTTTTTGAATGTCCCTATCCGCTAATATATTTGGTTTTGTTTTGTTTTTTGTTTGATTATTTGTTTGTTTGTTTATTTATTTATTTATTTTTTCCTGAGTTTCCTTATGTTTGTCCCTTGCATGTAAGCTTACCATTGTTGTTTCTTTTTCCTATTAAGTGTATTTGATTATTTTATGGACTACATGTTCATGCAGGATTTGGATCACAGAAGGGTTACAACGGGTACTGCTGTGGATTATTGGTGTGGGTTGTCTGCGAGGGGGGATTCATGGGAGTTAGTTCATCTGAATATACATGAAAGATATACAAAATTTTTCAAAAGATCAAAAGATGGGGCATGGTCACGATGGGTGGACAATTACACAATAAATGAGGGAATCTGAATTCCTAGGCTGGAGAGCTCTGCCACAGTCTCCAAGAGAGCAGCAATAGTCCTCTGAGTGCAGGGACAGTGTCTGTCAAAAGGGGATGACCCACTGATGAGTTCTTTTTATTGATGACTCCCCTTGTGAGGCTTTGCTCTTGTAACTGAGACTTAGCTTGCTGTTGTGGGGTGCCTAAGGGTTGCTACCTGAGCACCTCCTTGTTGCTCAAATGTGGCGTCTCTCTAAGCCAAACTCAGCATATGAATGCATTACCTTCCCCCGAACTTGGGGCATGACTCCCGGGGATGAGCCTCCCTGACAACGAGGGATTAATACCAAGTGCCAACTGGCAACACAACTGGGAAAAGACTTTGAATAAAAGGGGGAAATGGTAAAGACAAATGAGTTCAAGTGGCTAAGAAACTTCAAAGAGTGTTGGGAGGTCATCCCAGAGGCAATGCTTACGCACACCTCAGTAGGAGCTCATAGAACATCAAAGTGCATATCACCCCACACAGAGGAGCTCCTGAGAGCTCCGGAGACACCCAGGTCCTATATAAGGGGGGATAGCCCCAGAGACTGACGCCTTATCAGTGGGCTCTATTTTGGAATCTGTGCTCCTGAGAGTGACAGAATTGGACTCAAATAAGTCCTCCCTGCACATGGTTCATCAGTCCCTTCTATTCAAACCTACATGTGATGCTGGAGTTTTTAGGTATACTTCCAGAGACTGGAACCTCTGGCCTACCTATGTGCCAGGTGTGCATGAAATCTCGGTGTAGCTGCAACTCCTACCCTACAGCTCAATGGACTTATCCAAGTCACCTGGTGAGGAGACAACGATGGGCAATGGCCATCCCAGGGAATGGAGAGGGCCTGCATCTGCAGGCAGGATCATCCCACCCACCATATCCAT
>JAKSZT010054564.1:1219197-1305456 GCA_026826555.1 Tolypeutes matacus
GGGAAATTGATTGATAAACACAAGCAGGCAGAGAGGATCCATGTGGACCCTAGGGGAAGCATTGACCCTCCTTACCTCTGTTTGACTGCTTGCCTGTGTGGATCTTTGTTTTTTCTCTGTTTATTTCTGGTCTCTTGCTTTTCTTTCCTTTTTCCTCTCCCCTTTCTTTATTCTTTCATTTTTTAAAATTAGGTGCTGCTAGCTTGTCGCTTCATTGCCGTGCTTCTTCTTCAGTAATTTCCCACTTGCTGTCTATATTGATTTTGTATCCCAAACTATCGCTTATCCTTCCTTCATCTTTCTACCTTCTGCTTTCTGTTGTGGCTCTTAGATACAACATTTTCTCATAGGCCCACAACTTGAGGGTGTCAATTTCTATTCCATCTATTTTGTTTTCTTCTTCTTTTTTTATTAGTATCAGCTTTTTCCTTTCAGCCCTTTTTTTACTATTTCTCTTCCTCCTCATAATTCTAGCCTTCTAAATCACTGTATATATATTCCTCCATTTGTTTTCCCAGTCCATTGTAGGAACTCCACTTTTTTTCCTATTACTCTACACTGCCTACACGAGTTAAGTATTCATCTCATTAAGTCTCATTTGGCCCCTTTTCTAACTTTTATCAATATTACTATTATCCTTCTGCCTTTCTTACATCTTTTGATTCCTCTGGCCCTAATCTTTTGCCTTTAAGGGAACATAGAAAGAAGCAAGGAAGTAAAAGAAGAAGAGAAAGTGCCAAAGAGAAAACTTAACTCACATGCAGAACCACCAGCTAAATAAAACTCTAGAGCATAGAGAAAAGCTAATCAAATAAACAAATCCATCAAGATAATATGATGACCAGAGGGCAACAAAAAAATACAAATGACTCTGAGAAACAGGAAAATATGGACCAGTCCAATGAACAAAATAAAAACCAGGAAGTGATGCAAAACATCGAACAACTAATCAAAGCTATCCAAACAAATATCATGGACCAACTTAAAGAACTGAAGGAAGAGATTAAGGATATAAAGAAGACACTGGGAGAACATACTGAAGAAATTGCAAACATGCCAAAAAAGGTAATGGATATGATGGTGAACAATGGCACAATCCAAGAAATCAAAAAGACGCTGGATTCATATAACAGCAGATTTGAACAGGCAGAGGAAAGAATTAGTGATATGGAAGACAATACAGCTGAAATCAAAGAGATAGTAGAACAGATAGACAAAAAGATAGTAAAAAATCCAGCATGGACTCAGGGAATTAACCGATACAAAACACACAAACATACACATTATGGGCATCCCAGAAGGAGAAGAGAAGGGAAAGGGAACAGAAGGAGTGTTGAAGGAAATAATGGCTGAAAACTTCCCAACCCTATTGAGAGATATGGATGTGCAGATCCAGGTAGCACAGCACACCCCATGTAGTATAAATCCCAACAGGCCAACTCCAAGACATATACTTGTCAAAATGTTCAATGCTCAAGACAAAGAGAAAATACTCAAGGCAGCAAGATAAAAGAGAACCATCACATACAAGGGAAGTACAATAAGATTAAGTGCTGATTTCTCAGCTGAAACCATAGAGGCAAGAAGACAGTGGTATGACATAGTCAAAATACTAAAAGAAAAAAAACTACGAACCATGAATTCTCTATCCAGTAAAACTGGCATTCAAAAAAGATAGAGAGTTCAAAATATTCACAGATAAACAGAAATTAAAAGAGTATGTCAATAAGAAACCAGCACTTCAAGAAATACTAAAGGAAACTCTACAAGTTGAAAGGAAAAAACAAGGGAGAAAGAGCTGGAGGAGAGTTTAAAAACAACTGAAAAGATTAAAAGAGAAACAAAACAACATATGACATACATTAACCCAAAGAAAAAATGGCTGATGTAAGAAATTTGTTACGAGTAATAACACTGAATGTTAATGGATTAAATTCACCAATCAAAAGACACAGATTGGCAGAATGGATAAAAAAAATATGATCCATCTATATGCTGTCTACAGGAAACCCACCTTCAACCCGGGGATTCAAGGAGGCTGAAAGTGAATAGCTGGAAAACCATTTTACAAGCTAACAATAGCCAAAAAAGGGCAGGAGTAGCTATTCTAATATCAGACAAAATAGACTTTAAATGCAAAACTATTGTAAGAGACAAAGATGGACACTACATATTAGAAAAAGGAGTAATCTCTCAAGAAGAGAGAACAATTATCAACATTTACGCACCTAATAGGGGTGCCTCAAAATACATGCGGCAAACTCTGGAAAAACTAAAAGGGGAAATAAATGCCTCTACAATTATAGCAGGGGACTTCAACACACCACTATCATCTAGGCAGAGAATTAATAAAGAAACTAAGGCACTCAACAATACATTAGAAGACCTGGACTTAATAGACAAATACAGAACATTACACCCAAATATAGCGGGATATACATTCTTCTCGAGTGCACATGGAACATACTCCAAAATAGACCACATGCAAGGCCACAGAGCAACTCTCAATGAATTCAGAAAGATTGAAATTATACAAAGTAATTTCTCTGACCACAAAGGAATGAAATTGGAAATCACTAAGGGCCAGAGAAACAGGTTAGGCACAAGGATATGGAAGTTAAACAACACACTCTTAGACAAACAGTGGGTCAAAGAGGAAATCTCAAAAGAAATCAGTAACTACCTTGAAATTAATGAAAATGACAACACAACATATCAAAACCTATGGGATGCAGCGAAAGCAGTCCTGAGAGGGAAGTTAATAGCCATAAATTCATATATTAAAAAAGAAGAAAGAGCTAAAATTGAAGACCTAACTGCACACTTGGAGGAATTGGAATAAGAACAACAAACTAAACCTAAAGGAAATAGAAAGCAGGAAATAACAAAGATTAGAGCAGAACTAAATGAAATAGAGAATAAGAAAACACTGGAAACAATAAACAAAACCAAAAGCTGGTTCTTCGAGAACATCAATAAAATTGACAAACCCTTAGCCAGACTAACAAAGAAAAAGAGAGAACAGATGCAAATACATAAAATAAGGAATGAGCAAGGTGATATCACTACTGACCCCAAAGAAATAAAGAGTATCATAAGAGGATACTTTGAAAAATTATATGCCAACAAGAATGATAATTTAGAGGAAATGGACAAGTTTCTAGAAACCCACCAACAGCCTACATTGATGAAAGAAGAAATAGATGAACTCAACAGTCCAATTACAAGTAAAGAGATAGATTCAGTCATCAAAAACCTCCCAACTAAGAAGAGCCCAGGACCAGATGGCTTCACAGCTGAATTCTACCAAACGTTCCGGAAAGAGCTAACACCAATTCTGCTTAAGCTCTTCCAAAAAAAATAGAAGTAGAAGGAATATTGCCTAACTATTCTATGATGCCAACATTACCGTAACACCAAAACCAAATAAAGATACCACAAGAAAGGAAAATTACAGACCAATTTCTCTAATGAACCTAGAAGCTAAAACCTCAACAAAATACTTGCTAATCGTATTCAACAACATATCAAAAGGATTATACACCATGACCAAGTGGGTTTCATCCCAGGTATGCAAGGATGGTTCAATATAAGAAAATCAATCAATGTAATACACCACATAAACAGATTGAAAGAAAAAAAATCACATGATCATCTCTATAGATGCAGAAAAAGCATTCGACAAAATACAGCACTCTTTCCTCATAAAAACACTACAAAAGATAGGAATAGATGGAAACTTTCTGAATATGATAAAGGGTATATATGAAAAACCCAAAGCTAACATCATTTTCAACGGTGAAATCTTAAAAGCCTTCCCTCTGAGATCGGGAACTAGACAAGGATGCCCACTATCACCACTCCTATTTAACATTGTCTTAGAAGTACTTGCACGAGCACTGAGACAAGAAAAGGATATAAAAGGCATCCAGATTGGAAAAGAAGAAGTAAAAATTTCATTATTTGCAGATATCATGATCCTATACATAGAAAGCCCTGAGAAAAACCACAACAAGGCTTCTAGAACTTATAAAGGAGTTCAGTAATGTTGCAGGCTATAAGATCAATGCTCAAAAATCAGTAGCATTTCTGTACACTAATAATAAGCAAACTGAGGAGGAAATCAGGAAAAAAATACCATTTACAATAGTAACTAAAAGAATCAAATACCTAGGAATAAATTTAACTAAAGATGTAAAGGACTTATATACAGAAAACTACACAACACTGTTAAAGGAAATCAAAGAAGACTTAAATAAATGGAAAAATATTCCCTGTTCACGGATAGGAAGACTAAACATCATCAAGATGTCTATCCTACCCAAACTAATCTACAGATTTAATGCAATCCCAATAAAAGTCAACAGTGTATTTTTTAAGAAACTGGAAAAACTAACCACAAAACATTTTGGAGCGGCAAGAGGCCCCAAAGAGCCAAAGACATATTGAAAAAGAAAAATGAACTCGGAGGTATCACACAACCTGACTTTAAAACATACTACAAAGCTACAGTGATAAAAACTGCATGGTATTGGCACAAGGATAGACCTACTGACCAATGGAACCGAATTGAGAGTTCGATACAGATCCTCGCATATACAGTTATCTGATATTTGACAAGGCCAAGAAGCCCACTCAGGTGGGAGAGAATGGCCTCTTTAACAAGTGGTGTTTGGAGAACTGGATATCCATATCCAAAAGAATGAGAGAAGAATACCATCTCACACCTTATACAAAAATCAACTCAAGATGGATCAAAGATCTAAATATAAGAGCCAAAACCTTAAAGACCTTGGAAGATAATGTAGGGAAGCATCTACAGGACCTTGTAATAGGAAATGGTTTCATGAACTTCACACCCAAAGCACGAGCAGCAAGAGAAAAAATAGATAAATGGGATCTCATCAAAATTAAAAACTTCTGCACCTCAAAGGATGTTATTAAGAAAATAAAAAGGCAGCCTACCCAATGGGAGAAAATATTTGGCAACCTTATATCTGATAGGAGCCTAATATCCTGCATATATAAAGAAATCCTACACCTTGAAAATAAAAGGCCAAACAACCCATTAAAAAAATGGGCAAGTGACGGGAAAAGACACTTCTCCAAGGAAGAAACACAAATGGTTAAAAAGCACATGAAAAAATGCTCAACATCGCTTGCTATCCGGGAAATGCAAATCAAAACTACAATGAGATACCATCTTACACCCATCAGAATGGCAGCTCTTAAAAAAACAGGAGACAGTAAAGGTTGGAGAGGATGTGGAGGAATAGGAACCCTCTTCCACTGCTGGTGGGACTGCGGTATGTTCCAGCCACTGTGTAGTAAAGTTTGGCGGTTCCTCAGAAAACTAACAATAGATCTTCTGTATGATCCAGCAATTCCACTGCTGGGTATATACCCAGAAGAACTGAAAGCAAAGACACAAACAAATACATGCACACCAATGTTCATAGCGGCATTGTTCACCATCGCCAAAAGTTGGAATCAGCCCCGGTGCCCATCAACAGACGAATGGATAAGCAAAATGTTGTACATACATACAATGGAATATTACTCAGCTGTAAGAAGGAATAAAGTGCTAACACATGGAATAACGTGGATGAATCTTGAAGACCTTATGTTGAGTGAAGCAAGCCAGGCACTGAAGGATGAACAGTATATGACCTCACTGATCTGAACGGAGGAAAGTGAGCAGTCTCTGAGAACCATTGTCTGAAAGATAGGTTAACAAAGGAGAGTAAGAGAAGAGCAGGCTTTGAGCCATCACCCATATGGACATAATCTATGGTAAAGGGATAGAGTGTGGTTGCGTGTTGGGGGATGGGGCAGATGGGTGGTGGTGTTCCTGGGTTTGGTGGTGCAGCGCTGGCAGATGGGTGGATTAGGAAGGTCAGATTCAAATCCCCAGGGCATGTAACTGTGAATCTTGACATTCCATGGGTCAGGATAGGGTGGTGTCATGTGCCCCAGGGGGCTGGGGGGAAGAAAACAGTCAAGATCTAATGGGGTGTTTGGTGGACATGAGAAAGGTTTTTCCTTACCTTACATTAATGGACACAGGACATGGTAAATATCATCAAAATCATTAAACTGTATCATCTAAATTGTAAACTATACTGTAAATCATTGACAATGTTTAGTTGTTATGTTTTGCTATCTGTATAACAGTTATAACAATGCTAACATCAAAAAAAAAGGGGGGGGATTAATATGGGGAGGGGAAGGGGGGGTTGTTTGGTATCTGGGAGTCTCTGGTACTCCCTGTGTGACTTTTCTATGACCTAAAACTTCTTTGAAAATTAAATGAAAATTTGGGAGACAATGGGGATTGAGAGGGGGAAGGTGTCACGGCACACTGGACATCCGAGAACACAGAGATAAAAGGAAAAATAGAATATATATATAGATATATTTTATATATATATATATTTTTAAAGGCATTTATTTCTTTTGCTTTTTTCCCCATTTTTTTGAATGTCCCTATCCGCTAATATATTTGGTTTTGTTTTGTTTTTTGTTTGATTATTTGTTTGTTTATTTATTTATTTTTTTTTCCTGAGTTTCCTTATGTTTGTCCCTTGCATGTAAGCTTACCATTGTTGTTTCTTTTTCCTATTAAGTGTATTTGATTATTTTATGGACTACATGTTCATGCAGGATTTGGATCACAGAAGGGTTACAACGGGTACTGCTGTGGATTATTGGTGTGGGTTGTCTGCGAGGGGGGATTCATGGGAGTTAGTTCATCTGAATATACATGAAAGATATACAAAATTTTTCAAAAGATCAAAAGATGGGGCATAGTCACGATGGGTGGACAATTACACAATAAATGAGGGAATCTGAATTCCTAGCCTGGAGAGCTCTGCCACAGTCTCCAAGAGAGCAGCAATAGTCCTCTGAGTGCAGGGACAGTGTCTGTCAAAAGGGGATGACCCACTGATGAGTTCTTTTTATTGATGACTCCCCTTGTGAGGCTTTGCTCTTGTAACTGAGACTTAGCTTGCTGTTGTGGGGTGCCTAAGGGTTGCCACCTGAGCACCTCCTTGTTGCTCAAATGTGGCGTCTCTCTAAGCCAAACTCAGCATATGAATGCATTACCTTCCCCCGAACTTGGGGCATGACTCCCGGGGATGAGCCTCCCTGGCAACGAGGGATTAATACCAAGTGCCAACTGGCAACACAACTGGGAAAAGACTTTGAATAAAAGGGGGAAATGGTAAAGACAAATGAGTTCAAGTGGCTAAGAAACTTCAAAGAGTGTTGGGAGGTCATCCCAGAGGCAACGCTTACGCACACCTCTGTAGGAGCTCATAGAACATCAAAGTGCATATCACCCCACACAGAGGAGCTCCTGAGAGCTCCGGAGACACCCAGGTCCTATTAAGGGGGGATAGCCCCAGAGACTGACGCCTTATCAGTGGGCTCTATTTTGGAATCTGTGCTCCTGAGAGTGACAGAATTGGACTCAAATAAGTCCTCCCTGCACATGGTTCATCAGTCCCTTCTATTCAAACCTACATGTGATGCTGGAGTTTTTAGGTATACTTCCAGAGACTGGAACCTCTGGCCTACCTATGTGCCAGGTGTGCATGAAATCTCGGTGTAGCTGCAACTCCTACCCTACAGCTCAATGGACTTATCCAAGTCACCTGGTGAGGAGACAACGATGGGCAATGGCCATCCCAGGGAATGGAGAGGGCCTGCATCTGCAGGCAGGATCATCCCACCCACCATATCCATGGGATATAAGCCCTCTCTCACTTGGAGGTGGAGTAGACATCACCATCCCACTCCCCTCAGGATTGGGGGAAGAACTATGGACTAGAGTGGACTTGAAGGTATTCTGTTGTACACATATGGTGATTCTAGCAATGGAAGAAATTATAACAATGAGGTTGAGCCCGTGGCCACTTGACACTTTCAGAGCAGGGAGGGGTTGTGCAGTTGAAATACAGGGGCTTCTTTAGGATTTGGAGGTTGTCCTGAGTACCATTGTGGCAACTGATGTAAGCCATTTTAAATCAGCACACACCACTCAGAACTGTGTGGGAGGGCGTGTGGTCTACGATGTGAACTGTGGTCTATGGTTGGTGGCAAGGCCCCAAGATGTGTAAGTCCATTGAGGCTGGTGGGCCACACTTATGGGAGATGTTTGTGTGGGATGTGGTGGGAGGTGTGGGAGGTGGGCAACATGGTAATCCCGGTGGGTTCCGTGTAATATTTTTAGGTAATCTAAGCATCTCTTAAAATATATTTATATAGTGTGGGAAGTGGGCAACATGGGAATCCCAGTGGGTTCCGTGTAATATTTTGGGTAATCTAAGCACCTCTTAAAATATATATATATATATATATATAAACAACATTTTTGTAAGCAAATACACATATATGCATATATATTCATATATCATTTTGCAAATGTTTGTATATATTGTGAGAATTTTGATTTTTACCCATAATAAAAAAAATTTAAAAATATATATATATTTATATATATATAAATAACATTTTTGTAAGCAAATGCACATATATGCATATATATTTATATATCATTTTACAAATATTGGTATGTATTGTGAAAATTTTGATTTTTACCCACAATAAAAAATAAATAAAAATAAATAAAATAAAATAAAATAAAACATATTATAAGCTGAAAAAAAAAATTAGGATGACAGCACAATGGACTTGGGATCTAGAAAGTCTGGGTTCAAATCTCTGCTCTGTTACTTTACTCTCTGAATAATTCTGGACAAGTTACTTAACCTTCCTTTTCCCATCAGTGAAGTGTGGATAATAATCGTACCTACCCATGTGATTATTTGAGGATTTTATGAGTGTGTATGTATATACACATAACCATATGATATATATTCACATTTATATGCCCCATATAACAGTGCAGAACACAAAATAAGCATTGCTTGTTTGCCTTATTTTTATTTTCATCATAGACTTCTTGAAAAAGTTTTTAAGGTAAAGTATGTAAAACATAGCCTTTGAAACTTTGCAGGCATCCAATAAATAGAAAGTGGTATGCTGACTTGTCCTAGATAAGAATTCAGAGCTTTGGAATCAGACAAGTCTACATTAGACTTCTACCACTCCTTCCTCCCTCTCTCCCTCCATCTACCCAAAGTCTGCTTCTCGCATACTTTTCCCATTTCAGTTAATGGCAACTTCATTCTTTCTGTTCCTCAAGAATTAGAGTCATCCTTGAGTCCTCTTTTTCTTACCAGCTTCACAAGAAATCTGTCATCAAATTCTGTTGGTTCTATCTTCCAAATGTAGCCAGAAACTGGCTACTTTTCTCCCGACCCATTTCCTCCCACTGTGGTCCAAATCACTCTCATCTCTCATCTGCCTTATTTTAATAGCATCTTACCTAGTCACCCCAAGTTTCCCCTCTCTCTCCTTTACTTTATTCTGAACACAGCAGGCAGAACCTTTTGAAAATATGTCACTCCTCTGCTCAAAATCCTTCAATGGTTCCACAAAGAAAGAACCAAACTTATAACAACCTACTAGGCCCTATATAATTTGCACACCCCATACCCTGACATGAACGATCTGACATCATTTTCTGCTTCTTCCTTCTTGCTCACTCCACTTGGACTGCACTGACCTCATTTGCTGATTTTTGAACACACCAGACAAGCTATTGCCTCAGGACCATCCCACTAGCTGTTTTCTCGGCCTGGAATAGTCTTCTCCCAGAACTTCTCTCAGGAGCTTAAAACTTAGGATGTGCGTTTGAATATTCACACATTTCAACACATGTCAGTAATTCCAATGGACGTGGATGATTTGTACCTGAATGTCAGTATATAAAACTTTTGGGGCTCAACAAGATATCTAATTTCTCCCAGGAACTTTCTTTTTCAGGTCTCCATATGATTTCACCTCATATATATACGTAAGTAGTAATGATAGTGATAGAATCTACTTACTGAATGCTTAATATATTTAAGGCGTACCTTATCTTCTTTGATCATGGCAAAAATACTTAATTTATTTCCCATGTAAAAGCTCTGGGATCCATATACAGATTTGGAATTCATAACTAGGACTGTCTAACTCTAAAACCTGGTTCTTAATTACTATGGCGTAACCATGCACTTGGTAACATAGATATCCCTTTTGGAAATAATATATTCATCACTATTTGAAATAAAATTCCTAGGAAGTGAGAACTTTTTTTTACAAATCAGTTTTATTGATTCATATTAGTAAAGCATACAATTTATCCAAAGTGTACAATCAATGGTATTTGATATAATCACATAGTTACGCGATCATCACTTCAATCATTATAAAAGCATTTTCATTATTTAAATAATAAAAATAAACAAAAAACAGACAAACAAACAAGGAAATTCCTTACCTTTCTATCTCTCTGTTTCCCCTGCTGTACATAGCTGCTATTTCTGGCTATTCTTGCACGATTATTTATTTGTTTATTGAGCAGTTTTATTGCGATATATTCATATACCATATGATCTATCCAAAATGTATAATCAATGGCTTTTTTTTGGCTGTTTAAAAAGTCCTTTATTGTAAAATAAATAAATAAGTAGATTGAAAGAAATTACAACTTTTATACAATAGTGCGAGGCCAGGTTAGGTTTAATATAATCATTTATAAAAAATAGATAGCATAACAACAAACATTTATAAATGTAAATAATAATTAAAATGTAATACAAATTAATTATAACATAATTCTAATTTTTATATTACAGCTCTAGCTATTGGCCATATTGATCTCTAAGAATGAAATAAATAATTGGTTTAGTTATTTAATTTCCATTTAGGCCATAATTCTTTCTAGATAATCAGATTCCTATTTGGGAATTCTTCACATCTTATTGGAATGAATTACAGCAGATAGCCATTTGCCAACTCATAATTTTATGAGGCAGAAAAACTCAAAATCTTGTTCAACAGTAGTCATGCTAAATCATCATTTATCCAGATAGATTATCTTAATTAAAGAGTATAGATAAGAAAAGTTTAAAGAAAAATGAAGTATCCAAAAATATATCTTATCAGCCCTCTTCAGTTAAAAATCAAGTGTTTATTTTGTATGAAAAAAATTACAGAATTCTGATAACAATGTTATAGTATATGAACAATAATTACTCAGTGCAACTGGCAAATTGTTCCTAGAAGTAAGAATTGTATAGCAAGAGCTTGTTCAATAGAATGCTTTGCATTTATTTTTGGAAAGTGTTAACTATTTTCTTGACTAATTAAGTATAAGCCAATAGACAACTGATGGGTCTGATTTAAGCCTACCTTGCTACATCCCTCAAAATATTCAAAATTGATTATAAAATAATTTAGCAAGTGGTTGGATTTCATAGTATTTCTTTCCTTACCTTTATTCAAAAATGTTAAGCTTTCCTTAGTAGAAGTAAGTACATGAACAGTAGCTGAATATTGATGCTTTTTAATATAAGAAATTGCTTCTCCTTTGTTTAAAGGAGATGCTATTTTCACAGGGACAGACTCATTAACATGTCTGGTTTTGTGAGATAACTGGATTGCCATGGTCCACTTGAGGAGATACAAAATGAGAAAGAGTGAGCCATACCTAAAATATCTAAGGACTTTGCTTAGAATCTTCAAATGAATTTAAATTAAAAAAAATCTGGTAAGTGGAAATTGCAATTTGTGATCATTTCCATAGAAGAGTAAAAAAAACAGATTCCCACAGTTCCATCCAGAGAATACAAAATGTATAAAGTTGCTGTGTGTTTCTAAAATATCTATTGATTTTCACTGACTTTCTAAATGCCTTTAAAATTTAAAGGTATTAACATGAAGAAACCACTCAAGACCATTCTTTAACCATGGTAAAAATACAATTCTCTAAATCTGGAAGATGTCCTTGCATATTCAATTAAATATAGCTTTGTGGGAGTTAAACCAAATAATGATATATTTTCTTAATAATTTCTTTATGGTTCTCACAACTTCAACCAGAAAAAACAACCTGCCTTATTAATCTCACTCATTTATATCATTGAATCATTCCTTCAAATGAAAAGTAACATTTCAAACTTTCCTCCTTCTGCTATTTATGTGGTAACGCCAGTAATTTTTAAATGTCACAATTTTGTCGACATGGCTTTCTAGTCTACCAGACAAATCCAAGTGTGTGCAGACTTTCTTTTATATTGGATTCAGTCCAGGTGATAGAAACATGGCATAGAAAACCCAAATGAATCCTTAAGATTATTCCGTCCTTGTGGAGTTGTGTTTAAAGAAACTCAGTTCAACAGCCAAAGGTATCTTAAAAGCATTGCATTTCTTACTGGCAACTAAGAAAGATCCACCTCACAACCTATCTTAGCACTTTTCAAATTTTCTTGAACACAGAAGGCACTTCAGAGCATCTTACATATGAAAACCCCAAAAAGTTTACCACCCCCAGCCTCCAGCAGTCCTCCTCTCCCTCTCCTCCTGCCCGGCAACTCTCTTCTTGATCGCTCAGTAATGAGGAGCAACCTGGCCTCCTCCCCTTTTGATGAAGCCCCTTGTTCTTTACGGGGGCAGATGAAAGGAAGGTTTGAGAAATTAGACTTGACTTTGCAGCATGCTCCTTTGCGAATTGTTGCAAGAGAGGCAGGAACCAACCTCTGTGATTTTTCTTTCCTTCCATAGTTCATCTTTAGTGGAGAACGGAATTAGAGCATCCTGCTTGTTCAAATATACTTGCTCTTACAGAAAAGTCTGTGTGAAGACATGTAATATCCTAATATTCTAAATCACATTATACACAAAAGTTAGATCCAACTCTGCATATTGCTGATTTAATGTATAAAGAACTGAAAAAAAAAAAAAAAAAAAAAAAAAAGAACTAGGAAGGTTTTTATGACACACTGAACTCAAACACCATTACTTACCATTACTCACCATTACTGAGAGGGGTCCAGCTCAAGGAAGGCCACTTTGTTAGGTGTGATGCTGACATGATTATTTCTGCACAAATGTTGAAATAAGCACATAGATGGCCAGCTGATGAGCTTGCTGGCTGCTCGTTTTCATTTAATCATTTCATAGAATGAAGCTATTAAATGAGAACATTTTGAAAAGAAAATGTCCATCAGTATGAAAGTACTTGTCTTAGGTTCTCCTTTTTTTATAAATACCACAGCATTTATTTCAGCAGGGGAGATGGATAGTCCATTTCAAAATACCTTTCCATTGTCATTATTCCTTTAATTAGACTAAATGGAATTGGTATTCAACAATTGGAATGCTAGCTAGTTGACTCAATTTCTGTCATTTGTTGCTTCCCACCCCCTCCACCTCCCCCCCAAGTAAACTACCTCCTCAACCCCTGTCAGCACATTCTTCTGTATTTTCCTCCCAGGAGGTAGAAAATTGTATTCTTTTGCATTTCTGCTTGATTTTCAGAGTGTTATTGTTGTAACAAAACTTGATTAAATTTCAGCTCCAGGAAGAGTCTAGTTAGAAGACTTCTGTTTTATCTCCACTCACATTAGCCTTTTTTGTAATCATATGGTTTATTACAAAGACAGGCTTTGTTTCATTGCTGTACACTTTTGCTGTTGTTGTAACTTTTTGTTGTTTGTTTTTACTTTCAGTGCATTTAAAGGGAACTTTATTGTCCTGGTGTTCTCTGTTACCTGGTAAATTAGCATGCAATTTGTTTACTAAGGATTGCTGGTATCTTCTGCAAACACAGTCATTAGAATGTATACTGTGCTACTTAATTAGGTGGAAATTGTATTCTTGGTTATTTTACAGTCTAAAGATTACATTTTAATGTAACTTGTAATGTTACTTTTCTTTCTTGTCTTTTTTTTTTTTGAAGGGGTAAAATTACTAGATAGAAGCTGTTCTACCATGAATAAAAAGCTGTTCTGGAATTCGGAGACAGCTGGTAAATTAACTTGTGAGATTTCAGTGGAATCAAAAATTTAATTGTCATACAAAAGAGCTTAGTAAGAGAAGAGTTTCAAAAGTCTAGGTTGTGAGAATACAGAAAAGATCCAGTTATCTGATATTAACAAAGCCAGTGAAGGACTTCTGATGCTATATAACTGTTGTTTGAAAAAATGACCTTAGGGCACTTGAGTTTGGATACATTCTTGGTCTTGGTTCAAATTCTGGTGTGTGTGTGGGGTTACTTCAGTTAAAGTGTGACTCAACTGAATCAGGCTGGACTTTAATTCAGATTACTTGAATCCTTTATAAGCAGAATGAAAGGCAGACAGAGAAAGAAACCACAGGCAGCAGCCAGAAGCTAGAAATCAGTGGAACCTGGAAGTGAAAGGAGATGATGCCACCATGTGCATTGCCATGTGACAAAAAGGCCAAGGAACCCCAGACGTTGCTGGACAGCCAGATGATACGGACCCTGCGGAGAAAGCAAGCCTTCTAGTTTTTGAAACCATGAGCCAATAAATTCCTGTTGCTAAGTCAACATGCTAAGCTGTTATTTGCTTTATTTAACAGCTAGGGGACTAAGACAGATTAAATTATTTTTCATGAAATTTTTAAAGATTATGTTATTACATTCAAATATTTAAAATCGTTTATTGTGTTTAAATATACAATTACAATATATTGTATTTTCTATACTAATTCTTAAATAATGAGATGACTTTATCTCTCAGTCATTGGGGACCAACTGGTTTGCTATAATGAATATGTCTGCAATCTAAAGGAGCCTAAAGGCAATCTATATTCTACTGAATTTTGCACTATAACAGATGGCACCTAGACTGAGTTTCAGTTTATTATACACTTGAGCCATAATAACTGTTACAATCATTAGTGTTACTATGTATCTTAAGTTCAGGTAAATATGAGCTAAATGATTAAAATAGTGGGAGACTCATTGACATTGCATTAATTGGTTCTTAGAAGGGAAATTTCCTGTAGCTACAATATAAGACTAGATAGTTTGTTTTCTCTATTTTTACCCACATGTGTTTAGTCTCTGGTCCTTTCTATGGCTAACTAGTATTACTGTGCAGTTATAGGCAGCTGAAATTAGCTAGCTCTATAGGACAGACCCACATCTTCAGACTTCTCTAACCGCTGTTGTCAGCATGTTTGCGTGTTTCTTCAAGGAGAAAACTCTTTTTCTTCTTTTGAATATTTACCATCTTGGAGAGGCAAGGTAGAATTCCAAGTTTATATATATTTGTGTGTGTGTGTGTGTGTGTGTCTGTGTGGGGGGACGGCAGTGTTCCAATGTGATAAGTAGTCCTTTTAAAAATTCTTCCTGTTATATAACTAATCTTAAAACACAGACACAATTTCATAAATCTAATGAATAAATGGTAAATAGTGTGCAGTAAAAAGTACTTTTTTTTATAGAGAACTGCCACATTAACCAGGCCCAGGCAGCAAAAAAATTGATTATTCATTCAACAGCTTCATCTTGAATGGCAAGTAAGTATTTTGTGTTGATGAAATTAGATAAATAAAGGCTTCTATTTTAGAAAAAAGATCACCTGTTCTGTTACACTTTTCTCAAAAAAAAAGCAAATCAGAGATTTAGCTGTATTTGATGAAACTGAATTGGAGTGATATTCTTTTTAAAAAATAGCAAGCCCACACATACCAGGAAAAGGTAATATTCTCCAGTTATCAGTTATCTTTATGATAAAAACAAGGAGACTCAAAGTAATAAGGTTATATACTGGGGACCTAACAAACAGGTCCTCAATATATGCTTGGGGAATGAATGAATGAACACTTGCTGCCATCAGGCATGTTCAGCCACCATCCTTGGGTTGTCCTTGAAATGCTAAAGTCACATGCCCTCGAGTTCATTGTTCTTCTGTAAAGGAGGTTCTTTCTGTAGGAAATCTGTTTGGTATATCATATTACTCCCTAATAGTTTTAGGATATACGCTAATTTGATCAAGGAGTAATTAAGTCCATATTAGCTTGAACCATGAGGAAAATAACTTTCTAAGTCAATTCAAAGTGTAACTTTTGCCTTCAGAGTGGGGCTCTGGAACTCCACCTTCTTGCATCACCTCATGCCAGCCCTTTGGTTATCCTTAAGAGGAGTCCAGGACTCCTAGTGCATTTCATTAGAGTGGGTGACGCTTTCAAAGGAGTTGAATATGGCTCCATTTCAGGCAACCCAGCCTTAGATGAAAACTCCATTTTAAGGCAGTTATATCAGGGAATAAGTGAACAAGTAAGCTGTGATAAGAAGCTAGTATACAAATTTACTTGTTGAAAAGACCATACCCATGGTCCAGCCTAAATTGCATTGGGTTTTGGAACCAAAATTCCTGTTGTAAACTATGTGTTACATTAATTTGGAAAACATTGAGGAAGGCATTTGTGGACCAAACCAGGATTTCAATATTCTCAACCCCTTGGCCAAATAGTATTCTAATTTCACCTTGAACTGACCATCATCCCCTATAAAACAAAACCAGAGGGATACTTAACTACTTGAAAAATGCTGTTTTTAAACATACAATAGTATCTATTTCCCTACCATATCTAATAATAATAGATAACATTTATGTAGTACTTATTAAATGCCAGACACTGTAAGTATTTTACATGGAATACTTTATTTATTCCTGAAAACAACCCTATGAAGTCAATAGTATAATTCCTACTTTACAAGTGAGGAAACTGAGGCTTATAGAGGTAACATGCCAAGATTTTCCCAGCTTAATGAATGATAACACCATTCACCCAGTGAATCAAGCCAGAAATCAAAAGCCATTTCTGAATATTCACTTTTCCTTACCTTGCAGACAATTCATCACCAAGTCCTGGGGATTCTATCTCCAATGGATTTCTTGACTTCAGTCTCTTTTCTCCAGCTTAATTAGGCTACCATTATTGGAACTGACTTCTTACGAGTTCTCCTTTCTTCATTGCTTGCTCCTTGCCCACTATCTTCTAGGCACACTGGTCTTTCAGTTCCTTGAATGTGCCAAGCAATTCCCACCTCATGGTCTTAGCACAAGTTCTCCCCTCTGAATTCAATGCTCTTCTCTGCACTGTTACTTGGCTAATTCCTTCTGACCCTTCATATCCCAGTCTTAAATATTACCTCCCCACAGAGACCAGCTCTGACCAAACTATTTGAAGTGAGTTCCCCCGTTCTCATTTCTCCTTTCATAACAGAAATTACCATGTAAAGTCATATTATTCATATATTTATTTTTTGGACATGTCTTCCACTAAAATATTTGTGCCAAAATGTTCCCTAGCAAAACCCAGTAGAGAATAACTAATTTTTGAATGAATGTGATTTGTTCCCAGACTTCAAAATTTTATGGAATTATGGTGTTTAAAACAGGAATTTGTGGGGATGAGTAGAGCATTACTGACTTAGCTTTTTCCCAGAGAGTAACATTAAACTATGTGTGCGTATGTGTGTTTCTGTATAGTCTACAACCATCATCATTCTTAAAAATAAAGTTTGGAAAATTAAATGAATTTACTTTCATGCAAAGATCATCACATTTCCTCACTTTTATTATTTAATATAGACCTATATAAAAGCATCATCTTATAAGGATGGGGGCAAGACAGAGCCTTGCTCTGTTGAGGCTCACTAGCTACTCATTCTCCCACCAGATTTATTCAAATGCAAAGAAAACTTGTCTTAGGGATGTTATGGTAAATGCCAATTAATATATAGTGATTTTTTTTTTAGGTAAGCAAACTTTAATATCAATGATGTAATAAAAATACAAAGAAAAAAATGAAATGGGAGAAATCAAAGAAAGAGAAAAATACAAGAACTAACTTAAAACCTTTGCATAAATAAATGTTGAAAACGGTATTTATATTCAAGTCTGCTTTTTTAATCCCAGTTAAAGCCAAAACCAGTCGGACTGCGTTCTCTCCTTCTTACTCCCCCAAAGTAAGAGAGAAGAATGATCATTAATGACAGCAGGCAGTTGCAAGAAAGCAACACCGAGAGCATGATCCACGGTGGAGAGAACACTATGCCTCCTCCTCATGGTTTTCGGTGTCATACACGTTCAGAGAACCTTCTCTAGTAATGAACTATAGAAAAGATCCCTGAAAGGATAGTCTTAATATATAGTGATTTTAAGAGATTATCATGTTCTGAAAGGATAAAACAATACTGACCCGGAGTCCTAAAATCCAGCATCTTACTCCATCATATCTGCTCTTTGCCTTTGACATAAAAATAATCATATGATTTAACTGAGTGACCGTACTGAGCAGAGACCTTTTTTTTTCCTGCTATGCTATGACTATAGTAGGTGTTTCTTTTTTCCTTTTTACAATTTTTTATTATAAATGTAATCATGCTCACCATAGAGAACTCTCAACTCGTAAGTAAGCAAAAACTGTTAAATAAACAAATTAAAATATCCTTTTTTTCTAGCATGCAGAGATAGCCAATGGTAATTTTTTCATTGCATGTCTCTCTAGTTTTTTTCCTGTTTAAATATGCTATTTGGCAACCTTCTTCCTTCCTAATACCAATGCATCATTAACGTCATTTAGAGAAGGCATGTAATACCTGTGTGAGTTAAGGCATTTTCATGTGTATAACTATATCTGTTCTAATACATTTTGAGAAAGTATGAAGAGAAACTTTCAATTTTATATTCTATTAGTCTGTCCCTTTAGTGTCTACAGTGACAATTTTATAAAAGTCCATCACTGAGCCAAAAGTAAGCTCTTGAATGATTTGATGATATCAGTGTCAGGTAAGTCTCATTGTAATACGCCTGATAAGGATGTAACACACTGAAATGCATTCTTGAAGTCTGCTGGATATATTGATTACACATCAGAAATACCTTTAAACAAATTCATGGGATTCTTGTCAAAGTAGAGTTCTGGCAGTTTACCTTATTAAAAAAAAAAAGATGATTAATTAGCATCAAATTTTAATATAGAGAGTCTCACCTAAATGCCCTTCTGTTATGTTGTATGAACATGCTTCCTTGCTGAGCTAGTACTTCAGTTTGCCCCTATTCATGATATTTCAATAATATTTAATACAGAGAGGTCTATTTACGCCTCCTATGCCATTCACCAAAACAAGCTCAGGTGACCTGGCTTATTTATGCTGCATCTGTTTTTACTTTGGGCAATGGCAATTCATCATCTTGCAACTAGAAATCTATGCCATTTTCCTAAACTTACTAGAATTTTTATCACCAATTCTTCCTCAAAAAATTTCTTTAATGGATATCTCAGAATAACCCCACCATTAGGTGACATCCTAAACTGCAAGTGCTGGAGAAATCTTTCCTGAGTCATCTCCTTTTTCAATTAAAGCCCCTTAATCTCTGTTTGAACCTCTGCTTAGTTCTGGTCTTCACCCACTACCAGTGCCTCCTTTTATCTTTTCCTGATGAAGGAGGCTTTGCTGCTGTACATGTGACCCAGTAGTACTAAATAGCACAGCCCAGATATGCCCTACTACTGTTAAAAGGAGTTTGCATGTCATTATATAAGTATGAGGAAAAAGACTCCTAAGTCGGTGGCAAGCCTATCTCTAACTGATCAACAGATCATCTCTAGAATGGGGATAATAATGGTACCTACCTCAAAAGACGTTTAGGATGCTGAACTGAGGTCATATATGTACAAAGCACTTAGAACAGTGTTTGAGCATAAAACAAGGTGCCCTGTGGGTGTCTATTATTGTTATTATACTTTTTATTACTTTTTATCACTACCACATGGCTTTCTTTATACTGAGGAATATTTAATGGGCAGCTAGGATAAAAGTATCTTGTCCACAGGACTGAAATTCCTCCTAGGAGAATCACTAATGGATCTGAAAGGGCAAGGAAGAGGCATTATACTCAGGAAGCGACTCTTAGAATGGCTCTAATACATAGGTTTATCAAGCCGCCTGGTTGGTTCAAGAGGTCTCTTACAGTGTGAGAGGAGTTTCCCACTCCTCTGGGCCCCTCTGAGCCAGGGATGATGATGGAGTGACTGGGAGAGCACTTAGAGAAGAACCAAGGCCCAAACCAGGAGGGACATGCGCTAAACTTTTCCTCCTTCACAAGTTTGCACAGGCCCATTGCTGGTAAGTTGGGTTTCAGATGAAGCTTCTGCCTAACTCACTGGGTTTCTTAACGGCATTCCAATAATCCACAGACACTCTTGTGAGCTGCATGGAAATTTAATGCTCTAAATTAAGTAAAGACAAGTGGAATGTGTTAATTATATGCAACAATGAACCAAGTGTAAAAACTGAAGTATTTAAGTTTATTCTTTGAAGCATATTCCTAGCTTAAAAAAAATATGAAATTAAAGAAATAATGAAACCGCTCTGTGCTGAAAAATCTGCGTGGCTAGCAGAACTGTACCTTGAACACTGTTAAGTTAGTCATTATTGAAAGCCTGATTTGCCCTCCATGTGTTTGTAATTAATGCCTAGAGTTGGGAGTCCTTTTCTCCCTGATTTGACTCTACGGGTGTGTGAGAAAGTTCTGAGGAATGACGTTTGGAAACAAGCAGAACGACTTCCTGTATCCTGAGTAAATCGCTTCTAGTGAGCAGTGACAATTAGAAGCAAGGACTGGAACAAAATGTCTAAGGGAAAAGAGAATCTTAGGTGAAAAAGTAACGTATAATTCTCTTAAAATGGTTTACACTGACATGCTACAAAGGCCCATTCACCAGGCAATCCTTTCTCTTTCTTTCTTTCTTTTTTTTTTTTTGGTAGCAGGTCTAGGACAGAGAAATTGCAGAGCTAGCTGACATGGACTGAAATTCACTTCAGGCATATCTTTGGATTGTTTGGAAGTAGACAAAAGGTCTCTGGGTCTGCTTTTCCATTTCCCATTGTTGGTTAAGTCGTAATGTGTTTCATGTGAGGAATGCTAAGCCTAAGCACATTTTAGTTGGGGAGAAAGGGAGCAAAGACTATCAGGGAAGAACTTCGAGAAGCATGGAATTGGCATTCAGGAGGTTAACTTGCCTTCTCCATAACTAACTGTCTTCCCTGTCACTATGAGACCAAGTCTCTGTCCTTTTGCAAAGATGATTCAAGTTCTCCAATGGAAAAATGCAAAATATTCTCACCACCTATCTCATCTATGTGAGTCACACAGGCTCAATATATAGTAGCTGTACATTTCTTTTGCATGTCAAATTAACAGCAGAGTCTGCTGAATTTTCAGCAGAGTCTGGAAGGCAGGAATATACATGCATATATACACATACACACACACACACATAAATATAAATATATATGCAATACACTAGGAAGTTTATATACATGTTCTTCCCAGTATATCATATGCTTCATAGTCTGACCAGTGAAGTGAAGATTGTTTGGGGAGTTTGGTGAAGACTTAAATAGCAGCTCTCTTCCCTGTAAATGGGGAGAGAAAGACCTGAGAGATGCAATGGTGTCACCAACTGTATTTAGATTCTGAATCTCAGGTGAAGATATTGAGGTAAGGACCCTTTCCAAAGGGAAGGGAACGTCCCATGAGACGCAGGAAGCATAGAGACTTGCTGGCCTGCAATTTGACTGGAAAAGAAGAAGGAGAATTTCATGCAGTTGAATTTATGAAACCAACTTCTATAAAAGGAACGAGTATCACAAGAGAAGGAGGAAGTTGTGGGAGGTCCCTAATGACTCTCATGAGTAAAGAAATGAAAAACAGGCCTGGAATAACACCCACAAAATCTAATGCTTACAAACCAATCACAGAGCCCAGATAATGTTAGAATTGAAGAGAATTTGCTATAAAAACACAGGGTAGTCATCAATAAAAAAAATAAATAAATAAAAATAAAAATAAAAACACAGGACAAGGTGATTGTGTGGTTATGGCTGAAACTTGGCAGCATAGTTTCTGCCTACCCTTGCTTGTCAAAACTGATACCCTCTGACTGGTTCATTGTTTTTATGTGCTTATTATAAATGCCTGTGGTAAATGCTTATTATAAAAAATTCAAACCGCACAAAAAATAAAAAGAAGAAAATTAAAATCACTCTGTATCCTTTAACCCATAGATAACACTGTTAACATTTTGGTCTTTATTCACATTTCACAAATACACACGTGCTCCAATATAAACAATTTTCTTTAAATAAGATCATACTATAGTAGTAAACCAAACTATTCTCTGACTTTTCTTCATCCAACAGCCTTGTTGTAGATATAGATTCAGGTCTACATCATAATTTTGTTTTTTGCATAGAATTTCATTGTGAATATGCACATATTCCAATTTACTTTAAATATTCCTATTCATATATATTTAGGTTTCATCCATTTTTTCACTAATGTAAGTAATTCTTCAATTACAAATTTTGTACATAATTTTCCATTTGTGCACTTATTCAGGATAAATTCCTAGATGTGGGATTACTGAATCAAGGTGTATGCACATTTAACATTTTAACACCAATGCCACATTGCCTTCTAAAATTTACCAGTTTACACTTTCATGTATAGTCATGATTTTTAATTTAGAAGGACTGAAAAGTAAATTAAAATACAAAATGAGTTGAGGCATGCAAATTTTGCTATGGGAAAAACTGCTCTTAAAATTGACTTTGCAAAAAAAGATCACAGAAGGGAAACATCCACTGTCTCTCTATTCTTAGCTGATATCCACTGTCAGCTTCACACCCTCCATTCAGTGTTACCTCCTATATCAGAGGAAGAGGTGCCTCCATTTCTTTCTGAAGCTCTTCATAGATTTGTCACTTCCTCACTCCATAAAATACTTCCTTTTGACCTAGAAATCTGTTCAAATCATGTAATTCTAAAAGCAGTTCTCTTGACTGTGTCTTCTCATCAAGTTTTGACTCAATGCAAAAGAAAAATTTGCCCAACCCAAAGTATATGAAAGTGCATACAAAAATTCCCACTATACAATCTTAAGCCTGACAGAAAATCTCTAGCACTCTTGAAAACCTTTTCATGCTTTTGTGACATAAAACAGACCAATAATCAATTCCAAGATATAATTTATAATCCCTCCCTGAACAGATTAAAATTTAATATGTAGAATCATTTCTCACAAGGAATAAACTTCTTCTTTGGGCTCTGTATAAAGTCCTTCCTCTTTATGGTGGTCTTTGTGTTACTCTATCTGCCTTCCTCCAGTTTATTGCAATATTCAAGAATGTTCTACAAGTTCTGCCTCTACTACCTTTCTAATTATTCTTCAACTGACTGCAATATAATTTCTCCTGCCTTCCAACTAAGCAATGCTGCTTTGGCAAAGGTCAACAAAAAATGGACTTAATCTACAAATCCAGTGGCATATTTTTACTTTGCATTCTGTGTGATCTCACTGTCAAATTTGACCACTTCTGTCTTGAAAATTTCCCCCAGTTCTGGTTTCCTCAATACTGTTCCTCTATTATTCTCCTCTTACCTCTCTGATTTCTTCTTGTTAGTAATGTTTTCTGCTTCTTTTCTTTTAACTCACCTTTTAAACATACTTTTACTCAAGGATTCTGAATTAATCAGGTTTTGCTGAATAACAAACCACTACAATACTCAGTGCTATAGAACAACAATGATTTACTCTATTTTTATGGTTGCAAGTTGGCTGAAGGTCTGGTTACCTAGGCAGAGTTCTACTGTGTTTAAATACAAAAATAAGTTGGCTCCAGATCTGCTCCAAGTGTCTCTCATTCTTCTTGGACCAGTAGCCTAACTGGGGCCTATTCTTTTCATGGCAGTGGGAGAACGGCCAAAAGGTAAGTTCAACCATTAACGTACATTTCTAGTTTCTGCCTGTATTAGGTCTGCTAATATCCCATCTCCCATAGCAAATCATATGGTTGGACTCAAAGTTAAGGGTAGAGGATGTATTCTGTGATTGTCATGAAGCCCTAACAAGGGGTGACTGCATATTACTAACACAGGTGAGTGAAGAATTGGTGGTTAATAATTATGATCAATAAACTACTCATTACCAAGAAGGACCTGTATGATCTGACCTCTATAGTACTGATTCTTGACACGTTTCCGTTTTGTTACAAAGTGCCAGACACAAGAAATGCCTTTCAGTTCCTCTAATGCCATAGTCTTTTTGCTTAGCCTACACAATCTTCAGGTCTTAGCACAAACGTAACTCTGTCAGGCAAGTGTTCTGAATCACTCCAGATTAAGTTGATTCCCTTGTTATATTTTCTTATAGATTACTACAGTTCTTCATTTTTGCACTCACCATGCTTGTGATGGAATAACTGTTTCCATGTGTATGTATGTATTTAATATCTTGTTTCCTCCCTAGCATGTACATTCCATTAAGGTAAGAATTAATTTTTTTAACTATTGTATTCCTAGAACCTCTTTTTTGACAGATGATATAATAGATGCTTAATAAATGAAGGAGATAGCGAATCTATATGCTCTTCTTTGGCAGTTTCATTTCATTTCTGAAATCTTTCTTGGGCTCTGTGATGATTAAATGTGTCAACTGGGCCAGGTGATGGTGTCCAGTTGCATAATTGTAATAAACATACTCAGCAACTGGCATAATCCCCACATTGGTTCCGTGGCTGGTGGAGTGAGGGCTCTTATGGTAGGAAAGGCCAAGTGGAAGCCAGTAGAGCTGCCACTACTTAGCAAAATAGTAAACTTACATCCCCATTCAACTTTCCTATTCAGCCTATGAATAAAATAGATGGATCTTGGAGGATGACAGTGGAATATTGTAAACTTAATCAGGTGGTGACTCCAATTGCAGCTGCTGTTCTAGATGTGATATCATTGCTTAGCAAATCAACACATCTCTTGGTACCTAATATGCTGCTATTGATCTGGCAAATGCTTTTTTCTCAATTGCTATTAGTAAGGACCACCAGAAACAGTTTACTTTAAGCTGACAAAGCCAGAAATATACCTCCACTGTCTTACCTCAGGCATATATCAACTCTCCACTATATGTCATAACCCAGTCTTCAGGGATCTTGATGATCTCTCCCTTCCATAAGACATCACACTGTTCCATTATATTGATGATAATGTGTTAGTTGGACCTAGTGAGCAAGAAGTAGCTACTACTCTAGACTTATTGGTAAGGCATTTGCATGTCAGAAGATGGGAGATAAATACAACAAAAATACAGGGGCCTTCCACCTCATTGAGATTTCTAGGTGTCCAGTGGTGTGGGGCATGTTGAAAAATCCCTTCTAAAGTGAATAATCTGGGTCCTCCTGCAACCAAAAGAGAGTAAAAAATTCTTATTTGGTCTATTTGAATTTTGGAGACAACATAGTCTTCATTTGGGTATGCTACTCCAGCCCATTTTCCAAATGACCCAGAAAGATGCTAGTTTTTATTGGGGATTAGAACAAGAGGAGGCTCTGCATCAAGTCCAGGCTGCTGTGCAAGCTGCTCTGCTACTTGAGTCATATTATCCATCAGATCCAATGGTCCTGGAAGTATCCATAGCAAATTAGAAATGCTGTCTCAAGCCCTTGGCAGACCCCTATATGAGAATAACAATACAGACTCTTAGGATTTTGGAATAAAGCCTTGCCATCTTCTGCACATAACTACTCTCTTTTTGAGAAAAAGCCTTTGGCCTGCTACTGGGTTTTAGTAGAGACTGTATGCTTAACCATGGGCCACGAAGTTACCATGAGACCTGAGTTACCTATCATAAGCTGTGTGTTGTCTGACCTGCCAAGCCATAAAGTTGGGCATGTACAGCAGCACTCCATCACAAAATTGAAGTAGTATATCCAATGTGTATGGATAGACCTTTCTGAGTGGGCAAAAAGCATGAAGATATTTGTGCCCCATGTGAATATGCACCAAAATGTGACTTCAGTAGCAGAAGATTTTAACATTTAAGTGCATAAGATGACCCATTCTGTGGTTACCAGTCACCCTCTTTCCAAAGCCACTCCTGCCCTTGCCTACCAGACTCAGGAACAAAGTGGCCGTGGTGGTAGGGATGGAGGTTATACATGGGATCAACAACATGGACTTCCCCTCAACAAGGCTGATCTGGCTAGAACCACTTCTGAGTGTCCAATCTGCCAGCAGCAGAGATCAGCACCCATTCCCTGATAAGACACCTTTCCCTGAAGAGATTAACTTGCTACCTGGTGGCAGGTTGATTAGATTGGACCACTTCCGTCATGGAAGGGACAGCAATTTGTTCTAACTGGAATAAACACATACTCCACATATGGGTTACCTTCCCTGAATTCAGTGCTTCTGCCAAAACTACCATCTGTGTACTTACAGAATCCCTTAACCATTGTAATGCTATTCCACACAGCATTGCTTCTGATAAAGGAACCCACTTAACAACAAATGATAAGTGGGAATGGACACATTCTCATGGATTTCACTGTTTTTATCATGTTTGCCAACATCCTGAAAGAGCTGCATTGATAGAACAGTGGAATGACCTTTTGAAGGCTCAATTTTCATGCCAACTAAGTGAAATACCTTGCAGGGCAATGTTCCCCAGAAGGCTGTGTATGCTCTAAATCAGTGTCCACTGTATGGTGCTATTTCTCCCATAGCCAGGATTCACGGATCCAGGAATCAAGGGGTGGGAATTGGGGAGGCACTATTCTCTATTACCCCTGTGCTTTCTGTCCCTGAAAAGTTAAGCTCTACTGGTCTACAAGACCAAAAGGAGGAGTCCTTCCACCAGGAGACACAACAATGATTCCATTGAACTGAAATTTAAGACTGCCACCTGGTCATTTTGCCTCTGAATCAACAGGCAAAGAAGGGAATTACTGTACTAGCTCAGGTAACTAATCCTGAATATCAGGGGGAAATATGACCGCACCTACACAATGGAGGTAAAGAAGAGTTTGCTTGAAATATAGGATATCCCGTAAGTTGCCTTTTAAAGTACTATCATGCTCTGTGTTTAAAGTCAATGGAAAATTGCAACAAACCAATCCAGGCAGGACTACCAATGGCCCAGAGACTTCAGGAATGAAGGTTTGGGTCACCCTAACAGGCAAAGAACCACGGCAAGCTGAGGTGCTTGCTGGGGGTAAAAGGAACATGGAATGGGTAATGGAAGAAGGAAAATATAAATACAAACTATGACCACATGACCAATTACAGAAATGAAGACTGTAATGGTCATGAATTGTACTTCTTTGTTTTGTTATGTCTGTATATGTGCACAAAGCAAATATTTTTTTTTCTTTCCTATCTTATCCCTTTATCCTAAGATATAACTTGTATTAGTTTCATTTCATAGTATTTAAATTATACAATATCAAGTTTAAGAATGAATATTACCCAAGGACTTGTACCCTATTCTTGAGAGATTTCGTGCATTTCCAGTTGTACACAGGACAGTTGAGTATTGTTAAATGAAAAATATTGTTATTGTCTTTATTTAGAGTTTAAGCATGGCTTAAGGTGATGTGTATGACTGCCATACACATCACACAAGGGTTAGACTGTGATGGTTAGGCTATGTGTCAGCTTGGCCAGTTAATGGTGCCCAGTTGTTTGATCAAGCAATCCCTGGCCTGATTTTTACTGTGAGGACATTTTGTGGACTTAAATCATCAGTAAGTTGATTGCATCAGGGCTAATTATATAGACACTCAAGTAAGGGGATTGCCTTTGACCACAAGAGAAGTTTCATCTAATCAGGTTAAGGCCTTAAAAGTAGAAGTGATGTCTTACTTTTTTTTCCATTTTGTTTTCAAAGAAGTTTTAGGTCACAGTGAAGCATACAAAGAACTCCCATATACCCAACATCCTCCCCTTTTCCCCCTTCCCATATTAATACCTTTTTATATGTGGATGGTACATTTGTTACAAGTGATATACAAATAGGGAAACATAGCTACTAACCATGGTTAATATTTTACATTATGGTTTACATTTTAGACCATACACTTTTATAAATTTTGATAATATTTAACATGGCCTGTGTCCATCATTGCAAGATCGTGAAGAACACTTCAAGTGCCCACTAAATACCCCTGTTCCATCTATTCTATTCTTCCCTACCCCTCCCCTCGGGGCCCATGGTGACAACCTGGCTTCACTCCTTGGATGAGAAGATTCATAGTTACTTGCAACAACACTGAAGTCTTGGCACACTGGTGGCAGGGGAGGATCATTGGTGTGGGTGTCAGTGATGGGGGATGCATGGGAGGGGGTTCACCTGGGGCATACCAAAAGGCATATGAATGTGTTCAAGTGTTCATGAGGTATTGTCACAGTGTATGGAGATTCACATCCAACTGAAAGAATATTGAATTCTCATCCTAGGGAGCTCTGCCACATTCTCTAATGGGACAGCAACAATCCCCCAAGCACAGGGGCAATGACTAGCAAAGGAGGATGGTCCATGGGCCCTTGATATTGATGACTATGCTTATGAGCCTTTGCTCTTGAAACTTAGCCTAGTGTTATAGGGTGCATAAGAGTTACCTCCTGAAAGCCTCCTTGTTGCTCAAATGTAGCCTCTCTCTAAGCCAACTCAATACCTTTCCCCCAGCATGGGACCTGACTCCCAGGGTTGAGCCTCCCTGGCACCGAGGGATTACTACCAAGCACCAACTAGCAATGCAACTGGAAAAAGATCTCAACTAAAAGGAGGAAAATGTAAAGACAAATGAGTTTATATGGCTAAGAGACTTCAAAGTGAGTCTGGAGGTCATCCTAGAGGCAATGCTTATGCATATCTCAGCAGGATCTCATAGACTGCAAAGTAGATACTACCCCAAATAGTGGGGCTCCTGAAGGCTCTGTAGACACCCAGGTCTTATGGTCAGGGCAGATAGCTCCAGAGTTTGGTGCCTTGGCAGTGGGCCCTACTTTGGAGTTTGTGCTCCTGAGAATGACAGAGTTGGACTCAGTTATGGCTTCCCTACCTATGGTTCATCTGCCCCTTCTATTTGAACCTATATTTGGTGCTGGAGTTGGTAGGTGTACGTCCAAGAGACAAATCTTTGGACTCTCCATGTGCCAGCTGGGCCCTGAGCCTCAGTGGAGTTGCTACACCTACTCTCCAGTTCAGTGGGCTCACCCAGGACAACTAACAAAGAGGTGAGGATGGACAACCACCATACCAAGGAAACAAGAGAGCCTACAACTGCAAGCAAGAGAGTCATATCCATCGGCTATATGGGATCAAAGCCCCTTCTCAGTTATAGTGAGGTGAGCATCACCTTACCAGAATCCTCAGGATTGGGGAATGAACTATGGACTAGAGTGGACTTACTTGTATTCTACTATAGACTTATTGTGATTCTAGCAATGGAAGAAATTACAACATTGATGTGGAGGCAGTAGCCACTGGAGGCTCTGAGGGCAAGGAGAGGGAAAAACAGGTGTAATATGGGGGCATTTTCAGGACTTGAGAATCATCCTGAATGACAATGCAATTACAGATATAGGCCATTATATATCTCCCCATAATCTATAGAATTGTGTGGGTGAGAGTGTAAACTACAATGTAACCTATAACCCATGCTCAGTGGCAATGTCCCAAATGCATTTATCAATTGCAATGAATGTACCACACTAATGAAGGATGTTGTTTATGTGGGAAAATGCGGGTGGTATGGGGAGCAGGGCATATGGGAATCCCTATATATTTTATGTAGTAGTTATGTAGTCTAAGTATCTTTTAAAAGATAAAAAATATATATTAAAAAAAAAAAGTAGAAGTGATGATTTCATTAGTCAGAGGAGAAAATTTCCATCTCTACTTCAGCCAGCCAGTTTCTCCTTGAGAATTCATCAAAACCCTTCATCAGAGTTTCCAGCTTGCAACCTGCCCTACAGAATCTGGACTTGCGTATCCCCACAGTTGCGTGAGACAATTTTATAAAACCTCATAATATTTACAGATAGCTCTTGTTGGTTCAGTTTCCCTAGAGAACCCTGACCATGCTCCAAACAATATTTCCAATTGGATAGTCCTTGGCCCCCTCACACCATGCAGGTGGAGAAGTCAAATATTTCTTCTCCTCTTGTTAATGAAAATATCACAGTTCATCTATTCACAAGAGCGCAAACTAAAATCCTGGAAATTATCCCCAGCCCCCTGCTTCCCTGAACCTTCACACACCATTTGGCACTAAAAACTGATGTTTTTTACTTTTGAAATGTCTTTTTAGTTAGAAGCCTAAATTTTCTTCTCTGTCATGAATAATATTGTTAAGCAAAGGAAGTCTAAAATGGGGTAAAACAATCTAAGAAAACACCTGGAAGCTCTAAATGTGTTCCAAGTTTCCTGGCCAAGATGAGTCACATCCTAGAGAGTGGCGAGTACATGCAAATGAGACCTCCCTGAGTAATTAGGAGGAATTGCCAAAACAGGAGATAAAGTAAAAGATTAGAAAATTAGAAGTGTGGAGCACAGGGTTCACTATGTGTTTGAAAGTCTCAATTGACACTGTGATATTACAGGGACTTAAACTACAATGTTCCACTCTCTGTCTTGGGGACAGGATTTCCAAAATGCCTCTTTGCAGAGAAAAAAATTTTGCATACAAGCTGTAAGCTTTCATAAAAAAGTATAAATATGATAAGTGACCCTGACCAGGGATAATAATAAGAAAATAAAATAATTTTTTAATAGAAAACAGTAGTATAGAATGCTAATACATTTGTGTTTGCACATTTACTTGTTGGCCTTTTTTTTTTGTTTTTTGAAGGACTGGAGATGATAATACCCCCTACTCCAGTTTGACAAAATAGATGATATTTATTATCATCATTATGACATATTCATAATGTTTGCTTATATTGGATCTGGTTAAAATGTATGATTTTTATCATGAACATGTAATTTTACTTAGACAATAAATGTCCTTCTGATGTAAAAATATATTAAACCTAGAATTTTAGTATTAAAAAATAGCCTTATCATTACAGAAACTAGGAGTGTCAGTTGTTCTGTGGTCTGTATAATCAGGCAGGTAGTGATGGGGAGAGACTGTAAGTGAAATATATTTAGTCTTCTTTATCTTTTGGGGATTTCATTCTTCAGTCATTACTATGTTAAAATGTTTGTCTGAACTGCAAATCCACCTAAACCTCTGCTTGTCAAGTCACACAACTACAAACAGGAACAATGAGTAATGGTGGACATAGCAGGAGGGGACAAAGAAAGAAAGCAATGTAAGTATGAAAAGAACAAAGGAAAATTTTTAAAAAAGTTGAAAATGTGTTTCTCTAGTAAATTGGCAGGGGTTTATAATAGAGCATCTTTGCAAAGCAGCTGTCATATTAATAAATTAGCATGGGAGTAAAAAAGTAGTTTTCACATACAACTTTGTCCAAGATCTAGAAATCAAACTAAAATCTGTTTCTATTTTTTAATTTCAATAATGATAAGTATAAATCATTGCAGAACTAATATGTTGATTGATGGCACAGGGAAATGTGGAATCCATCTAATTCAAAAATTATTTAATTCCATAGTATTGAATGATTATAAATGTATTTTGAGAGCCTAGTATTCTCTAGCCACTATTAAGTACATCTGTATGATATTTTATTTTTGTTCTTTCATTTATTCTTTCATTTAAAATATATTCATCAGGTGCCCACTGATGACTATGCATTGTCTTAGGCATAGGGCAAAAGGCAATACACAAAACCATGCAAAAATCTTTGCTCCCTTGGAGTTTACTTTCTAGCAGGGCCAACAGATGAGTCCAGGGATGGCCTCCCTCAGAAGGTCTTTATAAAGATCAGAAGGATATGAGAGGGTGAGACTTGTGCTTATCTGGAGGAAGAATGTTTCAAGGAGAGGAGAAGTATCTGCAAAGTCTCTGAAATGGGAACAGGCTGGCACTCTGAAGAAACAGCAAGGACCCAGTGTGGCTGGAGAGGATTGAACATTGAGAGAGTAACAGGAGTTGAGACCAGAGAAGTACTGGGATGCCGGATCATGCAGGGCCTTGGAGGCTGTTTTACAGCCTTTGGCTATTGTTGGGCATGATATGGGAAGCAAATGGAGGCTTTAAAAAAAACCTTTTAATTTTGAAATAATCTGAAATATATAGAGAAGATGCCAAGATTGTATAGAGGTGCCATATACCCTTCAGCCCATTTCCCTTAATTTTAAAAACTTTATATAACCATAGTACAGTTGTAAAAATTAAGAAATTAACACTTGTACACTATGACTAAATAAACTAAAGACTGTTTAGATTCCCAGTTGTGGTAGTTTAAGTTTTTTATGGACCCCAGAAAATGATGTTCTTAAATTGGTCCATTCCTGTGGATATAAAAATATTGTGAACATTTGATTAGATAAGATTGAGTTAAGGGCCTTTTTATTAGATTACTCCAGTAAGACATAGTCCAGGGTGCATCTTAATCCTCTTACTGGTGTCATTTATAAATAGAATGAATACACAGAGAAAAAGGCCACAGAGACAGAGAAACCCCCAGAGGCTGAGAAAGAAGGGCCCAGGAGCAGGAAGTTGAAATCAAGGATCACAGAAGCTGAGACGAAGCCATTGAAGCCAGAAGCTGAAAGCAATGAGGCTCAGAGGAGAGGGGAGAGATGAGCAGATGCTGACATGTGCCTCACCGTGAACCTTTCCTATGAGACAGAAATCCAGGACCACCAGCACCTGGTCCTCAGCTGATGAAGCCTTGATTTTGACATTTTCACAACCTCAGAACTGTAAGCTTATAAGTTAATAAACCCTCATTGGAAAAGCCAACCCATTTCTAGTACATTGCCTTGGCAGCCCTTAGCAAACGAAAACACCAGTTTTTCCACTAATGTTCTTTATCTGTTCCCAGATCTAATCCAAGATACCACATTGCAGTTAGAAATGTAGGGTTTTGAGCAAAAGACTGACCTGATCTGATCTTCATTTTTTTAAACTTTTTTAAATTGAAGTTGATCATTCGTACGTGAACATCCATAAACCAATAAGTGTATAGTAAAAGTTGTAAATTTACAAAACAATCATGCATATCATCATACAGGGCTCCCATACATTACCCCACCACCAACACCTTGCATTGTTGTGAAACAATTGTTACAAGCTATGAAAAAGAATCATCAAAACATTACTACTAACTACAGCCAAAATTTTCTATTTGGTGTATTCTTCCCCCAACCTACCCGGTTACTGACACCCTGAATTAGTATTACATATTTGTTATAGTTCATGAGACTGTGTTCTCATATTTTTTTGGTTAACCACAGTCCATCTTCCACCACAGGATTCATTGGATTATACAGACCCACGCTTTCTACAATCCATTCAAATTGTATACTCAGTGGCTCTCTTATTCATCACAGAGTTGTGCTGTCATCACATCAGTCAATTTTAGAATGTTTTCATTACTTCATTTTGCAATATTACTCTGGCTGCTCTTAGAGACTAAGACTAGAATGGGACAAGGAGGCAATTGCAATTTATCCAGGAGAGAAAAGATAGTGGCATGAACCAAAGGAACAGGGAAAGAGATGAATAGAGGCAAACAGATTCTAGATGTATCTAAAAGTAGAACCAACCAATTCCTGACTGGGTGAATGTGAGTGTGGAAGAAAAACATCAAGGATGTCTACAAGGTTGTTGTGCTGAGCAACTAAAAGAATGAAGTTTTACTTACTAGATAAATGAGGGCCAAATTGGGTGGCGAGAAGAGGAGTGTAATTTTGTTAGGTCCCTTAGAATATAATACTAATAAAGATGCTCAATAAGTGTTAGTCTCCTCCCATTCTTTAACGTTCTTCATTAGTTTTATATTATGAGAGATCTAACAGAATTTTATTGTGAAGTGTGTTGTCATGTTATTTTAATGAAATTAAAATGAGTCCTGTTGTTAGGCCTCAAGGCAGGGCCTTTATGGATAACCAGAGATGGCACGAAGAAAACTTCAACATGAGAGTTAGGCAAACTCACATTTATTCTGTCTGCAGAGGTTAGGAGCCAAGGTCATTCGAAAGTGACTCAGACCCGACACCCCGTGCTGCGGTTTTATTCTTGCTTAAATACTTAAGTTATTATTTAGCATTTGCGTTGATTATGCATTAGCTTTTATGTATATGGATGAACATACATAGCTAGTCATATAATTGTATGATTAGTATGTTTAGGAAATCATGCTTGCACATATATTGCATGATCTAAAAAAGGGCAGATTACTCTACCCCAGGGTGGGAAATTTACTATGTTAAATAAAGTGAGGACAGCAAGGGGCTTCTTATGCGCATGTCCGGCCAACTGGTTGAAGCTGGTGTTCATACTTCATTGCTTCAACAGGATATTCTTGACCACCAAAAGTGGAATTTGACAGAAAAAGAGGGTTGCATCTCATTGCCTTCTAATTTACATACAATTCTTTCCTTTGTATCCAAGCAACAGGGAGAGAAAAAAGTTACTTTCAGGTATTCGGTCTTCCTGCATCCATCACTGTGCCCTCATGATGATAATGCCTCGCTTGCACAGGACCACTAAAGGCTTTATAATGCTTGGGTTGTCCTTGTGCTTCACTACTCTCTGCTTCAGGCTAACAGGGCCAAAGAAAGAAAAATTTGATGTCAGGAGAAAATATAAAATTGGACTTTTCACCAACAAGCTGTAATATAATATGAGGATCACTTAATTTGAGTAAAGCAAAAAAGTGGGGTTTCCATCCAGATTGTTTGGCTGTCTATGTGATCAAGTATGACCCTGCTAAAGGCCGACTCCAAGGGAGATTGGCCTCAGGCTGTTTCCCCTTTGTAAATGACTGCCATGATCAGAGATTTGCACTCCAAGCCCAGGTTCAAGTTAATTACGCAATTAGTTTCCCTCACTTCCATTAAAATGTGGCATCCAATGTTTAAATATCCTTAATCTTACAGTCAACATTCATTTTTCCATTTGCTAAATATTAATTGAATGCTGTTTCCATACCAGGCTCTGTGCTATGCACAGGATATACAGTGGTGGGCAAAACAGATATAGTTCCTGTCCTCGTAGCAGTTAGTGCCCATTAAAGTCTAAAGATGTAAGAATTAAAGAAATATTCTTTGTACATTTTTCATAAACACAGATCAAATATATATACCTGTAAATACTATATCTGGAACTCATTTGATATTTACAGTGTTCCTATTTCACTTATGAAAAAGCAGTAAATACCTTCTAGTGCCTAATCCAGTGGTAGATGATTTTCATCCAACTTGGCATTAAATAGGTACAACCCAGAGCT
Source organism: Tolypeutes matacus (assembly GCA_026826555.1). Classification (NCBI taxonomy): domain Eukaryota; kingdom Metazoa; phylum Chordata; class Mammalia; order Cingulata; family Chlamyphoridae; genus Tolypeutes; species Tolypeutes matacus. The sequence goes on from JAKSZT010054564.1 coordinate 1,254,345, forward strand.
TCCAAGCAGGTATTAAGGTAACCAGCTACAAATTTCAGGACATATACTTAAAGAAGTCCTTATATGTTCAATAAAAGAAATTAGGGCTCAGAAATAGGATCAGCAGTCCAAGCTCAATTTGATCAATTGCCCAACTATGGCCCATGTCAGAGGAAAGTTTACCTTTAGATTTTGCTTTTATGTTTTAGGATATAACAGGGTCAGCTTATTTGAGGGTCCAATTAAGTACCACTGTACAGTATTGTGTACTGACAGAATGCTGTCACAAAGATCCCCATAATAAATAAAATGCAAAATACACTATATCAGGCAGTTAACTACAATAGCTTTAGATTCTCCTAGTTATGTGTTCAGAGACAGAAAGTCAGGGTGCCCTGCTTAGCAAAATGCCTGAATCATGCAATTTAAGTCATTAGGTGATTCAACCACATGTTTTAAGGGTCAACCAAGAAATAAACTGAGCTGCAAGGCAACAAAAGTGGTCATTTGGGGTCTTGAATTACAATTTGGCCAGTATAAATTTAGGTAGCAACTCAAATTGTGCCTCATCTTGGGGCTTCCAAAAAAGAGCTTTCAAAGAAAAAGAAGATTACATAAGTTGATTATAATGGGTGGTTATTTGGGGCATTCCAAATGTCCTTCAAAGTAGATAGTTTACTGATTTCTTTATCTTGTGGTTTGTTTATGGTGTCCAGATGTCCTCAAGGTTTTGAGAAACATCATTGCTTGTTGTTTTGCCGACTTTGGCAGCTTGTGATATCTAGTTGAGAGGCATGCATAAGAGTAACTTCCTGAATGACCTCCTGACTCCATTTTAAATCTCTTAGTCATAGTAACTCTATTTTGTTTTATTTCTTTTCACATAAGTAATTACCTTTAAAGCCTGGAGAATTAAAGCACCATTCCACAGTCACCTTGCTCTCATTTCCATTAGTGTTAATGGCCCATTCCATTTTCCTGGTAAATTTACATAGAGACCACATAGTTGTTCAAATAATAGCTACAATTATTTCTTAACATTTCATACTAAGATTTATTCGTCTTTGAATGAATTGCATCAACTGTCAGGGAGATATTTCGTGATGCTGTAGCTAAAGTGTCACCTACTAAAATGACACACATGGTATCCTAGAAAAATTGCTTTACTTCATTTTATTTGCTCTTAACACTGTTGGCATTTGTACACTTTTGCCAAGAATTTTAGATTATAAAGCTTTAAAACTATTTAAAGTGAATTTTCTTAAAAATAAAGTTTTGTTCTTTTTATTGGAGTATCCTCTTACCTTCACATAATAATTCATTTTTCCCTTTTTAGTACGGAAATCCTTTCTTCTGTAGTACCTTCTTCTTTTTTGAAAGCTACCTTATTAAAGCACATTTCTTCCAGGTTATATATTATTTTAATGGTAATGTTACTATTCTAGGATTCATTTTACAAGTTTCCTAAAGAAATAAGAAATATGTATTTGTGTAAGAGATACCAAAAATGTATTAATATTTCTTAATTTTAGTAAATTTAAGAAAGTAGTTCTTTTTAGTTAGTTTCACTGGATAAACAGACTGAGCAATGATGGGAAAAAAGTAATTGAAGTAAGCGAAAAGTCATGTTTTATGTAATTTTCCAAAGAATTACAATAAAATTTGATGTTACTCAAGGTTGCCTATGAAGGCCATGATTCTTATGACAATTGTTACATAAACTCTGGAAGATATCTTTTTTATGGGTGAATGTTATAAACTAATAATTCACAATGTTTAGCCAAAAGGTCTTTTTAATTTTTGATTTGCACAAATCCCTTAACCTGAAAGTTCCAACTCTCACTGTTCTATGTTCATTCTAGCAAAAGGATGATGTGCGTTATGTTATCAAACCTGACAGACAATCTGTATGCAATGATATTATCTTTATTTCTTCTTCTGAACAGACACACTCCTTTGCTAATGTCTAATAAAGTATTAGACTAATAAAACTAATTGAAGCATAGTTTCTCTTATAAGATTTTAACTTTAAAAGTGTTGCTTTAACTGTAATCACACTAACTTTATCAAAAGACATGCATATTGAAAATTGTGGGATTTGCAGTGTGAGTACCATCATCTTGGCTGATATTGGTTACAGATACTAGGAAATCTGAAAATAAGAAACAGTACATTATTTCCTCTCTGTTTAAACCTCTGTAAGAAAACTATCCATAGAATACGTCACTTCAGAAAACATCATCAAATAGGATGATACGTTATAGGTGTAAAAAAGAGGTCAATATTTTAATGGAAATAAAGAACACATGTATTTACCTGACAACATCTATCACACCTACAAAATTGTAGCTATTCATTATAATTTTGTGTGAATTTTCACTTATGAAGTAGGTATCAGTGACTCACTATTAGCATGAACTGATCTTCTGGTTATCTTTAAAGTAGTGCTATAGTGATAGTACTACTAATAGCTAACATTTATGGAATACTTACTCTTTGCTACGTACCATACTCATTACTTGTATTTAAACAGTTGAAAAATATCACCACTTTCTTATGACTTTCTTTGTGATCTTGGAAACAGCCAGTCAAGCTAAATCACGCAGTTGGTAAGCCATGTAAAAGATGATAGATAATTCGTTGGAATTTCTACCTTGTGAGATTCCCACCCATGGCATTGTACACATTAGCATTAGCATTTAATTTTAACCAATGGCACTAACCGGCCCATAAATCCTTAAGATTGTCAGACTTAAATACACACACTATATACATCCCATAAAATTTATATGAACACTACAATCTCAGTTGTCTCAGTGTGTTTTATGTGGTATGAAAGTAACTTTCCAGATAGAGCTTTAATATCTGAAATGTACCAAGATACATCTATTATTTTTACCTATCGGTATAACCATGATTTGAAAATCAATGACAAAAAAAATCAACTTAATATACAAATCAGAAACCTTCTTAAGTCAGTACATTTTGAGAGTTTTCCACTTGACTTGCATTGAACCCCAGCACTTTATTAAATTTTATTGGCTAATTTGCCCTAGGAGTCTAGGTTAACTACTTACAATCATATTTTGGGTTAAGGCCCTTTTAGTAAATCTCACATATGCCACACTCTAACCAGAAAGTTGAATTGCAGAGCAATTGCTTCTTGATTGCAACCAAGCAATAATACTAATACCAGGAAATGTTTACATACAAGAAGGGCTTGAAGCCATATGAATAACAATTCTCTGGGTATTACATTAAGTCCTACATTTACACTCATTTTCATTGCAAACAAATGTATTGTTTTTTATTTAAGACGAGTAACATAAAACTGAAACAGCACAAGAAAATCCAAATGTTGGGAAATTTTAACTGCACAATTCTTAGAAGTGTGTGTGTGTGTGTGTGTGTATATATATATATATAGTCATTGTGAGAAGCTCCAATATCAGCCCTCACCACCTCTACTGTCTCCAAATCTGGCACCAAGTCATCTGTGTCAATGACTGCACAGAGAGACCCTGTGCTAAAAGCAATATTATGCAAGGTGCTAAAATATCAGAGAAGTCACATAATTCATCATTTTTGGCTAAAATTCATATTCTACAATGCATCATCTTGTTTCAGAATTGGCTTCAATCTCCTGTTTTAAACTTTCATCACTTTTGAGCAATTACTTGTCATTATTTCTCTTAATTTTATCTCCTTTTCCCTCTTTTTTCTATTCCTAAGATAGGGGTACAAATAAAAAATGAAGTGGCTAAAGACAAATTACAGTGGCAGGAGGAGAAACGAAGTACTTTCATAATTTGAAAATGACAAATGATATCTGAATTATCCTTATTATACTGCATCCTATAGGTCTTTACAGATAAAAGCAATCATCCACCCAAAACCAAAATGTAAAGAACACTGTAAAAGACAGAAAAGCACCCGATGTACTTGACTCCCATTCTTACATATTAGTGATCTGAAAAATCTATTGAAATAAATTAGGTAGCAGGTCAATCTTATAAAATTTGAGTGTTAAGGTTACTTTAGCATTGAGGTTAATGTGAAACTTAGATCCAATACTTGCTTCAAGCTTTTAACTTACTACTTAAAAAGCAATAAAAATAGGAGAAGCCTTACACATGGTCAAACTTTTTTTTTTCTTTTAACAGCTTTCTTAATAGGTATCTTGGATTTTTAAGCTTGTATTTCAGTTTTCCCCACATTTGACTTTCCATTCAGGTCCACTTTTAAAAAATTCAAATAAAGCTTTCAGTTTGTTGGAATATTATATCATCTTTGAGACTGCTTGCTTGCTTATATAAAGTCATATTATTGTAATATTAGGAGTAAACAAAAGAATGATAATAGTTTAATAGATAAGATAGTTTTTCTGGAAGATCCTACTGTTCAATATAGTAGGGATGAAAGGTAAGCATTTGTTCTAAAAGGAATACTACTTTTCACTTACTATGAATAGGATGTTCCACATCTGTATTATTCATTCAATTCTACAAATATTTTTGAGTCCCTATAACATGCCATTATCAGTTTTAGGCTCCAGAACTACATTGCACTTTACATGTCTTATTTATAGATACCTGTTTCCATAGAAAATCCTATTTAATTGTAACTCTTCTTCAGCTATTGGTCTCAAAACATGTTTTTAAAATCATCTGTGGATGTTCACTACCTGTAAAATATCACTATTATCTATTGGATATAGAAATGGTTTTCTACTTTAAATGTCTGAAAAGCCTCTACTATTTTAAAGAAAATACCTGTTTTGTTTCTAATATGTTGTGCAAAAACCACAGTGGGATTCATAAAGATATTTGTAATCTTATTTGCAATAATTGCATGAAATGCCTTTTCTTGAAACTATTCCAACATTTATTTTTGGTTTAATAGCAGTTTACTGACTCCTCAGGAAATTGCTACAAGCGAAGTAAAGAGTGGTATCAAGAAAGCCTATTTTATAAATGAGGAAGTGGCAGTTATTACCCCCAGACTCAGGTTGAATAGGAAGCTCAGGACAGAAGACTCTCAGTCAGAGCTTACAGCCAAAACAGTAAAAAGGTAATGATTTCTTTCCCAGAATGTTTTTCAGATCATTGATTGATCCCAAGGTCATGTAATAATTTTCACAATTACTTTTTACCTTTGTGTCAGCAGCAATTGCTATTTTTCACCAGGCTTGGGAAGGGATCACAAGGTTCAAGAGGTAGCATTTTCATGTGGTTGTTTTAAGTGACCTGAAAGAATACTAATGATTCAATAGTATTTATAGTCTAGCATTAGCTAATTGACATTCAAACAAGAGGGTAAGGTACTTACAATAAATCATATTAAATAGCTGCAAGAATAAATTTAAAGAACTCCTTGATATTTTCATCCAAGACTTTTTTGAATTTTTTTTTTTTTATAGTCATTACCAACATCTGATGTTTTCTGCTTTTCTCTTTCAGTCACCTAAGGTAAAATAATTAAAACCAAGGGTTTTAATTATTAAATAACAACATTCAGAGACAACGTTTCAAGTCATAGCCTTTGTCTCTATACTTCCTTGGAAATTTCTTGCACGTTTTCAGTGTGTTCAAAATAGGATAACAAGCATATTCAGAGCTGGGGATTATCAACAGAAAATCTAAGCCAAAAACTAACACTAGAGTGTGAGATTGTACTTTCAGGGAGGCAGCTTTCGCTATTAAGGCACTTAACTAGCTCACTAGTCTCCCTTAACATTTGCTGATATTCATTCTGTCAGAAATCAACTACCTAGCTTTTGGAATACGGTTCCAATATGTGGTACAATATGTGCCACAATATGTGCCAAAGAAAGGACATCAGATTCTTTGGGATGGGGAAGGGACTTAGAGACAAGCTGTAGAGAAGCTTGGGTTACCCTGATATTTGGATCTTCACTTTCTGGTATCACCAATGTTACCTCCTAACTCCATATGCACCTGCATTTTAAAAGAGGGCTCTTGAGTTGTTCAATGACACCTCTATGTCCCTAGTTAGGTCTACGCATAGATGTCCCTGGCTTCTGGACCACACTGCATTCCAAACTTTGGTTCCCCAGATTTTCACAGTCTCTCTTCTGTCCTAGATTTTGGATAGAGCAATAACTTGACTACAGTGTGAGATGTAAAGGTGCCTTGGTGATCTGTGAGTTATGTTGGCCGTGTGAGGTCCATTCAAGAAGTCTCTCACATAAATTTCCTGATCATTCCTGATCAATAAGCTGAAGCTCTGTAGTAGAATACGATGTTTAGAAACAGAAGTTTCTGATGTCCCCAGGGGCTTGATTGCTGACGTTGCCCCAGCCACCTCAAGTCAGGAGCACCACAAGAATCTTCAGAATCCAGCCTAGGTCCCTTGCCAGTGAGAGTCCCCAAGGGGATATCTGTTTCCTAAATTCAAAGCCTTCTAAAACAATGCATTTGAATATCACTACAACCCCCAGAATTAGTGTCATTTGTCCTCTATTAGTAAGTTCTAATATCTGATCTGTAGCTTGGAAGCCCGGCTGTTATAAACCCACAGAGGAAAACTCAAAAAGTTATGCAGAATTATTGAATTGTTTTTTTCCCCATCCAGAAGTAGAGTTTTTCTGGAAAATCTGGCTATGTAGGTCACAGGAAAATAAGAATCTAGCCAAAGAAGAATATGATTTTCATCTATATACATAGCACTTTCGCTTACTTTATTTGTAAAATTCATTCAATTCAGCAAATATTGAAGAGCCCCTTCTTTGTTCCAGACACAGTTCTAAATACTAGGGATATATCAGTGAACAAAACAGAAGAACTCCTTACCCTCATAGAGCTTATATTTATTTCACAGAGTTGTTGTAATACATTTGGAATAGTACCTGGCACATAAGACTATGTAAGACACAGATTATGTTTAAGTGAAACTAGGGCAAATGGCAATGCTTTAAATAGAGTTTAATTTAATCATCATTTGCCACTGCTGTGATGAATATTATGAAGATTAGGGATTTAGATTGATACTTTCTAAGTCAAAACATGACAAAATGTTTCAAGAATCAGTTTTAAAATGTTATTTTTCTGACTGTTGATATCCTGGTTTTCACAAAAATGTTCTAGTGTGAATGTTAACTTTGTCCTTGCATAATTTCCAAAATTTAAATATTAGTTCTATTATAGCTGCTTTTTTTTTTTCATTTTTCAATGATGTTGATATCTCATCTCAAGGATTTTTTCTCTTTCCTGGGAGAAGGCACACATTTGCTGAAAAACATTCTGTGAAAATTTTTTAAAAGTGAAACTAAGCAATACAATTTTCAGTTATTAAAAAGTGTCTCAATCTTTTAAGTAATGCTTTCAATTTTTGCTGCAAATGAGATTAGGTTGAAAATCAGGTATTTGATTGCCTTTTGATTTTTAGAAACTACAAATACCTGGCAACATATAGGATTATCTAGAATTCCCTTTCTAAAACAGTTTGACACTTTTAATAATAAGCATCTTCTTTGTATTAAAAATCTTAAAAAATGCAATAAAATATTACTTTATTGTGTAAATAAGCCCTTATTGCAACTATGAAGACCAGAAAGTGAATCATAGTTAGAAAAGTCATGAAGTTAGTAGCATTACCAAACAAAAAAATAAAATAAAATAAAAAAACACAAAAGAATTTGTACCATTTTTCCTAAAGATTGGAACATAACAACTGCAATGCAGTCAGAAAACATGCAACACTCACACAGCAAGAAAAATCAACATGAATTCAGAAAAAAAGTTCATTATAATATTAAATATCAGGCAAAAGGTTTCTGGTTGAGATATGCTGTAACCTTCTGAAATTAGATCTGTACTGTTTTCAGTAGTAAGTTTCCTTAAAATGCTGTGCCTTTGTTTGTTTGCAGTTTGGTTGGATAGATAGGAAGATAGGGTGCAAACTAATACAGAAAACTGATCATAAGAAATTGAGATCTTCTATTTCTATGTGCTGCTCTTTTTGACTTCCAAATAATACTTTTCTCAAAGATGTTTTAAATTTTCTTTACATGAGTTTAGATTTGTTTAAAAATATTCCAACTCATTACACACAATCCAGATGACTCTGAGTTGTGTTATGGAAAGTGTCTGGAATTTTGGTACCTTGGTCTCTAGAAACTAGTCATTAGCAGACATTTCTTTATTGTGAATCATTGCAAACTTATAGGATTTTCTCGGACAATCCATGAACCCCTTGATGATTCAAAATTCATAAATATGACACATATTTAAGACAAAACAGTTGCAATCTTTCTATTTATATACAAAATCATTTTACTAAAACTGTTTGGTGGTATGTTGCAACTTCTCATTAACCTCATTTCACAGGTAGACAAAAAAAGGAAGGAGTATTTGTTTGCCTTTTAACTGTCTTAAGGAAGATAGAATGGTTTGTGATTTCTCTACCAGAATCACTTGAGCAATTTATATGGAGTATAATCTCTCAGACTCCTATGAATGAACACAAGCTGTGTTACATGAAACCTACTTCAAGGCTGTGATCTAGCAAACTTCTTCAGGAAAGATTTAAAAAAACTGTCATTTTGGAAAGAGCTGGTATTATATCTAAGACTCTGAGATGTTTTACCTAACATCTCTGAGATGAAACAATTAGGTTGATCATGCGATACCATGTATATCCAGATATATGTTGCCTTTGATATGGATAAAATACTCATTCATTACCTATGTGAGTTGAAGGTCTTTGGTAACCTAAAAATATTGATACTTCACATTCATCCATTAATCCTTTTAACAATAACAACATCACAATAATAGCTGACCCATTTAATCTCATTTCACTTATATTAATAACAATTGCTACTAAATGCTAGGCCTTGTGCTAAATGCTTCTCATGAATAGCTCATGCAAACCCCACAACAAATTTGTGGGGGAGGAACTATCATTATTTCCATTTTAAAGAGGTAGAGACTGAAATTCTTCTAAGTTAATTGATATGAAAATGGTTATACAACAGAGAAGTGGTAAAAAGTGGAATTTAAACCAGTTTGTCTAACTCCAAAGCCTTGTTGTCTCTGTGCTATTGTTACTGGGTTTTGTCTAGCTTCTTTGACTATGCTGCAGAAATGAATTTCAAGAGCATGTCAAGTTAGTTAGGCCAGTAATTTATTAAGGTAGGGAGGGAGGAGAAATGGGAGAAAATAAGAGATCATAGGTCCCAGAGAGAGGAAGGGGCTGAAGAGTGATAAAGAGGGCTGGTTTATAGACTACAATTTCCCATTATAGATTATAAATGCCCTGGTTTTACTTCCGTGTTGATCCGTGCAGGGGGGTACATGACAGAGCAGGACACAGAAGCCAAGAAGGACTCAGGAGAGAGTTATTTGACCTTTGCACCTGCCTTTTAAACCATGAATTATTCCACCCCTTTGCCAATAGCATGTGAGGGCCTCCAGCTGTTTGCCATTTTGATTGATTACCCCATCCATCAATCCCCGGGGTGGGCCCAATGATAATGTCCTTGGAGAATATCTGGGGCTTCTCCTGACTTCCAGAGGAAACGTTGTTCTGAATGGGAGAAATCTTGAAAGGGTCTTCCAGCAGCCCTCTTGGGGATATTGATGTCCATGTGGACTTCTTATCAGGTTCCAGATCCATCTATTGATTCCCTATCTTACTAGCCTGCTTCACTATCACACGGTTTCCCAACTAGAGCTATGATAAATATGAGGGACAAAAGGATAATTTAACAGGTCCTTGGAAATGCCTCCCAGGCACACCATCACAGCATGCTACATCAATCTCTCCATAGCACTTTTACTGTTGATATTTTTCTTATTTAATTCATATATTTGCTTATTTGTTTTCTGTGTCCCTTTATTAAAATGTAAAAAGGTGGCTACTTCCTGGGTAATGTTTAAATACAGATTTAAATATTTAAATTTAAATAAACATTTAAATAGACATTAACTATGACATTTAAATATTAAGAAGAGTTTGGGAAATATCATCAGGGTGGGGACGGGGAGAAGCACTCCTGCTAGAGACAATAGCTAATTCAAAAGCGGAAAATTGAGAATGAGTTTGGCATGCTTGAGGTTGAAAATGGAGAAGGTGTCTAGAGCCATAGCATACAATGAGCAGAATAGTATGGAAGATAGTGAAGCAGAGGAAGTCTAGGTCACCTGAGTTTTGGTAAATCAGATTTAGGAAGTTGGATTATACTTTCTGAAAGAGATAGCAGCCCTGGAGGGTTTTCAGCTGGAGTGACCTGATCCAGTCTAAAGGATCTGACTTTGGTCCCCATACCGAAAGAAAATTGAAGGGGGTGGGCAGGAGTGGAAACAGTGAAAGAGTTAGGAAAGCTCTGCAGTATTCCAGGTGAGAGCTGCCATTGGCTTGACCTAGGAAGGAAGTAGTGGAGATGGAGAGAAGCACTTTGGAGGCGAATCACTTATACTCACAGATGTATTGAATAAAAGGGATGAGGGAAAGAAATCAAACAATCTCTACCTCTCCCCCCCACACACAAATGCAACTGCAAATACCCTTCGGTTTTCTTCTATTTATTTATTGTTTGTTTTTGAGGTACTAGGGGCAGGGATTGAACCTGGGACCTCGTATTTGGGAAGCCGGCCGCTCAACCACTGAGCCACATTAACTTCCCTGAGTTGGTTTTTGCATTTGTTTTGCTTGTTGTTTGTTTTCTTTTTTTTTTTTTTAAGGAGGCACCGAGAACCAAACTTGGGACCTCCCGTGTGGGAAGCAGGAGCTCAACTGCTTGAGCCACTTTGGCTCCCTGTTTTGTTATTTATTTTTTAAATTGAAGTATAACTTACATTCAGTAAGTAGCATATTAAGTGTTCAGTTTGGTGACAGTTTGTATATGTATATGCTTGTATAATCACCACCCAGATCAAAATATAGATAATTTTCTAAACCCAAAAAGACTTCTTTAATAGAGAAAATAATAGACTAAAAAATAGCAACTCCTGCCTTTCTTAAAATGCATCACTTTGCCTATCCTGAGTCATTTATCACTGATTCAGGTAATTCTGAGAGTTGGCGGTGGTGACAAAGTGTACATCATCTGTGTTCAAAGTTGGCATCCCAGTTGTGGGGATATGGTTCAGATATCTGGTAGAACATTCTGGCATACTCAAACATAAAGGTACATATAAGAAACACTTTCTCTAACTCTAAAAATTTACCAAGCCTGCTTTGGTAAATAACTTGTGCCTAGGAACCAGACTTGACTAATTTTCAACGCTGCTAATAAATGGGTAAGTAGTAGACATATAGATCACTTCTATGTGAGAAAGAACACGAGATTAAGAATAATCAATCCAGTGCTCTCAGCAATTTTAATGAGGAAACTGAATTGACAGTAAGGCCAATATGATTACTTTGATAGGAAATCAGTAATGGGCAGTAATATAAGAGTATGACATCAGAATATGAGATGGAGGACATGGATCCAAGATCCAATTCCCCTCCATTAACTGGATCTGTGACTTGGTGAAGTTAAGTGTTCTGAAATGTAATTCCATGTCTGCAAAGTAGATATGACCCAGAAAAACTGTACGGAGACAATGAGAGAGAGTACATGGGAAGATCTTTGAAGTGATAAGTGCCATATACATTTAAACTATTAATAACAAGGTGGCAAAAAAAAGCAAAAAAACATAATTTAAGAAAAAAGGAAAACATACATTCAGGTTCAGTAAACACTCCCATATTACATTACTGTTTTCTGCTACTTGTCAGGTATTGCACCCCTCAAAGAAATGGTCTGTTTCTATATGATGCTTTTCACATTCTGCAGTCATTGTTATGGTTCTTGTTTCAGACCCCAAAGAGTGGTTCTAAATTGTTATTCAGATTCATCTGGGCACCCCTCCATTGGTGGTGGATTCTAGTAGGCATGGCAATTATAAGTCGTCCTGTTTAGTGCAGCAGCTGGTAAACAGATAGTGCCTTCAATTGTATGCCATTGCTCTTGGTATTTGGGAATTGCCAGATTAAAAAATTCAATAGCATCATTTCTGCACTATCTTAACAGCAAGCTACCACTAAAGGTTCCAGGGAGCCACGTTCATCACATCAGAAACCTCTGAGTAATTTGGAATAAAAGTGGTTATAGTTTTGCTTCCTCAGCTGCTGCCCCTCATAAAAGAGCAATTAGAATTTCATCCCTAGAGAAAAAATCTGTAAGTAAACATTTTTTTCTGAAGTATAGAAAATGAGTTAGTAGAAAACTATGCCAGAGGAGTAAAATGAGTTTTTCTGTGTATTAATTATATATAAACTAGTACGTAACCTAATTCTATTAAATTTAGGAAGGAGATCAAGGTTAACTTTATTACTAAGTGCCCTTGGTCCTATTCATTTAATAGTAGAAGGTATATCATTTATCAAAGTGAAAAAAAAAAGTTTAAAGCAATTTAAAATCATTTTAACAAGGTCAGAAATTAAGTTTTCTGGTATTCTTTCCAGAGTAAGTAAAATGTCATGACTTTAATAACAACTAAATATAAATTTAGAATTTTGAGTGACTTTTTTTTCCTGAGGGAACACAGAACCTTGAAAATACCTTGGAGAAAATTACCTAGCCTTGATGAAACTTAATGAGTCCCTTTAATGTCCCTAACATGTTATGGGATGCTTTCTAATTCTGCACTGCCGGTTGGAAACCAAGGAGCAGACCAATAGTTTTCTATTGTCAAGGGTGGACTGACCAGGATTTTTTAGTGGCCTTCCCTTTTCAGTTTGCCCATCATTTAACCTTGTCTTTTCTTCTAATACAAAGAGGGCAGATGAGAAATAATTTGTTCTGTATTTGGGGTCTTAATTCAATTACTGAAGTCCTTGGGCATGCTTTCCAGACTTTTTAGAACTAAGTGAAAAGTTTAGTTTCTAGTATATGATCTTGTACTTTGATTTCCAATCATTCGATGCTCAATCTGTACAAGGTTTATACATCCCCACATATGATGTTGTGACATACTGGTGTCAAATGTGGCCATGTGACTTTATTTGTCCAATGGAATCTAAGCAGAAGCGACATATGTTATATTCCAGCAGAAGCTTTATGAGACATAATATAGTTCTACCATTTCTCCCTTCCTCTGGCATGATAATGGCATGTCCAGAATGAGACCACTCCTTTTAGGTCAAAAAACATGTAGAATAGAGCCACCGCTGATTTACAGATAACGTGTAACATAAGTAAGAAATACATCTTTATTATTGTATACCACTGAGCTTGTGGGGTGGTTTCCTAATGCAAATAACCCAGCGAAACTTGCTAATAAAGTCATCATCAAATTGTGACAGATTTAAAATAAATAACAATTTTAATTCTAATGCATAAAAGCAGATATTCAGCTATAAATTTAAATAAAGGTTTGATATTTGCATTTGGTTCATTTTCATAGGATTTGAATCATCTCTATTACAGTATTGTCCAGTACTAGAATAAAAGAATATATGTGTCTCTTATAAAAGAGACAGAGGTTAAGCTTCTGTCTGTGAAAAAGCAAAAAATCCAGTAGACTCTTGGCCTCTATGGATTTACAGTTGATCACTTACAAGTAATTGCTAAATCTGTGACATTTAGTGGTTTGTAATTTTGTTGATGCAACTATTTGAATGGTATTCTTGGTGAACCTGTGATGGGAGTTTGCCAATGAATATGTCACTTCATAGTACAGTATTTCTCAAAGCAAAGTATCTGGACAAGCAGCAGCAGTATCACTTGGGACATTGTCAGAAAGGCAATTCTCAGCCTTCATTCCAAACCAACTGAATCAAAAACTCTTGGGTTGGGCCCCCGTAATCTGTGTTTTAACCAGCACTGTGGTGATTCTGGGGCTCACTAGCATTCGTGAACCACGGGTCTTATCACTGTCCGATAAGGCATTTGCTGCTGTCTTCAACATATAGTGGAACGGGACCTAGAAATTGCATTTTAAAAAGCTTCCTCATTATTTCATAAACAGGTGATTACACTTCACTAGCTTTCCATTTAAAAGACACTATAATAGTGTTTTTCAGAATATGATTTTCCCAATATAAAAGTGGACATTCAGAAAGAGTGTGATATACAGCAAATGTCAAGGGTCCTATGCACATGCAATTTAAGGTAATAAATGAATGTTCAAATGATCTTTATCATAATGAATATTGGCTTTTATAAAACAGGAAAATTACAAAGAAGATCCCAGAATGTCTCATCACATACATAATAAGGAACTAGGCCATTGCCAAGAACACAAAGCAGTAAGTTCTAGCCCCTGTTTTCACAAACTCACTTTTTACCTGCCTGCTCATCCTGTGGTGCTTGTGGCTCTGGGAAGAAGGGACTGTGGAGACAGGAGATGGAACCAGAAGTATGGAAGGTATCTTCCCAAGGAAAGATGCCTCAAACCTAAAAAGTAAGGCAGAACTCAAGATCAAGTTGGAAAGGACAGCTCTGGCTGGAGTGTGGGTCAGGTGATGGTGAAGAGGGATCTGAATCTGAGTACAAAAATTAAATAAGATAAAAAAGGAAGGAAGGAGGAAGGGGCAGGGAGAAAGAATGAAATTGGCAATCACTATGTGTTTTAAGAGCTTGCTTCCCCTCCTCTGTGGCAGTGTTATGGTGGTATTACATGGGCCCCTAAGGATCACTGATCCTGGCCTTAAAATAGAAACATTATTTTCTGTTGTTATAATGTAAGCTCCATAGGAGCAGAAACTTGCCAATTTTGTTAGCACTCTAAACACTGATAGATCAAGTAGGCACAGAGGCCACTCTACTGTGAAGCTTACACCGGCCCCTTTCAATATACATAAGTTTGTTTTTGACATTTGGATTCTTTTTCTTAAAGAAGACTCCCCAATTATATAAGCCACAGATCCCACCAAATATGGATCAACACCTCTGGTTAGAGGAAATAAGTTGAGGTGAAATAAGCTAGGACAAAGGTGCTAACAGGAGAATGGAAAGGGAAAATATTAGATCAATATGTTCAGAAGGAAATCAGCTGTATTTGGTGATTGACTAGATTGTGGAATGAGGGGAAACCAGAATAAAAAGTGAACAATCCTATTTCTTTCTTTGATGGCATTAATAAGTTCAAATATAAAGTCATCTGTAGAGAGGTTTGTGGGAAGATGTCAGAGTAGGGAGCTCCAAGACTCAGTCCTTCCACTGAAACTACTATTATACAGCAGGAGCTTTCTGAAACAACTATTTTGAAAGTCTAGAGACCAAACACTGAACAGCATTCAGGGAAGAATGGGAGGAAGAGGCCGATAAATTACTATAAAGAACTGTAAATTTGGGAAGCGGCTGTGGCTCAATCAGTAGGGCTCCCGTTTACCATGTGGGAGGGCCCGGGTTCGGTTCCCGGGGCCTCCTGGTGGGGGCAGGCCCGCCTGCACGGCGTGGTTGGCTGACCCAGCGAGCGCAAGCAGCGGGGGGGGGGGGGATAAATGAATAAATAAATAAAATCTTTAAAAAAAAAAAAAAAAGAACTGTAAATTGGTTTCCCAGCAACATCTACAAGTGCCCATCCCCCACTCTCACAGCAGGCTGCCATGGAGTCCATCCCTGGCTAGCTCATTGGTAACAGAAAGGGACATAAAAATCCTCTTCTCCAAGAACAGGAGTGGGCACAGTTGATCACTAATCACAGCTTTTGATTAGTGAATTCAGATCTCTGGGACCCATTTCTGAGGGCAGCTATCAGTTTTTTTTCAACCAGCCCTGGATGAAGGCAGCAGCAGACATTGCTTCACCCTGCCTGGACAAAGGTGGTGAAGGTGACGGCAACAATTGTTCAACCCTCCATGGACGGGTGGTGGCTGTGGAGGTTTAAAGACACTGCACTTCCTCAAGGCTGCAGGAGAAAGTTAGCTGAAGGGTTGCATTTGCAGGGAGGGCCAGGAAAGCTCAGCTTTGGGGAGCCATGGAAGAAGCTCTTGGAGCCCTTCCTAGTCCCCTCCACAGAGCATTTTGGAACTGGTCTGTGCCCACTTCGTGGTCCTTGGCCCTGTTTTGGCTGGGAAAGATGGACTAGGGAAAGTCTTCCCTGGTATGCTTCCTCCCAGAATTTTCCTTCCAGGCAAAAGCAGCTTGAAACAACAAAAGGATGGTTAACAAAACAAAACAAACAAACAAAAAACTATAGAGGCAGACAGTCTCAGACAAAAGCCTGCTGACTTCAAAAGCCAGGAGAGGGAGGTCTGTCTCCTGGGAAACAGATGGGGCAACCAAACTCCTGTCAACAGGGGAACTCCAAAACAACTATAAGCCAAAAGCCCAGGACAAGACAGAGGTCCAGAAAGACAGGAAAACCCTGCATACTGCATTCACCTTGGGCAGACCTTCTTGATAGGAGGGCTGAAACTCAGGAAAACCTTTGTCTTATCACCAGCTGGTTAAAAAATAAAGAAATAGACAGCTCAGGGAATAAATCCCAGAGTTAACATTTAAAAATATTAAAATGTACAATATGCAACAAAAGAGCTCAAGACAAAGAAACAGGAAATGAAGGCCCTTTCAAAGGAAAACAGTAAAAATCCAGAAAACACCAATGAAGAAGACAAGAAAATGGATATACCAAAAAAAAAAAAAAAAAAAAAAAAAAAAGCCTTTAAAAAAATGATCATAAAAAATGCCCAAGGAGATGAAGGGAAATACAGAGAAAGAATTAAAAGATATCAGGAAAATAATGAATGAGCAATATGAGATTCTTAGTAAAGAGATGGAAATTTTAAAAAGGAACCAAATCAGAACAAATGGAGTTGAAGACCACAATAACTGAAGTGAAAAATTCCCAGGAGGGTTGCAAGAGCATATTGGAGATGGTAGAAGAAACAATCAGTGAACTTGAAGACAAGACCCTTGAAATGAGTCAGGCTGAGGAGCAGAAAGAAAAAGGAAATATTAAAAGTGAATATAGCTTAACGCACTTCTCAGATACCATCAAGCACACCAATATACACATTGCAGAAGTCCCAGAAAGAGAAGAGAGACAGGAAGAGAGGGAATATTCAAAGAAATAATGACAGAGAACCTCCCAAACTTAGCAAAAAAACATGAATATGCACATCTAAGAAGTTCAGATAATGCCAAACAGGATAAACATGAAGAAAAATAGACCCCATCTTATACTGATAACCCTATCGAATGCAAACGACAGGGTGACAGTTCTGAAAACTGCAAGAGAAAAACAACGTGTTTTGTATGAGGAGGTTGAGTGCCCATTTCTCATCAGAAACCATGATGGCAAGAAGATAGTGAGTTGAAGCACTGAAAGTACTGAAAGAAAACAACTGAATTTTTTAAAAAAAACAAGAATTTTATATCCGGCAAGACTTTCTTTTAAAAAATTAGGGGGAGATTAAGACATTCCCAGATAAACAAATGAAAAGCTGAGGGAGTTCGTCACTAGACCTGCCCTATAAGTAATGCTAAAGAGAGTTCTTCAGACTGAGAGGAAAGGACACTAGACAGTGGTTTAAAGTGGCATAAAGAAATAGACCTTTAGTAAAGGTAGCCATTTGTGTAACTATAAATGCCAGTATTATTGTATTGTTTGGTATGTAATTGCACTTCTTCCTACAGGTGCTAAAATGCAAATGCATAAAAAGTCATGATGAATCTATGGTTTGGGGCATACAATGAACAAAGATATAAGTGGTAACAAGAACAAAAAAAAAATGGTGGAGGGACAGAGAGATAGAAAAAGTATATGTGTATACTTATACTTAAAGTAAAAGTGCATGCTATTGAAATTAAGTTGGTATCAAACTAAATGTGATCATTCTATATCTAAGATGTTAAAATTTAACCCTATAGTAACCACAAGGACTATTGGGCTGTTAATATGTGCTATTTTATATAACTGATTCTATTTAATTCCCCAAGAATAAAGTTCAGATCAATATTAGCAAGTTTGATTTTATTACAAGAGACCATTTAATAGAAATATACAAGATGGAATTCTCTGCTAAGCATGGCAGTGAGTTGCTTGCTGTTGTATGTATTCAAGCAAAGCATAGGCTGGAAGACAACCACTTTGCAGGCATTTTGTAGAAGAAATTAAAGTATATGGTGGTTGTTTAGTTCCAAGGACTTTAAGAATCTCTTTAATTCAGAGTTTTCAAGGTTCTATTATTCTATGACTCCTTGATAATTTTTCTTTCAACTGCAGGTTGTTGGTCCAACTCCTTCTGAGATATTCTTTTAACTCCTAATTTAATTGTCAACAATCCAAAGCATGTTCTTTTCTGTGTTTATTTCATGGGTCAAAAAGAGAAATTCTTACTGAAAATTCATCTATTATTTTCCTGTTTAAGCAGAATTCAGTTTATAGACAATAAAACCTGAAAAAATGCAGATTCTGTCATAATTAAAGGGGTTAAATAATTCCTCTTCACAAAACGAAGATGCTGTACAGAAGCCCAAGATGAAAGAAAAATTCATTTTATAAACTGCAACCTGACCTTCCAGATTTTTCAGCTTAGGTTTTCTTGAAAAAGACCGTGTAGCCATGCTCCCCAAGGTTCTTAGCCAAGTAACTATTCAGTGGGCATTAATAAATTATATGATTAACTATCTTCTGCCCAAAGAGTTATATTAGGAAACATTTTAAAAGGTTATTTATCTACTTGAAACACAATCCAAATGTTCACAGTAAAAAAAATGGGTTCTTGCATTACATGGACTAGTAACATCTAGGTATATCTCTAAAGATCAATAAATAAAAAATGCTTAATAGCAAAAGAGACAGTAACTTTAATGAACATTTAGTTTAATTCAAGTTTTACCTTATAAAATAGCAAAGACTAGATGACCAAATTTAGATTTAACATTATTGTTTCTATGAGACTTATTTATTCTTCAATATAATCACCAAAATTGAAAGGGGAAAAAACTTCCATTGATCAGTTGAAATTATTTAAATGTCATGAATAGTCATGGAAAGGGAAGTAGAAAGGCAAAATGAGGAATCAATAATTATGTTGAGTAAAAAGACATGAAATTGCAACTTCAGCTTGATGCAACCATTTTAAAGTGTGGTGAGAGGTAAAAGATAAAAGTGTTGTCACAGAATTTATAGTTATATTCATCTATTTCCTCTAACATCTTGGTAAACCTGATTTGCCCTATTATTTCACTGATGTCTTCACAGGAAACTTAGAAATATAGGCGCACAGTAGAACTCTACATTACACCTGGCCATTTCTTCTTTGCAGTCAATACTGTTAAGTCATTACACTATCTGGCAACAATTGCAATCTATATGCTACTTCCAAAGGAACAAATAGAGAAAGATATATTCATTAAAAAGCAGTAAGGTTAAGGTTGTCCTAAAATGACTCAAATTTATAATTATCCACCACATGTATCACAGGCTGTCACTAAGCAATGTTCTACTAGGTTCTGTTGGAAGCAACATGTTTCAAACTCTGAAGAAACCACCAATATTTATCTTTGTAAAATCAATAGCTATAGGAAAATATGTGGAAGTTTAGGACCTCTTAAAACACCCTAAACAAAAACAAATTGCACACTTATGATACCTTTCAAAAATTTTATTTTCAAGGTGCATTTTTAATATATCATCAGCATCATATACTATGTGTTGGAGAAAAGTGGCACTCACTGGGATGCAGAGAATTATGATTGCAGGCAGGAAGTTTATTGAGAAGCTCTCTCAATGGAGAGGGTCTGAAGAATAGACTTCAGCCCACCCGTGGAAGTGGATATAACTTTATACAGTATATCAATAGGTGTGGAACATTAGTCTGTGGGGACGGGGTTAGAGACCGAGTACAGCCTGGGGCCAATAAGGGGCTGTAAAAGTGAATTCTTCCCTTGTATGGCTAGGAGATAGTAAGCTAGGAGTTAGGGTATTCTTGGAATGTGGGAGAGATTGGTGGTGCCTAGGCCTGGAAGGGGTAAAGGTCCTTATCTGCTCCACTCTCACTGTGATATGGCTCATTCTTGGGGAGAGATGGGCTGCTGCCAAGCATGTAGGCTGTGGCTTGTTCAATCGGTTAGAATTGAGTCACGGCCTTATGACCTCTTAATCATTGCAAACCTCATAAGGGGAAACCTTTAACACTATTATATTAATTATTATCATGGAACCTGATGTCACTCTCTCAATTCACCTCTAGTGCTGCAAATCTGATTCAGGTCTCAGTAATAGGGAAAAAAAGCCTTTTATTAATAGTTCGATAGACTCCTATAAAGATATAGGGCTTATGTTCACTATCCTGATGAAACTACAGAGCACAAGAGCCATTAGCAGGGCTCAAGAATATTAGCCTGACAAAAAAAAAGCCACCCTAAGTCCTATAGCTGGAGCCACAGTCAATTGAAGTGCAAACTGCTCAAATCCCACCTATCTTGAGATGCATTCCCTGGCCACTTATCTAAAATAGCCCTTTCATAGTCACTTTGCAGTTCCTTACTGTGCTTTACTTTTTTCTTGGCATTCACCATTATTTGATACTGTGTATCATATTGATTTCTTGGTTTATTGTCTATCTCCCTTCTAGAATGTAAATGCCTTAAGGACTAGGATTTTGTTGTTGTTCATAGTCCTGTACACTGGAACAACACCTGAAAAATTGGTGACTTCTATAAATATTTGTTAAATAAATGAAATCCAAGCAAGGTAGAACATCAGACAATAGATGAAAAGTGAAGCTCTTCGCTGAAATCCTTCTCTCTGGGAGGCATTTGGGATATTGAAAACCATTAGCTCTGATATTTTCAAAAGCTTGTGAGAAGTGATAAAAGTGTCCCTGAACCCAATATTCTGAAGATAAAATAGGAAACACAAAGAGTCCAGAAAAAAACCTATAAAACTTCCCAATGAGAAAAAAAAAAAAATGTATTCTTCCAAATTCTGTATGTAGTTGCAGAGTCCAGATTTTTTGTCTCCTTCTATTGAACTGATTATAAGAAGACCATAATCACCAATGCTAGAAAGAATTGGATATACACAATCACGATACATAAGTGGAATATTCTAAGTAATTAGAATGGTTATAGTCCATTGCTTTCAAGAGTAAATTAAAAACAAATTCAGAAATGTTCTGGGGATAATTAACACCACAGAAGTCAAGCTGAACATAGAAAAAACATTTATAATACATGAGTCATTTTAATATGTTCATGAAATTTTCAGCATTTATGATTGTGTTGGGGTTATTTATTTTGGCAAAGGAAAGGATTTGAGTACTGTAGCAGTAAAATCAGTGAGCCTCAGAAAGATGTTCATTCTATTAGAGTATTCACAGTGCTTAAGGGACTAGCAACCATCAGAAATGTATTTCATGGGGCCAGAACTGCTGGGAGCACCCACTGAGGAGAACAGTTGGATCACACATCTTGTGTGTAGAAATAAAGAGACATCTACTAAAAGTAGATATTGCACCAAATACTGGGATATTATGTGAAAGCAAAGGCTTTCTTTTTCTTTTTTGATTTTTGTTTTTCTTTTCATAGAGCACTAATTGTTGAAGAGAACTTGGGAATAATCCTATGTCCTTTGATTTTTATCTGTAAAGACAAATCTCATGTAATGCATCATTAAAAAAAGAAAAACAAAACAACACGATGGATTCTTTTTGAAGCACAGATAACACAGTTCCCTGGGAAAAGTCAAATTCCCTTAATGGAACAGATTACAGAATTGTGACACAGTGACCCATTTTGATATTTAATGTAAATTAGTATAGGGAATGTACAATTCCATCTAATCAGCATTACTCTCGTTGATCTATTTGCTTTATACCTTTTATCCTGATGCTTTTAAAGCACTGATATCTTCATTTTTGCTCAGATTAAATTCAATTTATTCATCAATGTGTCCTTTTGTTATGTGCAAGAAATGCTCATTTTCCTTCCATATCCTATTTGTTTTGCTGTCTCATTCAGTGCCAACAAAACAGCCTTGTTTGTAAAAGAGATAATCCAAACCAACATTTCACATGCAATAGGCATTCCTGAGTACAGATGTCCAATGCTTGCTTCTAGCATTCTTTCTTAGTAATAGTCTTAGTCGTATAAAAAAATAAGCTTTATGTCTAATGTCAAATGGGAAAAGGAAAATTATACTGTGGTATAGCAATATTATAAAAAGTTGAGTTACAAAAATGTATTATTCTTAGAGTATTAACTGGAAAGCACTAAGACCTGCCCATTTATATACCCAAAGCCTAAGAAACACTTTTCATATTTAATGAACATAGCAATGAATCTTCTGCTTTGATTTTGTTCCTTGTCTAATTTTTCAGCACAATCTAACTGATTTTCACATATATTGTTTTCATTTTAGAAGGAGGGTTATTTTAGTCCAGTCTTTCAATTGACTTTATACCTCATTCTTTTCCTCCCTTTTCATTTTCCTGATTGAAATTTGATAAATTCAAAGCAGGAAATGAAGAATAATGGCCTTCCAGGTTACTTCCTGAAGATAAAATTCAGCTTCAAATCCAAGGAAAATGAAACTGAATTTCAATACCTAATTAAAGACTGTAAACAACAGAACAATTTGAGAACTTGTTTTTAATCAAGCCATTTTACAATGCCTAATTATTCTTCAAGATTTGGTATCTGGTTACTCCTAATGCACTATATCTTCAGATCACTGAGTGACTTTGCATTTTATGAACTGAAGTTTTTAAGAATTGTAATTTTCTACTCTAAAATTTGGATTATGAGAACTTTATTTGTCTTGCCTCTGGGTTTCTAAACTTATCTTCCTTGCATTTTAACAAGATTAGACATATCTTCAAGATGTCTTGCTGCTAAGCCTGGTGAAATAGGGTACTGCTCCCTTTCTTCTCTTCTTACCCATCCTCAACTCCTCTCCATTCCTTACTCTGCCTCTGCCTCCCAGCTCCTCAGCAACCTCCTCCACAAACTTAAAGCAGAGATTAGGTAAACTGTTCCTTGATATTGGTCAAAGACAGTAACTTCTTTCTGTTGACTATCACAAAGTGTCATCTGCTCATGCAGTGGCACCTGGGACTCCTAATATCTTACAGACTCTGTGGGAGAGGAAAGAGGAGACAGAGAGAAGGTATATTAAGCATTCTCCTCCACAGCCACTCCATGCAAAGGTTAGGTAGGTCCTAAGGAAAAATATTTCCCCTCCAAGTAGAGCAGAAAGCCTTCTAATAAGTGAAGTGGTAGGAGGATCTATGGGACAAAAGAAAACAATACAAAAGTAAATGCTGAGAAAGATGGGGGAGTTGAAGACTGCAAGGAGGAACCAATGCTGGAGAGTTAGCTAATCAAGCTAACATAGTTCAGGAGGACAGCCTGTCTCTAATTCTTTACTTAAAATCTATATTTCCTGGCTAAGGAGAGTTATATAGCCACTGAGGATATTTTTATTATTTTTTTGCTTTACAAAATTTCCTATCCTGGCATCAGGAATTATTGTCAACATGATTTCAGGGTCAAAATAATAAAAGTATTGAAAAATGTAAGCATTTAGCTTTGCTTTTAATTTGCTTTATTCTAGAAAATATTGGGCTTAGGCAAATTAGAACAGTCTGAACATTACTAGAGTATGAGATTATATTTCAAAATGACTAAGACATTTTGAAACCAGTGCTTCTGAAGTTATCTAGAGATTGAGCTGGTATTAGGCAAAATAAAAAGTCCAGGTCTAGTTTATCCTGCAGGTGCAGATTTGTTGCACAATAGAAAAAGGACTGGGGTTATGCTTTGCCAATTTAACTGAAAAGGCACACGTGAAATTACTTTATCAGATCCTGGAAAGTAGGAACTGTGTTTTATTTTTCTTTCTCTCTAGAACCTGGGGAAAAGTAGGATCTGATTCATCTACTTTTTCATTAATTCATTCAACAAAACTTTGAGTTGCTCAATAATGCTGATTGAGCGGATGACAGAATAAAAGCTTATTTTAACACCAGAAAAATTCTGACCCTTATCTCATAGAAAACCATGCCCAAAAGGCACTTTTATGAAAATTGGCAAGCTGATTCTAAAATGTATAATGCAAAAGAACTAGATTAGCCATAACAATCTTGAAGAAGAATAACAAAATTGGATACTTATAATTCCAGATACTAAGAGTTGCTATAAAGCTACAGCAATCAATCAAGACATAGCGTTAATAGTGAAACAAAAGGCAAATACATCAGTGGAATAAAATAGAGTCCAGAAAATGATTCAAATACATATGGTTTCCTGATTTATGACAAAGACACCACTGTAATTCAGTGGAAGAAAGGAGAGTCTTTTCAATAAAAATGGTGAATAAATTGGAATATCTGAATGGAAAAAATTAATCTTGACCTATGTCTCACAATATATGCAGAATTACTTTGAAATGTTTCATAGAGTTAGCTATGAAAGGTAAAACAACTTAGCCTTTAGAAGAAAACAGAGATCTTCACAACCTTGGGAGAGGTAAAGTTTTCTTGAACTGGATGCAAAAATGCTAGACATAAAATATTGATAAATTGGCTTTATTAAAAGCCAGAACTTCCACTTATCAAAGCACACCCATAAGAGAAAGAAAAGGCAAACTACAGACTGCAAGAATATATAGTTTATATAGTGTTTAAATAGTGGATATATGTATCCAACAAAGTACTCCTAATGAGAATATATGAAGAATGCCTACAAATCAATGAGAAAAACTCAAACCAACCAATCTAAAATGGGCAGAAGACTTGAATAGCCATGTCACAAAAAAGGATATCCAAATAATAAATATGCAAATGAAAAGATGCTTAACATTGTTTTCTTTGTGGGAAATGCAAATTATAGCCACAAGATAACACCACATCCCCAACTAAAATTAAAATGACTGACAAAACTAAGTATTGGTAAAGATGCAGAGTAACCCAAAGATGCAAATGAACCCATATATTGCTGACAGTAATGTAAAATGGTATAACCACTTTGGGAAACTTTTTGACAGTAACTACTACTGCTAAACATACGTTTACTCTATGATCCAGCAATTTCACTTCTAAGTAAATACTCAAGAGAAATGAATGAACATGTCTGTTAAAAATATGTACAAAAATGTTCAGAGAAACTTTGTTCCTAATAATAAAAAGTCTGAAACATTCCAAAGGTTTCTGAACAGGAGAATAGCTAAACAAATCAAAGTATATTGATAAAATATATTATTACTCAGAAAAGAAGAAAAGGATAAGAAAGAGGAGGGGAAGGAATCAATTACATACAACATGGATGAATCTTGAAAACATAATTATGAGCAAAAGAAAGTAGTGCAATTTTCTTTTGGGCAAAGACTACATACTCCAAGAGTCCATTTATTTGAAGTTCAAAATAAGACAAAACAATTCTGATAGTTCTATAATGATAGAAGTCAGAATAGACAGATACTTTGGAGCCAGGGGAAAGATGCTGCTAATGTTTGAGAAGAAGGTTGAGGGAATCTTTTAGTGTTCTGGAAACATTCAATATTTTGATCTGGGTAGTAATTACATATATGTACAAAGTCATCCATGTGCACACATATATTCTGTCCACTTTACTGTATATATGGTATACCATAATTTTTAAAATGTATGTTTTACTAAAAACTAAAAGATTATATACATACATATATACATACAGGTGTGCCTATATATCTATATGTATATTTATATCTATATCTATGAAAGAATCACTTCTCAATGATTGATGATAATGGAGAGAAATAGTAGCATGCAAGGATCATTGAAAATAACCAGCTATTAAATTATGACATTTTTGGCTTTATAATACATGCATGCTTCTTTTATACTATAGACTTAGCTTCCTAATTATATATTGATTACTTTATTATTACAATAATTTTCATTCTGTGTATACAATATTTGGGTAATAAGGAAAGGTGGCTCTGAATCAATTAGATGATATGAGGAAATAAGTCTAGAATTCAGAATTTACTGTAGATAACATAGTAACTAGATAATCTGCATGTTCTTTAGCATGTTAATCTAAGTGTTTTCAAAATTGGTCCACAGACAATCTGCATCAGAAATACCTGGGGTTCTCTGATCTTCTCAAAGATCTTCTCAAAGGAGAGAGTTTTGGAATCTGCATGTTTAACAATTCCTTCAAGTGATTCTTATGTACACTATAATTTGCAAACCACTGTCTAGGTCACCAAAATTTAGCATGCATCAGAATCACCTAGAAAGCTTGTTAAAGCACATTGCTGGATCCCTCTCCTATGGATTTAGTAGGTCTAGGGTGGAGCCTGAGAATGTACTCTTCTAACAAGTTCCCAGGTAGTACTAATACCGCTGGTCTGGGGACAAGGCTTTGAGAAGATAAGTCTAGGTCACAATGGGTGAGTTATTTAGATTTTGTTTTAATTAATTGAAGTATTTGTTTGCTCTGTCTGTGAAAAAATATGTTATTTATTATTTTTTTTTTTTTTTGCCAAACAATATATTTTTTTAAAAAACATAAATTCAGTTGTTTCTTCCAAATGAGAACTATGTAGCTTTCTCCAGCTGAGACTGGGGAGTAATCGTCTAGCTGCGTAATTCTTGTTATCTGTCTTTCAGGTTACCTGATGCAGCAACTCTTCACTAAGGCCTTCCTCTGGCTCTGCAGATGTCCCTGGGTCTAGCTCAGGTGACCATAGGTAAGGAACTAGCATAGATTCTAGTACTATGAGGGAAGAAGCCCCTCAGAGAAGTGAGAGCTCTATGGATTTAACAAGAACCATTAGATGAGAGCTGGGACCTCCGATTATGGACTGAAGTGTGTATCTAAAAAAGCCATGTTCAAGTCCTAACCCACAGTTCTGTGGATGTGAAGTCGTTGGTTAATAGAATCTTTGAAGATGTTATTAGTTAAGATGAGACCAAATTGGGTTAGGCCAATATAACTGGTGTCCTTATAAGGAGATAAGGAGAGGAAATATGTCCACAGACAGAGAGACAGAGGCAGAGAGAGAGAGAACACAAGCGAGCCATGTGATGGCGGCAGAAACTGAGTTATGCTACCACAAGGCACGGAATGTCATGAGTTATGCTACCACAAGGCACTGGAAACCAGGGGAGAGGCATGGAACAGATTCTCCCCCTTTTAAAAGGTGTAGAGTCCCGGACATACCCTGATTTCAGACTTCCAGCCTCCAGAACCACGACACAATATATTTCTGTTGTTTAAGCCATCTGGTCTGTGGTAATTTGTTATGGCAGCCCTAGAAAACTAAGATACCTCTTCTCCCAAAAGATGTGCATTTCTTTTCCTTAGGGAGTGGGGGTTGTTGGGATTCCCTTTCTCCTCTTCCCTGGCTCCTGGCTCTATCAGCTATCCCTGTCTGATCTAAGCTCCTATTTGACAGATAAAATGGCCTTTTCTTAGTTCTCTTTCCCCTGACCTCCCTAAAATTCACAAATGACCACATTTTCAATTTGAAACTCTCCTCTTCTTGTTTCTAGGACCCTTTATTATTCAGGTCCTTCTCAGATTTCTCTGACCTCAGTCTCCACATGTT
Source organism: Tolypeutes matacus (assembly GCA_026826555.1). NCBI lineage: Eukaryota > Metazoa > Chordata > Mammalia > Cingulata > Chlamyphoridae > Tolypeutes > Tolypeutes matacus. The sequence continues at coordinate 1,281,827 of JAKSZT010054564.1, forward strand.
CCCCCAAGTCCTGCACTTAGCTCTTTGCCCTTCTGTTGTACACTCCCCTTTTACTCATGTTGTATCAGATAACACTTATATGCAAATGCTACCCAAATCCTCTAGCCCAAACCTCAAACACAAACACTGATGTTGCATTCTATTTAATTGTAAGAGAACAACCAATGAGTAACTATGTGAATACAAGAATGAGGTGCTGCACAAAATCCCACTTGATGTTCCGTAAGTTTTTATTTGCTATGTCCCCAAACCAGTTCTTGCTCCACCAAAACTAAATCTTTCATAACATTCTTCTACTATGTCACTTACATTCCTGCCCCATTTTCTCAAAAATCTCAGCTATGTCTTTTTTGCCATCCTCCTCCAGTAGCCCCATGTTTCATCATTTAATAAGATTTGATGTCTTTTTCTTTTTCACAGTATCTCTCAGTCATCTCTTCCTTTCTTATGGTTACCACTACCCTCATTTAGATCTTTAACATAGTTTGCCTGGATTGTTGACTTTCTGATAAATATTCTTTAAAAAGTGGCAATCTGATCATTGCTTTGCCTCTCATCATCTCTTTGTGTTAGTGTTGTGCAAGTTCAACTTCTATCCTGCTCTTCTCCCTTTACACACTCTCCGTAGGGGATCTCACTCCCAAAACAGCATCTAACACCCATGATGTTTAGCAATACAAATCTTCTTTCTTTAGCCTAGACTCACTCTAATTCCAAGAGATTTTAAACATTTCCATCTATATGTCTCCAGCCAGTTGGTTGGCTGCCAACAGGTCTCACGGGGTAGAATTTGGTGAATTTTCCATAATTCAGGACCAAGCCTTCAGCCTTTCAGGTCTGTGACCTTGATCTTGCCATACTACAAAGTCTACTTTGTAAACCACATTTAAGGAAACCAAATGATCCTAAGATGTTTACACTAGACATTAATTAAATTGTGATTTTAAAAAAATTTTTTAATAAAAATATGACTGTCATGTGGATCAGTATATCAACAAAAACAACTCTCTTTCTTTCTCAACTTATCAAGAGAAGCTAAATGGTAAGCAGACTGGAGCAGAAAGGTGGATATTCAAGCAGGGCTATGAACTTACTGGAGAGATCTTATCCAGACTAAAAAGAAACAACATTCAACATCTCTGCCCATGTGAGAGGCTACATCTGTGATATGACAACCCTGTCCCTAGATTCAGTCTTTCTTGTCAATGCAAGGTGCTGAACACATACCAGCAACTCTATTTTTTGACCAATTATCTTAAAACTTTATCATGTTTCAGATTGACACAAATAGTTATTAGATTAATTATACCATAGCAGGTATATATGTGCTAATATAACTTGACTTTGCTTGTACTTCCTGTCTCTGGCTAAGGAAACATTCCATTTAGCATGTATCTAACTAATCTTATCCATTAAGTGTGATTTTACAGATTGGCTCTCTGGTTTTGGGGAGCCCTATCTACATGCCTGTATTCTCAATCTTGACTAATGGAATCACCGTGTACCCAGTCTCTTATAATCTTAGTCAGCCTTTTGATTTCCTCCAGTCCCTTGGCTTCCACATCAAAGCTAACACCTACAATAGCTGCCTAACTATTCTCTTTGCTCCAGCCTTTCCAAACCAATCTCAAGAGTGCTGTCAATGACAAGTATTGCCTGTTAGTTTCCTTATTCAAAGGTTTCAGTGGTCTTCTGTTCTTTTAAATGTCTTGGTATAAAACACAAGCTGTTCTTGATCTGAGCCCTGTAAACTTCTTCATCCTCATCTTTACTGTTCACTTGTGCATCCCATGCACCAGCCACATAGGAGGAATTGCTGGCAGTTCCCTAAACATGCCATGATCTTTCTCCCGACCTTACCTGTACACACATTGACTTACCTGGACAACTTGGGGCCCCACTTTCTGTTTAGCAAAGTCCTGACTGTCTTCTGAGACCAAGCTCACTGCCTTTTCTAGCATTAACACTATTTAATATAATAAATAGATGGTCAATCTAAAAAAACATTTGAAAAACAGAAATTGATAAAGAGTACAATAAAAAACCACCCATAATTCCAACAACTAAAAGTAATCACTATTAACATTTGGTCATTCCTTCCAATTGAAAAAAAAAAAAACATAAAAAGAATGTTTGTTTTTATTTCCAATGAAAAAAAGCAAGTACATTTTTTTTTATCCTCTCCTTTATTTCTTTAGCATCAAAATATATGAATGCTTTGTATAGTTTTCTTTGTTATTTTCTTATATTTCAGGTATTCAGAGTTAATGGTACTCCACAAATCATGCCAGAGGTGTGTCATTTACCTGTGCTGGGCCATTTTTTTATTTATTTCTGCCATTTTATTTGTTTCTCGAGTCATCACCACATAATTTTTATTACCACAGCTATGAGGTAAATTTTACTTTCCTCTTTGCTTTGCATTAAAAGTTTTTTTGCTTACTTAGTCATCAGCATTTATTCTTATAGTTTTTAATTGTTTTCAGGCTTCCCAAAAAATCCTTATAAAATTTTACTTAAAATCACATTAAGCTTATAAATTTATCTTTAAAATATTGTCATCTCATTTAAAAGCATAATTTCTCTCTCTACTTATTCACATCTTGTTTTTATATTCTTTAATAGAATTTTTAAATGTTCTACATAAAGATGTTATATATTCTTTATGTTAATTTTTATCTTTCAAGTTTTGATGCTGCTGTGAATAACATCTCATTTTCTATTTTAATTTGTAATTGGTTGTTGTTGGTAGAGAGGAATAATATAGATATTTACATACTAATATTTCATTCAGTAAACTTGCTAAACTCTTAGTAACTATGTTTTTTCTACAGATTTCACTGGTTTACTACATGGATACCATTTGCAAATGATGATAGCCTTTAATTTCCCTTACAATTTTTATGCTGCTTCTTTCTTTCCCTACTGAGTTTACTGGGACATCCAGGCTGAACTACATTGAAGCTTTGTGGAGATAGAAGGCACACTTGTATTATTTGAACCTAAAGGAAATGTGTCTAATTCTTTTCTTAGTTGTAAAATTTGCTACAGACTTTAGTTTAGAGGTTTTGTGGAATTAAGGATGTTTCCTTCAACTCCTTTTTTATGAGAGTTCTTTCTTTTAATTGTGTTGAACACTATTAATTACATTTATTGCACTTATTGAAATATAAGTTGCAAATGACATTGATAGGGGTTGATGAGGTCGATGAATATCATTTCCATACTTTTAATGAGTATTGATCTATTAAACTTTTATATATACTCTCATGCTTATTTTGGAATTTAATGTTTTTTCAGAAATTTTTCACTTCATCTATTTGTTCATGTTTACTAAGGAAGAATATTTCATAATATTCTTCTCTTATTCTATTTAATTCTACTTTATAAATTCTGTTATATTTGTACCGCATGTTTCTTTACTAGTAATTGCAGCATGAACAGCCCTTATCATTAAATGTTTTGCATGTATTTTTTTTCAGTTTCTCATATTCTTTATTGGTTAGGCCATGATTTATTTAACCAGTCCCGTGGCAGATCATATTTTCCAATCATGGCCACAATATATATTCCATCCCACATGATCTAGAAATGTGACCTTGGAACTGCTCCCTTTAAGAGATAAGGTCTGTTTTTCTTTGCTAAAAGTTGCCAAGGCAATATAGCAGAAATGAGTTGGCTTTTACAGTGGGGATTTATTAACTTATAATCCCCACAGTTCCAAGGATGAGAAAAATGTCCAAATCAAGGCATCAGGTGAAGATTTCTCCCAGAAGACACGAATGCCAGTGATCCTAGACTCCTGTCACATGGCAGGGCACAATGGCAGTTTCTGCCAGTCTCTGCTTTCAATTTCTGGCTACTCTTTCTGTGACTCTCTCTCCCAGTTTCCATTGATTTCAGCTTCTTGTTCTTGTGGCTCTCTCTCTCTCAGCTTCTGTGGGTTACTTTTTGAGCTCCTGGGTCTTTTCTCTCTGCCGCGTCTCTGAATTCATCCCATTTATAAAAGACTCCAGTAAGAGGACCAAGACACACCCTGGATCATGTCTCTCTGAAGTAATATAATCAAAGGTCCTTTACTGAAATAATTTGATCAAAAGGTCTTACCTGCAATAGGTTCACACCCACAAGAATGGATTAATTTAAGAACATAATTTTCTGGAGTCCATAAAAGCCTCAAACCACCACAATGTCTATATACTCCACCACACATACTTTGAAAATAGATGGACTTTTGACTCATAAATGTCCAATAGAATGCAGCAGAAAAATTCTGTGCACTTCCTAGCCTAGGTCGAACAAATGCAATGCAGCTTCAGCCTTGTTTGTAGGTACACTGGCTTTTGGTGCCCTGTACCACCATGTAAAAATCTCATTACCCTGAGGCTGCCATGCTGACAGGAAGCCCAAGACACATGGAGAAGTGTCAATAATCTCAGCCAAGATCTCATCTGAAAGCCAGAATCAGCCTTCATACATGTGAGTAAAGACATTACGTTTTGGGTACTATCTTAAACAGCAATTAACTGGAACAGCTCTCTTTTTATTTTCCCCTCTAAAATCCCTATCACTGCTATGTGAATCCTTTGAGGACTGTGATGGTTAGGCTAATGTGTCAACTCAGCCAGGTAATTGTGCCCAGTTGTTTGGTCAAGCAAACAATGGGCTAGTTGTAATACAAAGGACATTTATGGACTTTAGTCATCAGTGAGTTTGCTGAAACCTGGGAGATTGCCATCAGCAATGAGTGGTGTTTTAACCAATCAGTTGAATGCCTTAAAAGGGGAAGTGAGCATTCAGAGAGAATTTTCCCAGCTCGTCTTTGGACAGTCAACATCTCCTGGAAACTCATCAAGGACCTTCATTGGACTTTCATCAGAGAACCTGATTTGCAGCCTGCCTGTGGAATCTGGACTTGTGCATCCCCACGGTCATGTGAGAAAATTCTATAAAAATATCATGCTATTTACAAATATCTCCTGTTGATGCTGTTTCCCTAGAGAACCTTGACTAATACAAAGACACTTAATGGCTTAAAACAATAATTGTATCACTCTTACAGATTTTGTAGGTTGGGAATTCCGATGAGGCATGGTAGGGATGCCTTATCTCGGTTTTACAGTGCCTGAAGTCTCAATTGGGAAGACTTGATGACTAGGGTGACTAATGGGTAGAAGCTGGAATCATCTGAATGTTTCCTCAAAAGATTTCCTTTAGTAGATGAGTCCCCCAAACCTGGTTGCTCTCTTCTTTGTATTTAGGGCTCCCACCACAATACCCAATCTTAATGGCAGTTTAAAGTTTCACTTCAATACCGTCAAATAATGGATAATAGAAACGAGTCATACAGGATTCAAGATTTAGGTGAATCTGATACTTGATTTATCAATATACTTCAGGGACCTTTTGCAGCAAGAGTCACAGAATGGTACCCAAGATGATGAGTTCAAAGCTTTCCAGCGTGAGTGTCATCTGCCAGGGCACAGTGGTTCGTTTTTGCTATCTTTATCAAAATCAGTTCTCTAGCTCAAGGTTTCCAAGAAGAGAAACTGCACCACATGTTTGTCATAAAATATAATACAAGTTGCTTTTAATATCCCTTTTTGGTTCTCATCTGTAAAAGAATGTCAAAATCAGGTGTCCACTTCAGAAGTTTGTGAGAGTTTGGAGTTTTATGATCTTAGATTCCTATAAGAAACAATGTTATCTCTCATGTAGGATGCACTTAAGAGGGTTCTCTTCTGAGACAACGACAAATTCCTTGAAATAAAAGTCAGAGGTCATGAACACTTTGGAAGCAGTTGTAACATTGCCTTTCTGAAAAGCTGTTTCTATTTCAGTTCTAATCTATAGATCTAACTTTCCCAGGAACAAATGCTTAGAACACAGCATAATTACTTTAAGATGGGCTATGTGTCAAATTTTTTCAAGGAGAATAAAAACATTAAAAGCCCTGCACAGAGAAATCTCCAATTCAGAATCTGAAAGCTAATCTTTCATTCTATTCTTACCTATTGTTTTGATATAAAGAATCTGAAAGAACAAGCCAGATACCACTTAATTTAATACTCGACTCAATTTTGGGTCTTGTACCATAAATAAATATGTAATCCACTATTTTTCAACATGAGTTATTTTTAAAGTTGATATGATAGTCCAAGAGGATGATACAGAGTGATTGTTCAAGGAACAATTGTTGAAAAAGAGTTGTAGTTACACAATTCACACCAGCACGCATCTAGATTGACAAGGTACTACACTCCTGACCATGTAGTGAAAAAGTTTATTTCCTCAGGATATCCGTAATTCTTTCCAAAGTTACCTTGTTCCAATGTTAGTATTTTCCTTAGTAACATATCACAGCCTTTGTCGTCATCAGCAAATGTGTTTTTTCAGTCATTCCGTGAATAGTTTTGCTCTAAGAGTACCAAGATAAGTTTCCTGAAGTCTTAAACTTCTTAAGGAAAAAAATTTTTTCCAGTAAACAGTAAGAATTGTTTTGGAGCATGATGCAACTGCTTTCCTCTTCCCCAAACTCTGCTTTAATGGCTCATAACCCCACTAAGCTAGAATTTAAACAGTTTACAGTTAAGAAAGATTTTATTAATTTAGAATTCTCCAGCTGGAGATCTTAGGCAAATCTAAAACCATCAAATATTTTACATTTATTCTCTCTAATTTCTGCCTTGATTTCCTATCAAATGAGATAGCACTGCATTAGCTTCCATTCTTTGACCAATAACACAAACCCCGATAACATACAAAAAAAAAAAAAAGATTTATATTTTATGGCATAACTTACAAGAGCAAAGAAAATAGGAAAGAACATAATGGTAACAACATTTTGGAAACTGGAAAGCAGATCCACTAGAAAGCTAAATCCTAAACCAGCAGTCACAGCTTAGGAACAACTCAATTTTATATTGCAGAACTCTCAAAAGATTCAAATTAATGATACCACTAACCTCTACAGATGGAGGTGAAGACTGGGACTAAAAATAAAATTATGGCTGAAAGTCCCTTAAAGAAGGAGTTACATCCACACATCCTCTCCCCTTCTCTGTGCAGCTGGATGACAGCTTCTTCCTCACCCTGAGAGTTTTAATCTCCGTAGAATATAAACTACACTGTCTTTAGATTGAAGGATGATTTATGAAAATAGGGGTGAGCGGCCAGGCTTAGCCCTCTAGGCAGGAGAGTAGAAGCATGTTCTGTGAGGACTCTGATTAGTTAAGAAAAAAGAGCTGGAAGTACTGACACTGGAAGTTCTATGATAATGCATTCCAGCCAGATCACTCTCAGTGAAGTCGTTAGACAACAAGCCACACGCACACAGAGTTTCCAATAAACTGTTGACTTCATTGCTCTTAAACTTGAGACAGCAGCCAACATTCCTATAACATTCAGAGAATACAGGAGAAGTCTTAGAAATTAAAAATAAGAAAAGAATTTTAAAAAGACTTGAAAAAGGATTGGAAGATAAAGTTAGAGGCAAAGAAGATGCTAAAAGCATCAAGAGAGAAAAGGCAGTTTTCCTAAGACAATTGTGAAGCAGAATGGCTTAGATATCAGAAGGACAACATTGAAAGCTAGACTAATGTCTCACAGCTCTAAGGAAAAGTGTTTTTTCCTACCTAAAATTCCATACTCAACAATACCAGCTAAAGATGAGAGCAGAATAAAGTCATTTTTCAGATATGCAAGGTCTCCCTGGAAGTTGGGCTCCATGAAAATGAGGGAGTAAACCAAAAAGAGAGAGAGAGAAAAAGAGAGACTCAAGACAGAAAGACTTTGGGTCTAGAAAGCAAGGAAACAACAGAAAGGAGAGACAAAGATGAAAGCAGGTCCCCAGACTGCAGTGCTCCAGTGGACTCAGATGAGTCCAACTATGTGAGAGCAGGTCATGAGGCTCTGGATCCTTCTTCAAGAATGAAAAGATAGGACACCAATATGCTTAATGAACTGAAAGGAGATTTAAGAATTTGGGAAACTAGGTGCAGGATATATGTGAATTCTCTGTACCTTCCTTGCAACTTTTCTGTAAATCTAAAACTACTCTAAAATAAAAAGTTTCTTTTAAAAAAATAAAAAATATATTGGGAGATGAGAATCAAGGACATATGCATATATGCAGTGGGTGTTGGCCAGAAAAAAAAGTTAAGCCTTCCTTTTTCTTGACACTAAAATTGGAAAATAAAGAGGCTAAAATGTAAATATGTTATTTAACGATGTGGAGGTAAATCTCAAAATACCAAGATGTGGGTGAGTGTGGAGTGGGGAATGCGAGCAGTGTTCAGAGAAGTGCCGTTTTAGTAACAAGCCTTGTTACACTTTTTGACTCTAAATCATGTGCATGTATAACTTGATAAAAACAGAAACTAAATTTAAAAGGAAAAGATGTGGTCACCATATATTATCCAGATTTCCCAGGGAAATTTTAATATCAAATAATCTTTCTCATTGCCCCAGTATTACCTTTCAAACCATATCTATGATGCTTCTAGATATGATGTTGTTTGGGACATCCAACCATTCTAAGAAAAGAGTAAACTAACAGTAGTAGGTTTACATGATTTATATATTAATGCTTGGATGTAAATCTCACTACTAAAATGATGCCTAAAAATATTACCTTTGGGGAACAGATGTAGCTCAAGTGGTTGAGCGCCTACTTCCCATGTACAAGGTCCAAGGTTCAGTTCCTGGTACCTCCTAAAAAACAAAAAACAAATAAATGAAGAAAACCAACTCTCACTGGGGAGCAAATATGGCTCAGTGGTTGAGTGCCTGCTCCGCATGTGTGAGGTCTTGGGTTCAATCCCCAATACCTCCTAAAAAAATTTATATGTGTGTGTGTAGATTACTTTTTATTCTTAGGTTAAAGAAAAATTATGTATTGTTTACAACGTGTATTTACTTCTTTTCTCCACAAGTGTGTGTTATACTACCTCTAAAAGCAAAGTACACATTAAAGAAGTTTTATTTTATGTTCTTTATTTAACCAGATATCCCAGAATATATGACACAACTAGTGTTTACACTTTTCCAAACATTTTTAAACATAGGTTTTCTGAAAATATTTGAAAATAGTTTATTGTAGGAACTTTCTTGATGTGTCTCTTGAATAATCTTTTGACTATCTTTAGATTATTTGCATATTGGTAAAAGTGGGGATCTACCATTTCTCCCTCATAAGCACCAGGCAAGCAGTGAGAAAGATCTTATCCATCCTTAAATTATCTTACCTGTGATGCCTCTAGAAAGAATCAAGTCTTCATCTATATAAATTGCATTTAAAGCTTTTTCTCTAGTTGGTAACTTGTGTCTTTGTCACTTTTGTCCCGGAAAGCAAAATGTCTTTGTTGAAGTGGCATTCCTCTATGTAGATAGGTTTCTTGGCTGTACAGTGAATTTGGTAATATTATGCAGATTTCTTACATTGATTCAAATGTGTTTCAATCACTGTGCCCTTAGAGTGGTTTGCATTATCTTTAAAATATTTCTTCCTTCAGTATACACTGCACGGCCTCTGCCTTGATATTCTCTTGTCACTCATCCTCCTCTCATGACTAAACCAGCAAAACTGAACTGTAATGGAAGGATAGAAACCTGGTGGAAGAGAATGGAAAAGAATTTTAAATCAAAGTTAAATTTCACTCTGGGCTATCAAAAGAGTCAATGAGACTATGACCTTAAGCTTTTTTCCAAGCATCCACAAATTACCTAATTATGAGTTTAAACTTGTGTGTAAGCTTGTAGATATTCTTAATATAGACTTTAATTCAAATTATTATTAACAAAAGGATATTGTGATTTTTTTTCTCTAGATTATTCTCCTTAATAAAAATTTTCCTAACACCTGAAAAGGACTGCATATAAACCTTTTATCAGCTCTCCCAGTAATAAAATAGTGCCCAAATTATTGTAACTCCCCTTTCCTATTCCCTTTATTGCTCAAGAAGAGATCTGTTATGGATCTGGGTACCACGAAAAGCCACCCTTGGCACTGTCTCTGAAGTACTGTTATTGGTGGGAGGAATAAAGGCATTTAATTTAAGGCATCTTGTTCTAGGTCTACAGATTAATGGAACCATGTAACAATTGGGAGAGGGTGGGAGCAGCCCACCCTAACAATTAGCCTGTCAACCCCATACCAACTGCATTCCCTACCTTCAGACAAGCACATGCTCACTCTTGTCTTACAATCTAATAACCACTTTGCTGTGTCTTGCAGAGAAGCCCTCATTTTTATACTAAACAAATTTTTGCATATTCTTAACATTTTTCATCAATATTCATTAAAAGGGTAATAAAAAATAATGGCTACAATTTATTGGGTCCTTACTTAGATATATTATCTCATTTTTACTACAACCCTATCGGTGCTATTATTATCCTATTTTACAGGTGAGGAAATTGGATCTTGAGAAGTTAAATAACTTGTCCAAAGATATACAACCAGATGGGGACTGTTCAAAATAGATGTCAACACCTGTACCTTTAACCTCCATGTTATAGGTCTCTGGTCACCTCTAGTCCCTACTCCTCACATTTTCTACTCTTTTCTTATTGCCATTGTTCTCTGAGATCCAGGATACAGTCAAAGCTTCTGCAGGAATTTTATTGCCTAGGAAAGACTTTGCCCCTACCAGTATCTTCAGGGACAATTTTGGTTTGATTCCTTAATCTCATAGTTTCTGCATCTCTTCAATTCGAAACTTCATTTGATATCTTCATTTTTTCAGAGTTGCTATAACAAATATCGTACCACACAGTAAGATGGCTTAAACAATAAGCATTTATTGTTTCATGGTTTTGAAGGTTACAAGTCCAAAATCAAGATGTCAGCAAGGCCATGCTTTCTCTGGGAGTCAGTAGCATTCCAGCAGTCCTCCGGCACAAAGCAATGTCTTTGGTTTCCTCCTTGCCTTTCTCTCCCAGTTTCCACTGACTTCTGGCTTCTTCTGATGACTTTCTCGATCTAATTGCATCAGAAGTCTTCTCTTTTTAATACCTCAAGTCATAAAGATCAAGGCCTTCTCTTATTCAATTTGGCCACACGTAAACAGTATCTTCAAAGATCCTGTTCACAATTGAGTCCATACCTTAACTGATGATAACATCTTTAAAGGTCCTGTTTACAAATGGGTTCATAACCACAGGAATATTGGATTGATTTGATTGACCATGTCATTTGTGGGGTACATAACTCAATTCTCCAACACTTGGCTTCCATGATACTTTTTTGTTTTAATCTTAATTTTCCTATTTGTCTGACTTTTTAATTATCTGAATAATAGTCCTTTTCCTTTTTTACTATCTAGGTTTTATCTTTAGCTCCTTTTTCTTCAGACTCTAGCTTTTGTTACTTCCAGATATACTTTACATAAGCACTGAAGACAGATCATATCACATCACAACTTGTAATATAAATTTGCTATATTATTTGAGAAGATTCAATCTGCTATAAAGACCTATAAAACAAATAGTGTGGCAGTTTGATATTATTTATGAATTCCAAAAAGAGATATTGATTATGTTTGTAAACTTGTTCTGTTCCTCTTGGCATGATACCCTTTGAAGGACTAAAATAGCCCTTGGTGGCCTATATAAAATGGACATTCCATCAAGAACACAGAAGAAATACACAGAGTAAGAGAGTTCCATAGACACAGCAGAGGAGAGAGCTTGGATCCTGTGGCCCTGGGGAGAGAGATGAGCCATTCAACTGATAGTTTACAGCTGACCTTGTGAAGAGACCAGAGCAGCTGAGCCAGGAAGAAACGAGCCCTCCAGCCTACAGCTGAGATAGGAAGAAACTGGGCCCAAAGAGCCTTAAGAGGAAAGAGAAAGGCTGAACCCTTGCAGACATCGCCCACTATCTTGCTTCAACCCATGGCAACAGATTTTGGTGAGGAAATACCTCTTATGGTATTTGGACTCTTGGGCTTTGTAACTGTAACCTTCTACCCCAAATAAATACCTTTGATAAAAGCCAACAGATTTCTGGTACTTTGTATCAGCATCCCTTTTGGCTGACTAATACAAATAGATGAAACTCATAAGATGCATTAAGTACAGAATGTTGGTAGCTTATGTGATACAGGCAAAAGTCATGGCATATTCTAAGTAGAGGTAATGAGAAAACAAGTAACTTGTGAGAAGCAGCAGAATGCATAGGAATAGTAAGCAAGAAGTAACCTTTAAGACATGAAAAACAGAATAAATGGAATATATAATACAACAAATAAAAAATGTTACTTATAGAGAAAAAGGAGTGGGAAAAACAAGTCTTGATCATCCTTCTCTCACTCTCCATTAATTAGAAGTACTCGTATTACTTTGAAGACTTTTAGCACTTTATTGAACTTTTTGTTTGTTACCTTTTCCAATCACATACACATCCTATCTCCACATCTAGACTGAACGCTTCCAGAAAGCAGACATTCTGGTGTATACACCCTTTATTCCTGGGAGCATTTGGCATCCAGAGCTACTGCCTAAGACATTTGAATGGAAGATGGCATCACCTGGGCATTTGGCTAGAAGCTGATTCTCTTTTATTGTCTTTTATTGTCACTTTCATAAAACTGTCCATCTGTGAAATAAGAGATATTAAAAATATAGCAATTTTATCAAGAGTTAATGTTCACCAGTTTTCTCAGTAAACATGTTTATTGCCCAGGAAGTTTAGAACAGAGAGTTTCTTCTCCTTTTACCAAAATCAAACAAGTAAATCAATAAAAGCAATTTATACACACAAATGCCAATGCATTACATTTACACATTTTAATGTAATAATTCATGATATAGAATAGTACAGACTAGCAGTTAAAATTATTGACTTAGAGTCAAGTGTCAGGGTTTGAGACCTGGATCTACAACTCACTACCTCTGATTCCATGGGCAAGTTTATTTTACATCTACAATCTTCAATTTCCTCCATCTATAAACTTTGGAAAATAGAAATGGGACCTAGCACATAGGGTTGTTATGTGGATTACATAAACTAAAGCAAAATTACTTAGAACAGTGCCTGATACATGGCAAGTCATCAATACAAGTTAGTTCTTACTATGGTTGTACAAATCCATTTAAACAGATTTCCTTCCCTACACTCTGTCTGAATAACCTTCCAGCCAGAGCTGTTTGCCTTTCAAAACCAAATTCTAGTACCACATCCTCTCTAGATAAGCAAATACATACCCACTCATTATCAAGCCCCAGAAAAACTTCAAATAATGTTGATGGCCATTAACTCTAATAATGCTCCCTTGGTCTATTTTATGCCATTGAGTTTATTAACCATTTTCAAATTCCTTGCATCATTTGATTTCCACAATACCTGTGCAACATAAGTGACAAGCTATTGTTTCTGATTTTTGATATATTAGGGAATGAAAGCCCAAAGGGGTTCAGAAGCCTGACCTTACTCCCATAGAGGATGGCCATGAACTCAGGGCACTGCGATTCCAAACCATAGCCTTTTTACCCAGTGTAGGCAGAGCAGGTTCTGCTGACAAATATTATGAGCCATAGATCATCAAGCCAATAGTATGTGACTTGCAGATCTCCTGCTCCAGCCCACTTTTTTCCCTTCAAATTTCCCTTGGGATAAGTACCCTATTGTTAATTCCACTTAAGGACTTTGCTGCTAGGACCCTCCCTTCATTCAAGATGATCCTTAGGTTCTGAGGAACTGAAAAGGAGAACTCCTCACAAGAACACTTGTGTTTCCCTCATTCACACCATGCTGTTTTGGTCACGTGGAGTGGCAGCACAACGTAGGTGTTAGAGCAGCACCAGTGAGATGCGTTGTCTTAATTTAAATCCTATTTGCCACTTAGCAGCTGTAGTGACCTTAAGAAAATTATTTAACTTCCTGTGCCTCGGTTCTCCCATCTGTAAATTGGGATAACAATATATCTACTGTATTAGTCAGGGTTCTCTAGAGAAACAGAACCGACAGGAGATATCTGTATATATACGAGATTTTATAAAATTGTCTCACACAACCGTGGGGATGTACAAGTCCAAATTCTGTAGGGCAGGCTGCAAGCTGGGAACTCCAATGAAGGTTTTTGATTAATTCCCCAGGAGAAGATGGCTGGCTGCAATAGAGATGGAAATTCTCTCTTCTGACTGCTGAAATAATCACTTCTCCTTTTAAAGCCTTCAATTGATTGGATGAGACTTCTCTCAGTGTTGAAGGTAGCTCCTCAGTTGAATGTAGATGATCAGCCATAGATGCAATCAACTTACTGATGATGTATGTCCATAAAAAAGTCCTCACAGTAACAATCAGTGCTTGCTTGACCAAACATCTGGGCACCATAACCTGGCCAAGTTGACACATGAACTTAACCATCACACCTGCTTCATACAGTTATTGTGAAGACTGAAAAAAGTAATATGTGTAAAGTACTCAAAAGAGCACTTGATGAAATTGATGTGTGCTCTTGTTGGTATTGCTATGTATGAGGAAATAGTCTTATTTTTTTCTCACTCTGGCTGGACACCACATTGCACCTCTCACTGAAGATCTTTGACTCTTCCAGAGCTGCTCTCCCTCACAGATCTTAAATGAAAATATCCATGATCTCATATTGCCCAAAATATATCTTGACGAATCTGTTTTCTGACTTTTACCCTTGTCACCATGCTCACCCTGAAGTTGTGCCTAAGGAATAAGTTGCTATGGCAACACTTGCCACCCACAGTCAAGAGTCAAATTTCATTTCTCAGATACAACTATTAGAAAATAAATGATGCATGTAACATTGTTTGTTTCACTGTTCATTTGCAAAAACTCCTACCTGTTTGAGGCATTGGTAATGATAAAAATGTCATTTTAAACATTTGAACAGTAATTTGTTAATTCAGACAAAAATGCTATTCAGGTTCTTAATGTTTTTAAAATGGTTTTCTGTCAATATAAGGTAAAGAAAAAGCACAATCATAAACTACTTCAGTCCCAGAATTTGTTTAGTAAAACTGTTTCTTATTTTGTAATAGAAGCATGAAATGAATTGTAGCCTATTATTTGCAAAAAGGAATTTTTTCTCTTACATTTTTACACCCAGGGCCTAAAATGATTTATTCAGCTGTTTCAAAAACAAGAAGAGGGAAAGGGAATTTCTACCTCTCTTCAACACCTCCTCCACAAACCCATCCTTATTTTCCCAATCTATGACAAAGTAATAATTCCTGGAATCAGAACACATATCCAGGCTCATTCTCTGATGGGTGATCAGGGAGCCTCTAGTCCAGGACCAACATTGTACAGCATGTGCTCACAGTGGTCAAGTTCATTCCTTTCCATGCCTGCCTCCCAGCCTTCTCCTGGTGATTCCTTAACAAGCCATGTGTACATTTGAGTTTTCGCAAGTGTGGAGGATGGAAGTAGAGGAAAGATAACAGCCCTACTTCATCCACTCCGTCTCTCCAGCCCATTGGGAGATGGAGATTAACAACCCCACCCCTCCATCCCAATCCCTGCCTCTCCCCACCCCCTCCCATATCTCTAAAAATCCCCTTACTATACTGGCAATTACCATTCAAACTTAAAACAACATTTAGCAAGAAATGATATGGATATAATACTACTCTTAACTTTAATAAAGAAGTGAAGCTAAGAAAGATTTAGACAATGCTTTCATGAGAACTTTTGAGAATAAATCCCTTTAGAATTTTGATCACATGCTATAAAAATTAATCGATGTAAGTATAATAAGTGTTTTTTCATTTCTTTAAGCCAGTAGGCCTCCTTTTTTGTTTTTTTTTTTTAATTTATAAGGAAATCTCAGTTGATTCATGTAAAACAATAAAGACTCATTTGCATATGTGAACAGAGGAGACAGATACAACTTGCAGGAGCATACAAACTAGGAAGCATTTTATTTTTTTATTTTTAAAGAAGCTGTAGATTACATAAATGTTACATAAAAAATAAGGGGGATTCCCATCTGCTCCCTCCCTTCCCTTCCCACACTTTCCCACATCAACAACATCCTTTATTAGTGTGGTACATTTGTTACAATTAATGAACACATATTGAAGCATTTTTACTAACCGTGGCCTATAGTTTACATTATAGTTTACACTCTGTCCCGCACAATTTTATAGGATAATGACCCGTATCAGTCATTGCATTGTCATGCAGGACAATTCCAAAGTCCTGAAAATGCCACCATATTACACCTATTCTTTCCTCTCTCTCCCCTCAGAACTTCCTGTGGCCACTGCCTCCATATCAATGATAAAAGTTCTTCCACTGCTAGAATAATAATAAGTCTATAGCAGAATAACAGTAAGTCTACTTCAGTCCATTGTTCATTCTCCAGTCTTGAGGATTTGGGAATGGTGATGCCCACTCTGCCTCTAATTGAGAGGGGGCTTAGATCCCATGGGATAGATGGATGGAACTGTCTTGCTTTCAGTTGCAGACACTCTCTGTTCCTTGGGGTGGGTGTTGTCCATCATCATATCCTTGTTAGTTCTCCTGTGTGAGTCCAATGAACTGGAGAGTAGGTGTTCTAGAAAGCATTTTAAAACCTAGCCCCTTCAAGTTTATGAATAGGTTATATAAGAAGAAATGTGCTGATGTAGCCTCAATCTGAGTTGAGAAACACACGCTCTGAAATTTCAAAGGAACATGCATTTTTTTTACTTCAGAGAAAATGATTTAGGGATTCATATAGAAATTCTAATCATCAGACAAGTCCTTTCTACCATACTGACATTTTCTATTAAAGTGAGTAAATATTACAGCCAAAAATCAATGCAGTAATTCCTTTTGGAGAAGTGACATGGGTAGGGAGAGAGGTGATGCAGATATATCAGGAAAATTGACATCCCAATAGGCTGCAAGAGGCTCAATGTGGACCAAGTACATGGAATGAGATAATTCCCAACTGTGGCCTTTCTGTTATGGAAATTATAGGTGGTTTCATTATAATTAGAAGGAAACAAAAGATTTATCTAATTAAAAGTTGTTCCAAGTGGAGTTTTAAAATACTACATGAACATAATTTTCAACCTTTAGTAGCTACTTCTTTTTATATTATAACCCTTGACAAATATAATTTTAAGCAAGTTAAATAGCAGTTAAGAGAGGCAAGATTTAAACATGGTATAAAGAAAAAAACTTACTTCCTTGTGTTCAGGATGGGGAGAAACTGAAGCAATTTCCTGAAATGAAATTGTACATCTACAAATCAAAGGGAACTCCTTGATGATAAAATCCAAACCAAATCAAACCAAATCAAATTATTTTTAAAGAACATATTGATTGTTTTCCTGATGGGTCTCAGGTGGAGACAATTGTTCCCAAATTCAGTAGTTTCCAGTACTTGGTTTTCTTGGAAAACCGTAGAATATTTGAAATTTATTATATCACCTGATAACTATTCAGAATACAGAGTAAAACTCACCAAGAGCCTTCCAGGCTTGGAATGAAGCCCTCAGAATTCGTCAGTGAAAAGAAGAAAGCAAGCAATTCTCTCTCTCAACATGTCAATGGGGGAAGTGTTTAACAGACATGTCTTGTGTCCAGTACTAATAAGAGGTACCTCCACCTGAACTGCTTTGGCAGCATCCACAGTTTAAACCTGAGGTTATGTTTAATTTGTTTTCTTTGTTCTCTTTATACTTTAAGAACTAAAAGATTTGCACCTTGAGGCTATTTTCAGTACAACTGCTTTGCAAAGAGAGTGCATTGGAGCACTGAACTCTGTGAGCAGGGTCTAATTGCTCAGTGTAACTGAGAGGATGGTTTGTTGAGGAGTAATCACGCTTCTTAACTAAACTGACCTCTGGAGCCTACAGACTGAGGGCTCAGAAACTTAGAAATCTAGTCATCACAGGCAACCGAACATTCTGATCGTCTACATAAACAAGGTGTTTATTATTTTAATTATGAAAAGGCAAATGGCAGTTCTGACCAGCCTCTAGTAATAAAACAGGGCACCCATGGGCTTAATTTAATGGTTGGTGCTACTGATCAGTGTGCTCACTGCTGTCCTAGTTTCTTAGAAGGATCCAGATACAGTCCTATAACAAAGTAGCAACGACTTGAAGAAATATAGTTAGAAAGCCAGAAACAATAGCAAATAATACAAGGCAGTATGCTCATCTGGTAAAGGCTTCTAGTTCTGTTAGAGGGAAATAGGAAGCCATGGAGAGTTTTTGTTTTGTTTTGTTTTTAAGTGAGAGTGCAGGAGGGCCAGGTACAGAGGGAAGAGTGACCTAAGTGGATGGGTGCCATACAATAACTGTGGAGGTTGTTTGGAGGAAGAAGTGTACTGGGGCAGGAGGGGGCAAAAGCAGAGCCAAAGATCCCAGTTTAGAGGATATTATAAGAGTCTAGGTAACTTAGGGCTGAGGCAGAGTATAAAAGATACATTCAAGAGCAGGTGTGGGACAGAACCAAAGTGGTAGTGGGCAATTGCTCATGGAAGAGAGGAGGAGGAAGATTCAGGTATATCTGTGGTTTATCTCTCAGAGAGGAGCCTTTGGGGGATTCAATAACGTCCCCCACAAAAGACTTAATCTGCTTTCCTGTGAGTGTGAACTCATTTGTAAATAGGACATTTACAGATGTTATTGTGAATGAAGGGGTGAACTCACTGCAAATAAGATTTTCAAGGATTCTGTGTAGATGATGCCTAATTGAATCATGGGGGTAGGTGGAGGGTGGGGTGGGGTGGGGGTGCCTTAATCCATATGACTGCAGTCCTTATAAGGCAGAGGAAATTCAGACACAGTCCATCAGTAGAAGCCAGAAATCAGAAGAAGTCAGAGAATGAGGTAGATGTGATGGAGGCAGAGATGCAAGCCAAGGGACCCCAAGGATTGTGACAAGTCAATACCAGAACACTACAGACTCTAGCAGAAAGCGTCACCTGTCAATACCTTGATTTTGAACTTCTAGCCTCCAAACCTGTTAAACATAAAGTCTTGCTGCTTAAGTCAACCAGCGTGTGGCATTTGTCATAGCAGTCTGGCAACCTAGGATAGGCCTTAATGTGAAATAGGCCTATTCTTGTAGGCTAATCTTGGCATGAAATGATGGAACTTCAGTCTGAGGGCAGCATGCTTTGGTGATAGAAAACCCCACTGTGACTTTAGGTCAGACTTCAGACAGATCTCTCAGGCTCAATTGACTGGAGCTAAGTCACTGTATAAAAGTGAAAAGCAGTGCCACCTGCAGTATTCTCACAACCCACATCCAATACCCCTGAAAAGGGGGCTCTAACATTCAATTGGAGTTGAGACTTGATCCTATTTCTATCCTCAGGGTGCCTGCTCACCCTTGGACCTCAGCTTAAATAACACAACCTTGCCATTCCCAGACCAAGGAGTCTCGGTGGATACTCTTTGTAACTCTCCTTTCATAGTTCTCTGTTGCTTTCCTTCATAGAACTTATCACACTTTGTGACTATTCATCTGTTAATTTATTTATTGTTTTTCATTAAACCACAAATTCCTTTAAAAAGGTAGATGTTTCCATTTTATCTATCATTCTATCCCTAATACAGTTCAGTTCCAAGGGGAAAAAAATCAATAATAATTTTTGAATGAATGAAGGAATGAATTCTCCTTTTTGGTTCCATTGCCTTTAATGCTTTGGGTACATCACAAACACTGTCTCCATGAGCAAGATAGTAATAGATCGTCAATATTTTGGAGTGTAAGTGAAAGACAAAAGAAAAATTTGATGGGAAAATCTAACTGGATATAATGACTAACTAGATGTAGGAGATGGAGGAGGGAGATGGAGGAGACTCAGACGTGGGTGACTAGAATATTCCTCCAAGCTCACATCCCTGGGGACTGCTACACTACAGGCCACAAGGATATGCTTTATCTTGGCATAAATTCAGAGTTGTACTCAGATTCAAATTGCAAAGTGCTCTTTGGGCACCAACTGGGTTCTGTTAGGCACAGTGTTGGCCTCCCAGCCAGCAGATGCCTTGGATGATAATGGCATGTCTTAAGCCAGAGCCAGATATTTCAGTGAGGAGCAGAAGGGGAGAAGGTGGAGGTTGGATTTAAAAAAAATCTTTTGGAGGGCGGCAAGATGGCGTTGGTGTAGGAGGGCGCACACTGCAAGCTCCCAGAGCAAGGCGGATTGTGGACGGGGTCCTGCCCGGGGGTCTGTGCTGTGCAAGCGTGGAGTGAGAAGCTTGGGACATCTATCTGCGCGGATCGGAGGCGTGGACCGAACGGCAGAGATTCGTGAGTTTTGAGGCTGCCGGTGGAGGTTGGCACAGGCGGCTGGGCCCCGTGGTTAGGGAAAAAAAAATAAAATGGCCATTTGGAGCCGCGGGCAGGGCGAAAAAGTTTTATTTTCGGGGGAGCTGGCTGCCTGGCGCCCCTTGGACCTTGTGTGAACAGAGCAAACGAGCTAGTCAGCACCTGGTGAACCGGAGGGGGGATTTTGGTCGGGGAATGGAGCTGATTTCCCTAGCCACCCAGGGATAAGACCCGGGCCGCTGCGGAGCCAGGAGGAAGGGACACTTCCCAAAGAAGGGAGGGTTCGGTTGGAAGACAGGGAAGGGTATTTTATATTTTTAGACATTGATCTGGCTGCCTGCACCAGCCCATAGCTTTGGGGAGCAGATAAGCCGACCTGAAGCTGCATCAGGCTAAGAGCAGACACGAATCTGCACTCAAACTGATTTACTGAGCAGCCCGGTGACGCTGGAGCTCGGCGTCAGAAGGGGCGGAATCCGCCATCTTTAGCACTCCTCACTGACTAACATCAGAGTTTCAGCTAACCTGGGGAGTCCGGAAAGTGGGACGTGCTTGATTAATTTCCACGGGCCCAGCTAGGGTCCCTTCCGTAAGGGGGTTGGTCTAGAAGAGGAATTACTTTGGGTCCTGCATTTGGCTAAAAAAAAAAAAAAAAAAAAGTGAGGTCACCTCAACAAATGAAAAATAAATTCTTTTTAATTTAGTTTAATAGCTAAAAGCTGCTTCAGGACCTGCATATAGAACCCTGTGGGGAAATTCATTGATAAACAGAAGTAGGCAGGAAGGATCCACGTGGACCCTAGGAGAATCATTGACCCCCCTTAGCTCTGTTTGACTGCTTGCCTGTGTGGATCTTTGGTTTCTCTCTGTTACTTTCTGGTCTATTGCTATTATTCCCATTTTCCTCCCCCCTTCCTTTTTCCTTCTATTTTTTTTTTAAATAGGTGCTGCCAGCTGGTCGCTTCTTTGCTGGGTTTCTTATTCAGTAATTTCCCACTCGCTGTATATATTGATTCTGTATTACAAACTATCGCTTATCCTTCCTGCAAGTTTCTGCCTTCTGTTTTCTGTTGTGGCTCTTAGAGACAACATTTTTTCATAGGCCCACAACTTAAGGGTGTCAATTTCTATCCCATCTATTTTGTTTTCTTCTTCTTCTTTTTTCTTTTTTTTTTTATTAGTATTAACTTTTTCCTTTCAGACCTTTCTCTACTATTTCTCTACCTCCTCATAATTCTAGCCTTCTAAATCACTATATATATATATTCCTCCATTTGTTTTCCCAGTCCATTATAGGAACTCCATATTTTTTCCTAGTACTCTACACTGCCTACACAAGTTAAATATTCATCTCATTAAGTCTCATTTTGCCCCTCTTCTAACTTTTATCAATATTTCTATTATCCTTCCGCCTTCCTTACATCTTTTGATTCCTCTGGCCCTAATCTTTTGCCTTCAAGGGAACATAGAAAGAAGTAAGGAAATAAAATAAGAAGAAAAACTGCCAAAGAGAAAACTTAACTCACACGCAGAACCAACAGCTAAATAAAATTCTAGAGCATAGAGAAAAGCTAATCAACTGAACAAACCCATCAAGATAATATGATGACCAGAGGGCAACAGAAAAATACAAATGACTCTGAGAAACTGGAAAACATGGACCAGTCCAATGCACAAAATAAAAACCAGGAAGCAATGCAGTACATCGAACAACTAATCAAAGCTATCCAAACAAATATCATGGACCAACTTAAAGAACTGAAGGAAGAGATTAAGGATATAAAGAAGACACTGGGAGAACATACTGAAGAAATAGCTAACACACCTAAAAAGGTAATGGATATGATGGCGAACAAAGACACAAGTCAAGAAATGAAAAAGACGCTGGACTCACATAGCAGCAGAATTGAACAGGCAGAGGAAAGAATTAGTGATATGGAAGACAATACAGTTGAAATCAAAGAGATCGTAGAAAAGATAGACAAAAAGATAGAAAAAATCCAGTATGGTCTCAGGGAATTAACCGATAATGCAAGACGCACAAACATACGCATTATGGGCATCCCAGAAGGAGAAGAGAAGGGAAAGGGAACAGAAGGAGTGTTGAAGGAAGTTATGGCTGAACTTCCCAACTCTATTGAGAGAGATGGATGTGCAGATCCAGGAAGCACAGTGCACCCCAAATAGTATAAATCCCAACAGGCCAACTCCAAGATATATACTTGTCAAACTGTCCAATGCTCAAGACAAAGAGAAAATACTCAAGGCAGCAAGAGAAAAGAGAACCATCACATACAAGGGAAGCACAATAAGATTAAGTGCTGATTTCTCAGCTGAAACCATGGAGGCAAGAAGACAGTGGTATGACATAGTCAAAACACTAAAAGAAAAAAACTTCCAGCCACGAATTCTCTATCCAGCAAAATTGGCATTCAAAAATGATGGAGAGTTCAAAATATTTACAGATAAACAGCAACTAAGAGAGTATGTCAAGAAGAAACCAGCACTTCAAGAAATACTAAAGGAATCTCTACAAATTGAAAGGAAAAAACAAAGGAGAGAGAGTTGGAGGAGAGTTTAAAAACAACTGAAAACTCAAAAAAAGAAACAAAATAACATATGACATACATTAACCCAAAGAAAAAATGACTGAAGTAAGAAATTCGTTACGAGTAATAACACTGAATGTTAATGGATTAAATTCACCAATCAAAAGACACAGATTGGCAGAATGGATAAGAAAATATGATCCATCTATATGCTGTCTACAAGAAACCCACCTTCGGCCCAGGGATTCAAGGAGGCTGAAAGTGAATGGCTAGAAAACCATTTTACAAGCTAACAATAGCCAAAAAAGGGCAGGAGTAGCTATTCTAATATCAGACAAAATAGACTTTAAATGCAAAACTATTGTAAGAGACAAAGATGGACACTACATATTAGTAAAAGGAGTAATCTCTCAAGAAGAGAGAACAATCATCAACATTTACGCACCTAATCGAGGTGCCTCAAAATACGAGCGGCAAACTCTGGAAAAACTAAGAGGAGAAATAAATTCCTCTACAATTATAGCAGGGGACTTCAACACACCACTATCATCATTAGACAGAATATCTAGGCAGAGAATCAATAAAGAAACGAAGGCACTCAACAATACATTAGAAGATTTGAACTTAATAGACATATACAGAATGCTACACCCAAATACAGCGGGATTTACATTCTTCTCCAGTGCACATGGAACATACTCCAAAATAGACCACATGCTAGGCCCCAAAACAACACTCAATGAATTCAGAAAGATTGAGATTATACAAAGTAATTTCTCTGACCACAACGGAATGAAGTTGGAAATCAATAAGGGCCAGAGAAA
>JAKSZT010054564.1:1310456-1338164 GCA_026826555.1 Tolypeutes matacus
GCAAGGCTCCAGGATGTGTAAGTTCATTGAGGGTGGTGGGCCACACTGTGGGAGATGTTTGTGTGGGATGTGGTGGGAGGTGTGGGAGGTGGGCAACATGTGAATCCCAGTGGGTTCCGTGTAATATTTTGGGTAATCTAAGCACCTCTTAAAAAATATTTGTGTATATATATATATATATATATATAACATTTTTGTAAGCAAATACACATATATGCATATATATTTATATATCATTTTGCAAATGTTTGTATGTATTGTGAGAATTTTGATTTTTACCCATAATAAAAAATAAATAAATAAATTAAATAATTAAAAAAAAAAAATCTTTTCTCACTTTATCACTATCCTGACTTTCCTCCCCGATGGATTAAAGTATTTCTGTTGGACCTTAAAGCCTGGGAGTATCAGCTTTAAAAATTAATAGAATCTCCCAGGTAGAGAAAATTTGGAGAGAGAAGACTGGGAGAGTTCATTTGAGGCTGAAAAATAGCATAAGTAGAGGTCGTTTATTCCAAGAGATGAGCAAGGCGAGCTCTTTTCTTTCACCTTTATCATCCTAAAAGACAGAGCTTATCTGCAATAAGAAGAGGAGTCAGAAAAGGATTCAACATTGCTGGGCTGAGAGTCCCAGGTATACCGTGTGTCTGTCCTTTAACAAAGGAGGCACCATGGAGGCTTTTCTGAGTTTTCTTTATACAGAGTGTGAAAGAGGATTTCTTGCTCTGCTGGTAAAGGCTTGTGTGCACTAAAATCAGCTTTCTCAACCGTCTTCTATTCCTCAAGGATGTCCCAGGAATGAGTGAGCAGAGACTTACTCAGCCCTTTCCCTGGCTGAGAGTATTTGTGCAAAACTGCAGTTCTGGTGGTTTTCCATGACTTGGAGCAGTGGATCCAAAGCACATAAGAGACACACTGCGTCATCCCCTTTTCTCACCCTCACCACAGATGAATGCAAATTTAGATACCATTCCAAGAAGTCTGTAGTCATTCAAGATAACTCCACCTCTTGTTCTCCACCTCCAGGGTGACCATGTTAATTAGAAGACTAGGAAAGCTAAAATTCTCAAAAGGATTCCCTAGTCAAACTCCATTTCCAATTACTACCTATTCAATCACATAGAGAGTGGGTGGGGAAGGGTTACAAAATAATGACATATTCACAAATACTGTTCAAAATTGTGAATTCTTATACTAAGTTTGAGGTATTAAAATAAGTTAGACCAAAGTATTCCAATCTGTTAATAAACTGTAAAGTTCAAACACAAAGTAAGTCTATTCACAGAAAATGTAGTTTAACAACAAAATTTTTGTCTTTTATAGATACATACATATGATAATTATAGTATATTTAGCAAGCAGCACTTTCCCATCTTGTCCCCACCATAATAAATCCTATCATATTATGTGAATTCAGTACAAAACAGAGAGATATTATTATAAGAAAAAGATAGATGGCTTTCAATTTTATTGAATACCTTAGCTTAAAGTGCTGTTTTCAGCCCAAAATTCCTGATGCTAAATCTGAAGTTCAAGCATGCCTCCCCTGAATGTATTAGATTTGAAAAGCCCTATAATAGTAAGAATTTATCTGTAATAGACAAGCCAATATAGAGCCTGTTGTGCAGGAGTGTGTGAATTTATTTATGAATAGGCCTTTTATTTATTTATTTTTTCTTTGTTTTGTTTTGTTTTTTAAAGTTGAATATTTTTATTAAGAATTTGGTTTCCAAATTGGATTGTACACAATGGGATATCAATTGATGTATAAAGAATGAAATTGAAGAGTTTCTGTTTAAATGTATTTTGTTGTCATTTTAATAAAATAATGTTATTATTGTTTTTTGTTTTTGTTTTGTTTTTGTTTTTGTTTTTATTGTGGGTAAAAATCAAATTTTTCACAATACAAACCAATATTTGTAAAATGATATATAAATATATATGCATATATATGCATTTGCTTACATAAATGTTATTTTATATATTTTTAAAGGTGCTTAGATTACCTAAATGTGACACAGAAATTACAGGGATTTCCATGTTCCCCATCTCCCACACCTCCCATAACATCCCACATAAACATCTTTCATTAGTGTGGCAATTCACTTGCAATGGATATACATATCCTGGGGCTTTGCCACTAAGCATGGACCATAGTTCACATTGTAGACCACACTCTCTCCCACACAGTTCTGCATGTTATATGCTGATGTAAAATGGCCTATATCCATTGCCGCAACGTCACTCAGGACAACCCCCACGTCCTGAAAAGCCCCTGTATTACTACTGCCCTTCCCCTCCCTGCCCCAAAAGCATCTAGTGGCCACTGGCTCCATCTCACTGTTACAATTTCTTCCATTGCTTGAATCACAATATGTCTACAACAGAATACCAGTAAGTCCACTCTAGTCCATAGCTCTTCTCCCAATCCTGAGGGGACTGGGATGGTGATGTCCACTCCACCTCCAAGTGAGAATGGGTTTATATCCCATGGATACGGTGGATGGGATTATCCTGCCTGCAGCTGCAGACTCTCTCCATTCCCTGGGATGGCCCGGTTGTCCATCATCGTCTCCTCACCAGGTGACTTGGGTGAGTTCATTGAGCTGTAGAGTAGGAGTTGCAGCTCCACCGAGATTCCAGGCACAGCTGGCACATGGGCAGGCCAGAGGCTCCAGTCTCTGGAAGTACACCTACAAACTCTAGCATCACATATAGGTTTGAATAGAAGGGACTGATGGACCATATGCAGGGAAGACTTATTTGACTCCAACTCTGTCACTCTCAGGAGCACAGATTCCAAAGTAGAGCCCACTGATAAGTGAATAGGCCTTTTAATGAGCAAGATATTAAGTCAGGCTAATAAAAATTTCAGAGTTTCAACTGCCTTTACAAGGTAAATGCTGAGGTAACTGCTGATTATCCTTAGTACTGATAACAGATAAGCCTAACAGGATTTGAATTTAAGTAGCCATGATGTTTTTCCTCCTTCTTCCAGCTCTGTGAAGTGGAAATTCTGCAGGCACCAATAGAAAAGGCATACCTATGGAATTAAGGCATGCTCTGATGATCAAAGCACACTCACAGTACAACTCCTCCAAGACCACGTCATAGCATGAATCCACAACTGGATCAGGCATGGTAAGTTGTCAAAAAATGAAAAAATGAAAACAAAATTCTGCCCACTTTATTACAGGAGTTCTTCAAAAACAGATCCTAGAGTATTAGGAGAGAGAACACTGCTGGCCCCATGGATAACCGTTCTGATTCTCGACAAAAAGCTAAAAAAATCTCGTGTTTAATTACTGACATATCATTTTTGCTAACCTCCTGGCATTCTATCATATTTGTGTATATTGTGCATGTGTGTGTAAGCACACATGTATCCTGTGTGCACATGCATGTAAATTCAGTCAGTTGTTATTTCTCGAGTATTTACTATATACCAGCTACCTTACTTAGGGACCTGAGATAAATGCTGAAGACAAGCACAACAGCTGTCCTCAAGAAAATACAGACTAGTAAAGCAGTGCCTCTGAAACTTTTAAGGTACATGCAGATCACCTCACAATCTTGTTGATATGCAAACTCTAATTCAGTGTGTCTAGGGTAGGGCTGAGATTCTGCATTTCTATATACCTCCTTTTTAAAAAATAAACTTTTATTGAAGTATATCAATCATACATCAACAATTAGTGTACAATAAACTTACAAAACAAACATGTAATGTCAATGCTGTGGATATTTGAGTAGCAAGGTAGCAATGACACAGATCTTAAATCACACAAGTAACTATGTATATTCTTACATTTGTGGTGAGTATTAAGAAGATAAAAGTACAGGAAATCATGTGATCAAATAAAGTGGAGGTACCTGATCTGTACTTTCAGGTTAGGGAAGAGGATATTTAAGCTAAAAGTTGAACAGTGATGGGAATATGGCAGGCTAAGTTATTGAGACCACCTGTAGTGAATGCTACATACACCAGAGTGCTTGGGCTGTGCTCAGGGACTGATGGAATTGCCTTCAGCCAAATACGCTGGAGCTCCCTGGGTAAGGGACAGAAGTTTGTAAACTTCCTAGTGGGATACACTGGGTTGCATTTCATGGTCTCTTAGAGAGTCCCTAAAAGACTTGGGCCCTAGTCACCCACAGCTATAACTTTTATATTAACATGAGCTTTCCTCTCCTTTCTGTCTCACGTGCCTCCTCCTTCCCAATGATTACGGGGCTCACCTCCACATAAATTACTTACACTCAAATCTTTGTCTCAGGGTCTGCTTTTGGGTGACCCAAATTAAGAAACCAACCCTCTAGGTAAGGATAACAAAGAATGTTGAAATATACGTATACACACACACACACACATGTACATACAGATGTATGCACACATGTATGTATATGGGTTCATATGCATGCACATGTGTGCATGTGTATATATAGAGAGAGAAACGGTTCTTATTATTTGTGGTAGTTTTGTCCTATAAAGTCACCAAGAACACTGAATTAGTGAATACTGAATACTTCTTGAAAGGGAAATACAGGATTAGGTTCCTGTGTGTCCCTTGTTATAACATTTTCATCAGCTTTCCTCAATGCATAACCTTGTTTTACGTGTGTTTCTGTTTAAAGACACCTTATTTAATATATATTATTGGTTTATTAACACTGAATTCATGGCCAACAGCACTATAACTCATACCTGAACAAAGCTCACCTAACACATGCATTTTCTCCATTAGGCACATCACAGTCTTCTTGCACTTAAGAACACTCAACAGCTCTTCACCACTATGCTTGGAGGCCCTTTCAAACAGAGAATCACCAACAAAAAACACAAATGTGAAAAACGTGGCACTAAATATACTGCAAAAAGATATCATATGCTGTAGAAGAGCTGAAACAAGATGGGACAGCATCATCTTGTTCGACCTCAACTGGAAGCATGCACGTCAAATTTTTTGCCACTCTGCCCATGTCCAAAAATAACCACAAAAGTGATATGAGTATTGATTTGGGGGTTATAAATAAATTTTACCAAGTAGGCAAGCTCACAATCATGGAATCTGAGAATAATGAAGATCAACTGTATGCATACATATGTATATATAACCAGATCAAAATCTAAGGGAAAGAGAGAGCACAGTGACCTAAGCTGAGCACTGAGGCTGCTTTCACCCTTGAGTATTCTCCAGTCCTTGAACTTCTCTTTTGATGTCCTCCAGGGAAGAGAGAAACAAGTGTTTAAACACAGCCACACCCAATGAGACCCTCCTAACATTATACTGAGTTATATCCTCAAGGTCAGGATGAACTAAGCGAAAATCCACCCCTACCATTTCTAGGAAACTGTTTCAAGGGAAGTTGCTTTGGGGTTGAACAGATCAGGGAGGAGATGCCCCAAAGAAGTTGTAACTATAAGCTGGTCTTATGGTGGCTGCATGGATGTTTGATAAATTGTACATAAGTATTTTAGGCACTTTTGTCTGTGTATGCTATACTTCACAATTTAAAAAATATAATTAACAACAACAAAAAATCTAATGGACAAGAGAATGTTTTGGCAAAGAGACAGCATGTAAGAAAGTAGGTGTTTTGGAGGAACAGAGAAGAGGCCAGTGTGACTGAAGCATAGTGAACAAGGGGGAGAGTGACAGGAGATTCATTCACATACTCATTTACTCATTTGGCAAGTACTCCCTGTTTTTATGATGCTTACATTGAGTGGGACGATCAAAAACAAAAAAATAAACAAGAAGATTTCATAAAGGAATAATTACTATGAAGAAAACAAAATAGGTTGATGTGGCAGTTTGAAATTCTTTTATGAATTCCAAAAAGAGAACTAATCCATTCCTGTGGCTGTGAGACCATTTTGACTGGATTACATCAGTGAGGTGTGACTCAAGTTGAGTCTCTGCCCTCTTGCTGGGTCTGATAAGAATGAAGACAGAGAGAGACTGTCACAGGAAAAGAAATCTCCGCCATATTTGATCTGGTCATGTGAGAGAGGACTAGAGGATTGCTTAAGCATGAAGCCCCCAAGAGGCTGGGCCCACAGAGCAGCTCAGGAGGGGATAAACCCTGCTATTTTCCTGATAGCTTGCAGCTGACCTCGGGAAGAAAGCAGCCGAAACTGATATAGCAGGCTCCAGAAGAGACAAGCCCTATGCCTGATAGCTGACAGCTGAGCCCTGGGAGCTGGACTCCGAGAGACGGTAGATTCTGGAGGGGAAGGCAGAGACCTCCGTAGAGATCAGTGGCCATCTTTGCCACATGCCAGCCCACTTTGGTGAGAAAGCCTCTCTGATAGTGCCTCGGTTTGGACTTTTCACTGCCTTGGAACTGTAAGCTTTTACTTCCAAATAAATCCCCTTTATAAAAGCCAGCCCACTTCTGGTACTTTGCATTGGCAGCCTTTGACAAACTAAAACAGTTGATATCACAGCAAGAGACTGGGGATGGAGCTGTGGTTGGTGGGATAAAGCAGATTGGGTCATATGGGACGACCTCACTGAGGCACTGGCAATTGAGCTGAGACAGGAGAGACAAGAAGATAAAGCAGGAAAGGGGCATAGGAGCCAGGGCCTTATAGGTCTCATTAAGGGTTTTGAGTTTGATTTTAGAAATAATGCAAAACGATTAAAGGGATTTACACAGATGAGGGACATAATCAGACCAAGGTTTTTAAAGATTGCCCTGATGGCTGTGAAGAATGGATTCCACAGGGCCCAGAATGATGTAGGCGGACTAGTAGGAAGACATAGGTGAAATGTGATGGTGGCTGATGAGGATGACCAAAGTGAAAGCATAAGGATGGATCTGTTTAGGCTATACGGTAGAGTTAGAATTAAATACACCTTCCATATTTTTCAGGCACAGACCCTGCCTAAGTTTAGTTCATCACTTGGTCCTCTCTTTGGCTAGAGTAATATGGCAATGACTGGTAAATGACTTGGGCTTTTCTTCTTAGAACTAGAAAAGAAGACTCTCCTTCTTTAGAAGAATGTTTTGAGGATATGACATGAGGACTGCCAGTGACCTTGTTCAAGGGCATTTGGAGTAAGTCCACAGGAAGCAGGAAAGAATGCAGCCATGCTGGGAGAAGAGAAGGGGAGAGGGACTGAGACAAATCCTGGTGTGATAGAATCTCTTGGCTGCTGTGGTTTTGGCAGTGTAATAGGGAAGGGTACTTCCCTGGCCACCGGGGAATAATTTTTTTATTACCTACATAGTACACAGAATATGGTCAACACTGTTTCTGCTTAGAGAGCAGTTTAAATCAAGTAGCTGAGAGTGTGATGATCTTTTAAAGTTTTTTTTATTTTATGTACTTAATCATGTTGTTTGCTAAACCAGAAAAGTACTTGTCATTGTGACATATATTTCTGAAATGACTGATTTATATAAATGTATGTAGATATCTTAAATACAGTGCCAGTAAAAGAAGTCTTTATCGATTTATACGGTATATATGAATTTGTTAGGCCATGCGCCTATGTGATCTACTGGGTTAAGAGTAAAACCACACATCCT
This sequence comes from Tolypeutes matacus, assembly GCA_026826555.1. Lineage (NCBI taxonomy): Eukaryota > Metazoa > Chordata > Mammalia > Cingulata > Chlamyphoridae > Tolypeutes > Tolypeutes matacus. The sequence goes on from JAKSZT010054564.1 coordinate 1,317,993, forward strand.
TTTTTTTTTTTTTTTTTTTTTTTTTTTACCAGGAGGTACCGGGGATCGAAACCCAGTCTCTCCATATGGTAGACAGACGCCGAACCTTTTGAGCCACATCCGTTTCCCGACACATCCTGATTAGAACACACATGTCATGAAGATTAGAAGTTGTGTTTTCAGCAAATGAGGGTACCAGATTTTAACATTCATTAAACACTTCATGGGTACCTGTGACTTAGAATTTTAAAATTTCTCAGTAAAAAGATAAAAATATTGCTCAATGACAGGATTTATTCAGTGATGATCAATTTTATAATGTATAAGATTACTTAGGACATGATTAGAAAAAGAAGTTTATCTTTCCTCATCCTGGGGAAGTCCCAGACATACTCTCAGCACTCTTAGCAGCCATCTTCCAGTGGTTGCTCGCCAATCTGCCTCCTTTTCTATTGTCTCAGACTGTTTCCATTCTGCAGCCTAGGGGAGATGCTAAGTCTAATGAAGGGGCCTGACCATGCTTTGAACCCAGAAACCTGGAACAAGCAGCCCAGTTGCTTATCAGGGTGGGAAATCTCAATGGCAGGGCTCCCTCCCTTGGCAGCACAGATTGCTCTCTCCCCTCTGACTGAAGTAGAGCATTCGGAGCTGCCCTCTACCAGCCCTGACCCTTGAGTAGTTGGCCTCCTCAGGAGACAGGCCATGATGGGATCTCGTCCTCTGCTCTTTTGGACCATTTGTGCTGTGTAAGTAACAAAGCAGTCATTTGCTGAAAATTTCTGTGGTGCCTGAGCCTGTGTTCCTATGGTGCACCATGTAGCAACTGGCTTTACACCCCATTTTTATTTGTTTTTGATATTTTAAATTAAAATCAAATTGAAAATCTTGGACTAAATTTACTTTCTTTTCTCGTTCTCTATAGTTCCTTGGGTGGCCTTGAGTAAATGAATTAGCAAATGAATATTGTATATAATTCTTACCAATAATGCACAGATTATCTGAAAGGTCTAGAAACATAGGGAAAATATTTACTTAGTCTGCTTTTTTTCTTAAAAATAATTGGCTTAAATTTAGAGATACTTTGTCTGCAAAAAATGCGGGCATTAAAGGACAATATATTGAGAATATACTTTGAAAACATAACTACCATCTTGGTTTTATTTTTATTTTACATGTTAGAACTCAGATGCTCAGAATTAGATAAATGATGGTTCTTGGTTCATGTTATTTTCTCATCATTTATCCAGGCATGGCCTTTACTTATTTTGTTAATTACTTAATTATTTATTTTTAACAATGGAACAATCACCCACAAACCCACTATCCAAAACAAAAGCTAGGACTCTAACAAACATCCCATCTCAAACCCCTGGGTTCCCCCACACTTCCATCTCCTCCTCCCTCCCACCCAAGGGACTCATGACCCAGAATGATATGTTCATTGTTCCTTTTATATTGTTTTATTGTAACTATTTATATTCCTAAAAAGTGCATAAATATATATTTAGTAGTTTTTTCAGCTTTATAAAAAGAATGCTAGTCTCTGTAAAATCTTTGGAGACTTACTTTTTTCACTTAATATTATATTGTATTGCTCAGATTCATGCATATTTTTACTTACAACTGTATTTCATTCATTTTGATTGATATAAATATTACATTGAGTGTAATATTACATACATCTTTCACCTGTTGTTGAGCATTTTATTTGATTTCGGGTGTTTAGTGTTAAGATATTAGTGCTTCTATAAACATCCCTTTATGTCTCTCCTGTTATACATGTGCAAGAGTTTCTCTTGAGTATAGCCCTAGTAATGGAAGTGCTGAGTTACTGGGTATGTAAATGTTCAATTTTAGGAAAAAATGGCAAGCTTTCCTAAAGTGGTTGTTCTCATCTGTAACAAATAAAAGAGCCTGTGGAGGAGCAGATGAAGCTCAGGGGAGCAGATATGGCTTAGGGGAATAGGTGTAGCTCAAGTGGTTGAGTGCCTACTTCCCATGTACAAGGTCCTAGGGTCAATCCCAGGTCCCAGTACCTCAAAAGAAAAAAGAAAAAAAGGCTGTGGATCTATACTTCATACTGTCAGATTTTTAAATATTGGCAACCCAGTGGAGCTAAAATGGTATTCCACTGTGATCTTGATAAACATATTATTTACTAATAAAAACTTTCCTGCAATTCCAGTTTTTTTTTAGATATATGATACATTTCAAAGTATGTTATTGATAAGTATATCAATTCACAGTAATTACTTACAAAAGGATATGTCTTACTTTGAACTAAGTTGGTTTTCAAACTCTTCTTCCCTCACATCATTCCATGCATGACAAGGAGTATGATAAATAATCATTCGGTCCATTATAGTGTTCTTGGCTAATAGCCCACCCTAGACAGAATGCCAGACAGTGAGATCATATATTCACTGTAAGCTTTCCAGTCATTCATCTTTTTATTCTAGAAGCCTTGCCACATCCCAAGTGATTTTAAAAGTATCTAAAAGATTTCCATTGACTACCTAAGTTTTTTTTTTAACTTTATTTTGTACATTTAATAATTGAAAACATAAGCAATTAAAAACTAAAAAGTAAATACAGATGAATAAATATATACATTTCTCAATTAAATGTAATGGATACATGTAAATTTTTTTGTTGTTGTTTTGTTTTTTGTTTGTTTTTTTGTGAATCAAACAATATATTACACGATATATTTGGTTCATAGTAATGCATTCATACAGTATTTGTCCTTTTGTGTCTGGCTTGCTTCACTCAACATAATGTCCTCCAGGTTCATCCATGTTGCCATATGTTTTATGACTTCATTTCTTCTTACAGCTGCATAATATTCCATCGTGTGAATAGACCACAGTTTGTTTATCCACTCATCTGTTGATGGACACCTGGGTTGTTTCCAACTTTTGGCAATGGTGAATGATGTGGCTATGAACATCGGTGTGCAGATGTCTGTTCGTGTCACTGCTCTCAGTTCTTCTGGGTATATACCCAGTAGTAGTATTGCAGGCTCACATGGCAAGTCTATATTCAACTTCTTTAGGAACTGCCAAACAGTCCTCCATAGTGGTTGTACCATCCTGCATTTCCACCAACAGTGAAGAAGTGTTCCTATCTCTCCACATCCTCTCCAACACTTGTAGTTCTCTGTCTTTTTAATAGTGGCCATTCTGATAGGTGTGAAATGATATCTCATTGTAGTTTTGATTTGCATTTCCCTAATCATGAGTGATGTTGAGCATTTCTTCATGTGTTTTTTTGCCATTTGTATTTCTTCTTCAGAGAAATGTCTATTGAAGTCTTTGGCCCATTTTTTAATTGGGTCGTTTGTCTTTTTATTGTTGAGTTGTAACATCTCTTTATATATCCTGGATATTAAACCCTTATCAGATATGTGATTTCCAAATATTTTTTCCCATTGAGTTGGCTGCCTTTTCATCCTTCTGACAAATTCCTGTGAGGTGCAAAAGTGTTTAATTTTGAGGAGGTCCCATTTATCTACTTTTTCTTTTGTTTCACATGCTTTGGGTGTGAGGTCCGAGAAACCACCACCTACTACAAGGTCTTGAAGATGTTTCCCTATATTTTCTTCCAGTAGTTTTATGGTCCTGGCTTTTATATATATATATATATTTTTTTTTTTTATTCATTTATCCCCCCCTTGCTGCTTGTGCTCACTGGGTCAGCTAACCACGCCGTGCGGGCGGGCTTGCCTTCACCAGGAGGCCCCGGGAACCGAACCCGGGGCCTCCCATATGGTAAACAGGAGCCCTACTGATTGAGCCACAGCTGCTTCCCCTGGCTTTTATATTTAGATCTTTGATCCATTTTGAGTTGATTCTTGTATAGGGGGTGAGATAGGGGTCCTCTTTCATTCTTTTGGTTATAGATACCCAGTTCTCCCAACACCATTTGTTGAAGAGACTGTTTTTTCCCATCAGCGTGGGCTTGGTAGGTTTGTCAAAAACCAGTTGACTGTATAGGTGAGGGTTTATTTCTGGATTCTCAATTCTATTCCACTGATCAATATGTCTATCTTTATGCCAGTACCATGCTGTTTTGACCACTGTAGCTTTGTAATATGTTTCAAGGTCAGGCAGTGAAATTCCTCCCACATTGCTCTTCCTTTTTAGAATACTTTTGGCTATTCGGGTGCACTTACCCTTCCAGATGAATTTGATAATTGCCTTCTCTAATTCTGTAAAGTAAGCTGTTGGGATTTTGATTGGTATTGCATTGAATCTATAAATCAGTTTGGGCAAGATTGACATCTTCACGATATTTATTCTTCCAATCCATGAACACGGAAGGTCTTTCCATTTGTTTAGGTCTTTTTAAATTTCTTTTAGCATTGTTTTGTAGTTTTCTGCATATAGGTCCTGTACTTCTTTGGTTAAATTAACTCCTAGGTATTTTTGAGTCTTTTTGTTGCTGTTGAAAATGGAATTTTCCTCCTGATTTCCTCCTCAGATTGTTCAGTACTAGTGTACAAAAACACTACTGATTTTTGCATGTTGATCTTATATCCTGCCACTTTGCTGAACTCATTTATTAGTTCAAGTAGCTTTGTTGTGGATACTTCAGGATTTTCTAAATACAGGATCATGTCATCTGCAAACAGTGAGAGTTTTACTTCCTCTTTTCCTATTTGGACGCCTTTAATTTTTTTGTCTTGTCTAATTGCCCTAGCTAGAACTTCTAGTACAATGTTGAATAACAATGGTGACAGTGGGCATCCTTGTCTTGTTCCTGATCTTAGGGGGAAAGCTTTCAACCTTTCCCCATTGAGTATGATGTTGGCTGTGGGTTTTTCATATATGCCTTTTATCATATTGAGGAATTTTCCTTTTATTCCTATCTTTTGAAGTATTTTTATCAAAAAAGGATGTTGGATTTTGTCGAATGTCTTTTCTGCATCTATTGAGATGATCATGTGTTTTTTTTCCTTCAATTTGTTAATGTGATGTATTACATTGATTGATTTTCTTATGTTGAACCAGCCTTGCATACCAGTAATAAATCCCACTTGGTCGTGATGTATAAGTCTTTTGATATGCTGTTGGATTCGATTTGCAAGTATTGTGTTGAGAATTTTTGCATCTATGTTCATGAGAGAGATTGGTCTGTAATTTTCTTTTCTTGTGGAATCTTTATCTGGCTTTGGTATTAGGGTGATGTTAGCTTCATAAAATGTGTTGGGTAATTTTCCCTCCTCTTCAATTTTTTGGAAGAGTTTAAACAGGATTGGTGTTAATTCTTTTTGAAATGCTTGGTAGAACTCACTGTGAAGCCATCTGGTCCTGGACTTTTCTTTGCTGGGAGATTTTTGATGACGGAGTCAATCTCCTTAATTGTGATTGGTTTGTTAAGTTCTTGTATTTCTTGTTGTGTCAGTGTAGGTTGGTTATGAGTTTCTAGAAATTTGTCCATTTCATCCAGGTTGTCTAGTTTGTTGGCATATAGTTTCTCATAATATCCTCTTATGATTCTTTTTATTTCTGTGAGGTCATTTGTAATTTCCCCTCTTTCATTTCTGATTGTATTTATTTGCATCTTCTCTCTTTTTTCCTTTGTTAGTCTAGCGAGGGGTATGTCAATTTTATTGATCTTCCTAAAGAACCAGCTTTTGGTTTTGTTGATTTTTTTCTATTGCTTTTTTGTTCTCACTTTCATTTATTTCCGCTCTAATCTTTATTATTTCTTTCCTTCTTTTTGCTTTGGGATTGGTTTGCTGTTCTTTTTCTAGTTTCTCAAGTTGTTCAGTTAAATCTTTGAGTTTAGCTCTTTCTTGTTTCTTAATATAGGCATTTAGGGCTATAAATTTCCCTCTCAAGACTGCCTTTGCTGTATCCCATAAGTTTTGATATGTTGTGTTCTCATTTTCATTTGTCTCAATATATTTACTGATTTCACTTGCAATTTCTTCTTTGACCCACTGAATATTTAGGAGTGTGTTGTTCAGTCTCCACACATTTGCAAATTTCCTTTTTTCTTGTCTGTTATTGATTTCTAGTTTCATTCCATTATGATCTGAGAAGGTGCTTTGTATAATTTCAATCTTTTTATATTTATTGAGAGCTGTATTGTGACCTAACATGTGGTCTATCCTGGAGAAAGATCCATGGGTACTTGAGAAGAATGTATAACCCGCTGAGTTTGGATGCAATGTTCTGTATATATCTGTTAGGTTTAACTTGTTTATCATATTGTTCAAGTTCTCTGTTTCCTTGTTGATCTTCTGTCTAGTTGTTCTATCTAATGATGTGAGAGGGGTGTCGAAGTCCCCGATAATTATTGTAGAAATGTCTATTTCTCCCTTCAGTTTTGCCAGAGTTTGTCTCATATATTTTGGGGCACCCTGGATAGGTGCGTAGATATTTATGACTGTTATATCTTCCTGGAGGATCATTCCTTTTATTAATATATAATGGCCTTCCTCATCTCTTATCACTTTTTTGCATTTGAAGTCTGTTGTGTCTGATATTAGTATAGCTACCCCTGCTCTTTTCTGTTTACTATTTGCATGGAGTATCTTTTTCCAACCTTTTACTTTCAGCCGGCTTGTATCCTTGTGTCTGAGGTGAGTTTCTTGTAAGCAGCATATGGATGGCTCATGTTTTTTTATCCATTCTGTCAGCCTGTATCTTTTGATGGGGGAATTTAATCCATTCACATTCAATGATATTACTGAAAATGCACTATTTATTTCCTCCATTTTATTCTTTGGTTTTCATATGTCATCTTATTTTTGCTTTCTTTTTACTCTTTTGGTTATCCTTTCTGCTTTTCTTTCTTCTATACTCTCCTCCAAGCCTCTCTCTCCTGTCTTTTTCTTTCAGGTTCTAAGGCTTCCTTTAATATTTCCTGCAAAGGTGGATTCTTTTTTGCAAACTCTCTTAGTTTCTGTTTGTTTGTGAATACTTTATATTCACCTTCATATTTGAAGGACAGTTTTGCTGGATAAAGAATTCTCGGCTGGCAGTTTTTCTCTTTCAGTTTCCTAATTGTATCATAGCACTGTCTTCTCGCCTCCATGGTTTCTGAAGAGAAATCTACACAAAGTCTTACTGGACGTCCTTTGTACATGATTGTTTGCTTCTCTCTTGCTGCTCTGAGAATTTTCTCTTTATCTTTTACATTTGACATTCTGAATAATATGTGTCTTGGCATAGGTCTATTTGGATTTATTCTTATTGGGGTACGGTGTGCTTCTTGGACATGTAATTCATTTCTTTCGTGAGAGTTGGTAAATTTTCAGCTATTATTTCCTCAAATACTCTTTCTGCCCCTTTTCCTTTCTCTTCTCCTTCTGGAACTCCCATGACATGTATGTTCTTGCGTTTTGTGTTGTCATTCAACTCTCTGAGCCCCTGCTCAATTTTTTCCATTCTTTTCTCTCTCTGTTCTTTTCTCTCTTCAATTTTAGTGGCTCTGTCTTCAGTATCACTTATTCTTTCTTCTGTCATTTCAAGTCTGCTGTTGTGTGCTTCAAATGTATTTTTTACTTCACCTATTGTGTCTTTCATTCCCATGAACTCTGTTACTTTTCTGTTCATGATTTCAAATTCTTCTTTACGTTCGCGCAATGACTTCTTTTTTTTTTTTTTTTTTTTTTTTAAAGATTTTATTTATTTATTCATTTATCCCCCCTTGCTGCTTGTGCTCGCTGGGTCAGCTAACCATGCCGTGCGGGCAGGCTTGCCTTCACCAGGAGGCCCCGGGAACCGAACCCGGGGCCTCCCATATGGTAAACGGGAGCCCTACTGATTGAGCCACAGCCGCTTCCCCAACGCAATGACTTCTTGATGTCATTGATCTCTTTAACTATATTCTCTTTCATCTCATTAATTTGATTTTGGAAATGTGTGCTCATCTCACTGATTAGTTCTCTCAAATTCTGCATCTCTTCTGGGACTTTGCTGTATTCCTTTTCTTGGGCCATGTCTTCTATTTTCTTAGTATGGCCCATAATTTTTTGCTGGTGCTTAGGCATTTGTTTAGTTTGTATTTTACTTAGATGCTCTATCTCTTTCTCTTTTATGGGGTTTTAGTGGCAGGAGGCTGTGAGTTACCACCACTCTTTGATTTTTGGCTCAACCTTGATTGTTAGGATTGTTCTGCTGGTTGCTCAAAACTGGGCACTGGACCCAGTAATTGGTTGTAGAGTCATTTCCTAGGGCCTTGGGCAGGGAGGCTATAGAGGCCAGGAAAAGCCTCTCTTACTTATTAATTTTCTTATGTGCACTTCCTTGGTCTGCCAGGAGATGGCGCTCGTTGGCAGCTCTCAATTCAATGTCTGGTTGGAGCGTATTTGTTGTCACACAGACCAGATCAATGTGATAGAGCTTCCTGTCTGGGGGCTAAGAGCCCTGTGATTCAAACTTTCTGAGACAGTTCTCCAGACTTCTCTCGTATTGCCCCACTTTTCCCAGCTAGGAAATATTTCCACTCCCTTCTGAATCCTCAACCATCAGTCCCTGTTAGTAGAGGAGAAGATTGGGAGGTTTGTATATCTTTAGCCCCTTGCAGGCTCCAAGGCAAACAATGGCGCAGCCCCACCCAGCCTGGAAGGGCTCTCGGGACAGGGCAGACCAAACCTGGGAGTCCAAAGCAGGGTCAGCCCCAGGCTCTCTCTCCCCTCTCCCGTGGTGTCCTCAACAATTAGTCCAGGCTAGAAGAGAGGGAGGTTGCGAGGGTCGGATTTCTCCAGTCCTTTCTAGGCTCCCAGGGCAAACCACCGTGTGGAAGGGTCTGTGGGGCTCTGCAGCCCAAATTTCAGGTCAGAACCTGAGTCAGACTAAGGCTGTGTCCCTCTCTCTCCCCTTTCCAGGAGTGGCAGATCCCTGAAGCCAGACCCAGAGGCCCGAGAGTTCTGAAGAGTGTGGGGGAGGGTGCTGGCAGCAGCAGAAGCTGCTACTTGCAACTCACAGTTCTGTAGTCGTGATTTCCCTCTTCTGTCCCTCTCTCCTCTGGGTGGTGTGCAGCCTTCACCTGCTGTCCTAAACCCTAGAAGATCTTTTTCGGGGCTGTTTGAGCTTGTTCTCTAGCTATTTTTCTGGAGAAGAGATTCCCGTGTCTTACTAGTCCGCCATCTTCCCAGAAGTCAACTACCTAAGTTTTTAAAAAGATTTTATTAAAGTATGTAGTGGTGGGAGTAGATGTACCTCAAATAGTTGAGTGCCTGCTTCCTATGTACGAGGTCCTGGGTTCAATACCTGGTACCCCCTAAAAAAATAAAATAAAATAATATATATAGCTACATAAACACTTTTACAAATACACCGTCATAAGATTGCAAAGGTATATAGAATTGGCCCAAGTAATTCAGTATTTCTAGAATTCATTTAATTAGATTTCTGGATTTTCATGTTCCTTTCTTACAAGACATTAATTTATTTAATTTAAATCTAAAGTCATGTTTAAGGTGATTCTCAGGCATCGGAAATGAAGGACTAATGAATGTCCTTTAAATTGGGAAACAGCATTGGTAGGAGACCCTACTGCAAAACTCAGCGAAAGCAAGATAAGTGTGGGAATGATTCATGGTGTATACTATCTTTTGTTTATCTTCAGGGAATTTCCAGAAGGAAAAGAAGAGTGAGAACAATGGTAAAAAAAAAAAAAAAAAAGAGGTGGGAACATGTAGATGTGACCCTGAAATCTTCCTTAGCCTGAACAATCCAATTCAGTACAACAAAGTGAGTTTAAAAGTGTGTTAGGCATTTTTCATGGGATGGCAACTTTCATTCTGATTATAGATATTTAAAAGCACCATGCATCTTTAAGAGGGCTTAGGAGAAACTCTTTATGTATTTCTGATTGCAACATATTTGGTCATTTTGAGCAAAATATATACATAATACATTTCCCAAACTGATGTAGAATTAAGTTGCTAGCAAGAAAATCCTTTCACAGACAGTGCAGATTTTAACCTTCTCATCTTTTCTTCATCTTTAATTCCTCCCCACAGCCGCTTGAGTTGATGAGTTTATATTAAAACAAAATGCCCATTGGAACTCTGAAGAAACTGACTCACCCATTTTTCAAATTACATTTTTTAACAGTACACAATATGCATTACAACATAATAAATATTTTAATTACTTAAGGATGTTGAACTCTAGTGTTCTTTGAAGGCGAATTTTACAACTAGGGGAAATGATATTAAAATGGTTCAAAGGTAAAAATAATACATAGGGAAACTGTTCTCAAACAGGCCACACACTCATTAATACATGGACTATAAATCTAAAGACATTATGAGCCAATATAGTGGCAAAGGAAACCTAACACCCAATTAAATTCTAAGATCATTATTTTTCATTTAGGCCTAACAGGAATATTCCAGAGAGAGAAAAACATTTCCTCGATGAACCAACATAGTCCATTTCAAAGAGAAACAAATGGAAGTGAAAATAAACTTTTAAGCCAAGAGCTGACCAAAGAGCAGAATTTCCTATTTAAAATACTCAAGGGAATTCTAAAAATGTTTGACTAGCAATTAGCTCGCCAGTTTCTTGACAGATGAGAGAAGCAGAACAGAGAAAAACATCAGTGCTTAAATAGTACTGCCGCTGGCGGCGAAGGGAGAGGCTTAGATTTCTTAGGTTTCCCCCACTGTCGCAGACCTGCTGAAGACTGGAGCCGTCTACAAATTGTTCTGACGCCAACTCTACCGTTCGGAACAGAAACACAATGGACGGGCGTTGGCTGTCACTCAACTATAAGCACGTTCGTTTTCTCCAGTCCTTCCTGTCAATGTTCACCAATGTTTTCTGGGATCTGAGGTCCTGAAACTCTCCTCTTTGAACCATGAGCGGGGAAAGTGATACACTTCTCCCAAGTGGCGAGTTTATCTCTTTTTCTCCTGCTCTAAGCAGGCTGTTTGACCTTATGATCCACTGTGTTCCCTGTGCCCCGGGCGCCAGCTGTGTTCCAGACCCCAGAATAAATCAGGGCTGCGCAGGGACTGGCAGAGCTCCGAACATATTTCCGGTGGTGGCCTAAGGGAAGCCGCTGGCTGCCCGAGACCGGGGGCGATTCTTGGAGTCTGGAGGGGCCCGGCAGGAGCGAGGGCGGGGTGAAGCCAGCTGTAGGGGGCGGTGACCGCACTCTGGAGACAGCTACGCGCCTTCTGGCGGGATAGACCCGGGCGGGAAGTAGCTGTGAGCGCGGGGCCTACAAGATGAGGCCGGCCCTCGCCCTGTGCCTGCTCTGGCAAGCATTCTGCCCTGAGCCGGGCCGTAGCGAGCACCCCACCGCCGACCGCGCGGGCTGCTTGGCCTCGGGCGCCTGCTACAGCCTGCACCACGCTACCATCAAGCGGGTGGCGGCCCAGGAGGCCTGCAATCTGCGCGGCGGGGCGCTCAGCACCGTGCGCGGGGGCTCTGAGCTCCGCGCAGTGCTCGCTCTTCTGAGGGCCGGCCCGGGGCCCGGAGGGGGCTCCAAAGACCTTCTTTTCTGGGTAGCGCTGGAGCGCAGGAGGTCCCACTGTACCCAGGAGAACGAACTGCTGCGGGGTTTCTCCTGGCTGTCCCCCGACGGCGGCGGGTCGGAAAGCGACACTCTGCAATGGACACAGGAGCCCCAACGCTCCTGCACCTCCAGGAGTTGCGCGGGTCTCCTGGCCTCCAGGGGAGTAGAGCCCGCAGGCTGGAAGGAGATGAAATGCCACCTGCGAGCCGACGGCTACCTGTGCAAGTACCAGTTTGAGGGCTTGTGCCCCGCCCCGAGCCCTGGGGCCGCCTCCAACTTGAGCTATCGTGCGCCCTTCCAGCTGTATAGCGCCGCGCTGGACTTCAGTCCCCCGGGGACCAAGGTGAGTGCGCTTTGCCCCGGGCAGCTCTCGATCTCTGCCACCTGCATCGCGGACGAGGTTGGCGCGCGCTGGGACGGGATACCCTCCGGAGGCGTGCTCTGCCCCTGCCCTGGCAGGTACCTCCGTGCTGGCAAATGCGCTGAGCTCCCTAACTGCCTAGACGACTTGGGAAGCTTTGCCTGTGAATGTGTGGTGGGCTTTGAGCTGGGGAAGGACGGACGGTCTTGTGTAACCAATGGGAAAGGACAGCCGACCCTCGGGGGGACGAAGGTGGCCACCAGGAGCACACCAACCACTGCAGCCAGGCCCCTGCCAGAGAAAACGTGGTCACCCAGTGTTCACGAGAAGCCAAGAGACACGCCCCGTGTCTTTGGACAAGGCAGTTCTGCACCAGCTATTCCCGAGATTCCTGGGTGGGGAGCCCAGAGCACGATGTCTACCCTTCGAATGTCCCCTCAAGCCAAGTCAAAGGCCGACGCTACCCCATCAGGGAACATGATTCCCAAGTTTAACTTCACGTCCTCCCCTGCTGTTTCCCAGGCCTTCGACTCCTCTTCCACTGTGGTCTTCATACTTGTGAGCATAGCAGTAGTAGTGTTGGTGATTTTGACCATGACAGTGCTAGGACTTTTCAAACTCTGCTTCCACAAAGGTCATTCCTCCAGCCCCAGGAAGGAGCCGATGGTCCCGCCGGGCATGGAGAACGATGCTGAGGCCACAGCTTTGCGCTCCAATTCTGCACTTTGTACAGACATTGGGGGGAAGGTCAAGGACTGTGATCTGCAGGACAGGGCAGAGGATGCCTCCCTGGTGGGGTCCTCTCTTGGCTCTGGCGACCTGTAGATCAACAGGGCACAGTGGGTACTCTTTTTGAGCCGAGCTTTCTGCTTCAGGGAAAGGGGAAAATGGAAAGAGGAACTCCTTTGTGGAGCCGAGGATTCCTACAGAAATCCCCCTTTCCCTAAATTCCTCTGCTCCACTGAGAAGCTACTTCTGGCCTGAACACTCCTTTCTGGAAGGGTAGGTCAAAAGTGGAAGTGCCTTAGGGTGTACTGGGGTGGGGTGGGGGTGCCAGGGAGAGGTTTTTCTTTTTATTTGTTCTGGAGAATTTTATTAAAAATTTCAAAACATTGGAAGCAAGTAGAAAACAGAATACAATATTTAAAATTTTTTATTTCTACCAAAATAGAAAGCAAACCTGTCTACACTGTTCAGACTGGGAGGATATTGGTTTGAAATTCTTAGGAAAAAAAAAAATAATAAAAACAAAACAAAACAAAAAAAGTGAATTGTTGGTAACCCAGTCTCCAATGTCATTGGCTTCCTCCAGGAGTAATTACTTAGGAAGAGCAGCTGAGGAGCATACTGAGAATAGCAACCAGAGGGCAGTCTGCTTTTAGATTGAGGGGGAAATCTTTAAGTCCTTGTGATGAGGAACAGATTTTTAAGGAACAGTAACTTTTTCCTGGGATCTTTTATCCTTTGCTTTCAAAGTCCCTGCTACTTCATGCTCTGCTATAAATCCAAAGTGTTGCTGGAGTTGCTGGCTTTAGAAGCAAATTTTAGCTGCCCACCAATTCGAGCATTCGCTGTGTGTTCTTGACCAAGGAAACAAATGATTTGTGTTTTCCCTTTCCAGTGTTTGTGCTCTCCAGTGTAATGACCTCCCTTACTAAAGTTCTCTCCTAAACATCAGAATGCTGAGCCTCACTTCCAATTATGGTGATGTTATTTCACAAAACATTAATACTAGACAATTCCAATGTCCCCCAAATGCCCCCACCTCGCAGCTTTTCTTCCCTCTCTCTCCCCTCAGAACCTCTGGTGGCCACTGAATCCCCTGTATTTTTTATGTAACATTTATGTAATCTAAAGCTTCTTTAAAAATAAAAATATACATTAAAAAACCAAAAAAGATACTTTAAAAGAAGTATAAAATGTACTAAAAATAGCACGTTATAAATATTTAGGGATACAATGTAAATTAAATAAATGAAACGTGTGTAAAAAAAATCATTAATGCTAAGTGTTGATTGGAAATCTCCTGGGAGCATTAAAGCATCAGTAAACTGGGTTTCCTCCAAAGTTGCTAAACTCTTTTACACTTTTTAATCTGTGGAAAATCTTGAATACCAAACCAATTCCTCTTCCCCTCAATAAAATTTTACACAGTGTCATATGCCCATTTTGGAAGGATTACAGTTTAACAAGTCTACATGCCAAAGGCATGATAAATAGCCTTACATAAAAATTAAAGGTACAAGAAATAAATGACAAATGAAAATATCTATCATCTTGATATACTTTATTATAACTTGGTATAATAGAGGTAATCTAAATAAAGGTAGTCTAAATGAAGCATTCCTCTGAAAAATTATTAAGGTATAATAAAATCACTATCTATTAGAATCAAGGTCCCTAGCCAACATCCCTCTTCTGTAATCTATTTTGTTAGTAGGCTAAGAGTTTGAAATGTGTTCTGAGGGGAGGTGGGTGCATGGAGAGAGATAGTAACTGAGAAGAATGTAAACAACTACACCATATTTTAATAGAACCAGTTTGATATTCTTGGGTGTACAACATATGTAATGGATCATATACTTTAGACTTATAATTAGTAAATGACCAATATATTCTACTGGAAAACCAAATGAGAATTAAACCAGCTTAATCCAAACACACACACACACAGAAAAATTATATTTTTGGTATTGTAATATTAAATCAATAAAACCATAGGAGTTTGTTTCTTATACTAAATATGCTTCTAAATAGTTGCATTTAAATAAAATCACAAATTTTAATGAATTAAAAATATTCTAAGGAATTTTAAATATCATTTCACAAGTGGAAGTAAAAATCAGGTAAATGAAATTACTTGCCCAAAGTCCTCCAACTTGTCAGAGTGTGTTTCAGTTCACATCAATCTTGGTATAATGTCTTAAGCCTTTGCTACCTTACCTCTCAGTAGACAAGGTAACTATTTAAATAAAATGTATGATGCTTTCTTCTGTAACATGAAAAATAGCCTCCCCTACAACTGAATGTAAGATATAAGGGTGTGTGTTTATAGTATATATATAAGTGTGTATGTGTGTACATTTTTTCTTAAAGTAGAATGTCCCTATTTTTGTGCCAATACAATAGAGCGTGCATTATTAACTTATTATGCAACAAGTGGCACAGGTGGTATTACAGATCATTTTATTTATTCCTCCTGTTAACCTATAAAATCAGGCCCCTTGGCTTGATTTCACGAATTTTGCATATAAAAATTTTTTCTCTAAGTCTTTATGACAGTAGTTTAAAGATAAAGAAATTTCCCCTGGAAAGGTTCTTAAAATCTGTTTTGGGCCTTGAACACCTTTGAAAATCTGGGAGATTTCTTCTGGCTTCTTGATCTTCACAGGGAAAGAAAAGTCTTCATTCATGAGGTAATGATATAAAAATGTTCTAAAGAAAATTTACTCAGAGAGCATTAGTTGCATCAACCAATAATTTTTCATCATTTAAAGAAATAAATGTCTGAATTTTTACATTAGTGGAAAAGGGTGTGTTTTCTTTTTCCTTTCCCTTCATCCTCTACCTCAGCTTGTACCAATGACCTGGGCAATTCACAGACATAAAGGAATCAGGGTCCCACTTTTGCAATCCTTAGACTTTCTTGGCTAGTAACCAAGAAGACTAGGGCACAAAGTGGGGGGAAGTTTGTAGAATAAAGGCTTGGTGGTGCCTAATTGATTCACAGTCTTCTGCCAGCACTTCTGGGTTAGGCAGCAGCCAAGGCAGCTGGTTCTTGTTGCAGAGTCAACACTTTAGGGCTTACAGCAGATCAGTGCAGAGGTTTTGGAATTTCAGACTTTCCCCTTAAAACAGATTATCTTAGATAGACTAGAAACAGTCTTCTTTGACCTATGGTTTAACAGATAAAGTCTTTGTCTTTGTAGCTGCTGGTTTAATACACAGTGCTGAGAAGCAAAAAACCAACTGACAATCTTAAAAACTTGTTGAAATGGGAAGATAGACAAAGAAAGAAGTTTAAAAACCACTCAGGTTTTTGTTTTGTTTGAGTCTAATCATTTTAATTCCACTGTGGTCAGAGAACATATAGTATATGACTTGAATCCTTCTAAACTTATTGAGACATGTTTTGTGGCCCAAACATGTAAAGGTTTTGTGTGGACTTGAAAAGAATGTGTGTTCTACTGCGGTTGGGTGAAGTGTTCTATAAATGTCAATTAGATCAAGTTGGCTGATAGTGATGTTCAAGTTTTATATAACCTTGTTGATTTTTTTTGTCTATTTGTTCTGTTCATTATTGAGAGAGGGGTATTGAATATAATTATGGACTTCTCTGTTTCTTCTTACAGTTCAATCAGATTTTTTCTTCATTTATTTTGGAGCTTTGTTATTAAGTCAATAAACAATTAAAATTGGTCTCTTGATGTTTTGACACTTATATAATTTTGTAAAAATATTTTTTATCCCTGGTAATTTCCTTTGCTCTGAACCAATTTTTTAAAAATTAGCATTAGTATGGTATATCTTCTTCCATCCTTTTACATTTAACCTATCTGTATCTTTATATTTAAAATGCATATCTTGTAGGCAGCATAGAGTTGGTCTTTCTTTTTGTCCAGTCTCACTATATCTGAGTTTTAATTGAGGAAAAAGACACTACTCCTGGCCCTGCATGAGGTCTGAGCACTGTTACTTCTAATTCTCTGTAGGTGGTTCTTTCCTGTCCCTGGTCTTTGACCTCAGAACTGCACTGATCAATAAACAAATGAATACTCATGGGGCTCATGCTCTTTGTTTCCAGTCTCAGGGATTACCATCCACTGTTGCCTGATATCCAATGTATTGTGAGCCATAGTTCCACATGTTTTTCCAATATTTTGTTTGTTCCTGGTGAGAGGGGAAATCAGGTCCCTGTTACTTCAGCTCGGCAGGCCAGTGGAAGTTTACTTCATTACATTTTAAATAACAATGAAATATAATAAGATGACTTGTTAACTGTAGTGAGCACTTAATTCTGTACAAGTCGCTGTCCTGGGACTTTACATGCCATAACTCACTTTATTCTTGGAAGGATGATAATTTGTATTTTACAGATGGGGATCTGCAGATTTATCATAAAATAGTAGTATATAAATCTGAAAATTATCATACTATTTTGGTGAACTCCAAACTGACTAAAATCATCAACTTCTTAAAACGTATGTTATTAGTATTTATAGAGTTTTAATTAAAAGAATTTGGATATTGAAATTCTTTTTAAACATTTCCTAAAAGAAAAGAATAATTCTTAAGATAGTCTTGAACAGCAATATTTTTAATTTTTTAAAATACACTAAGAATTCTTCCTAGGAAAATTTTGTACTTGTTCAAGTCTTTTTTTGTCACCAATTTAATTTAAAAATTAAACCCTTTTCTGAGTAATAGTTTAAAACAAATTATTTTAACTCTTTTTTTTTTTTTTGCCTAATTAAAGGTAAATTCCTTTTCAAAACAAAAAAATAGTTGAGAGTAATGGCAGTCAGTGGACTGTAAGAATATGTTTCTTAGAACACCGCCAATATTTCCTTCTTCTTCTTTCTTTGTTCTCATTTCTTCTCTCTTGCTGGGTGGTGGAGGATATTGAAATACACCATACCACCATCCCTAATTACCTGATAATTCCTAGTCTTCTTTCACCATGCTAGTGACTACAGGCTTCAGAAGACAAATTTTCTATGCTACCAGTGCTATTAGTAAGGATTAAGGGTTTGCATCTACATGCTTCTAAAGAAGACCTTTCCTGAATAAGGTAGGCTCAGAGAAATGACAGTCAGACTCACTAAGGTCACCCATGGCTTCCTTTTAGCCCAATCCTCTCTTTACTGACCCACACATTTGCTTCCTCTTTCTGGACCTTGACTTCCGTTATGTCACATTCTCCTGGTTTTCCTCTTACTTTTCTCTTTCTTTTCTTTTCTCAGGTCCTTTATGTTTTCTTTTCCTCTATCAAACTTCTAAATTTTGGAGAGCCCAATTTCTTACTAATTTACCCTCACATGTTAGACTCCTGCCTCAGTGAACTTTTTTTGGTTCCTTGAACTTGTCAAGATTTTTCTTGCTTCTGAGTCCTCTTGTATTCATTTCTTTTGCTCATTCCTCTACACTTTTATTCCTCAGGGTTCAGTTCAAATCTTGACCCCATAATCTAAATAAAGTCCTTATATATTTTCTTTAAAAAAGCTTTTCTTTCCCCTCATGCATCATAATTTGAAATAATATAGCTGTTTATGTGGTTACTTATTTAATCCCTGTCTCTACCCTGACTGTCCATTCCCTGGGAACATGAAACATATCTATATTATTTGTTTTTCTATCTTTAATGTCTAGAATCAAGCCTGGCCAATAATAGCTGCTCGTTAATTATTTTCTGATTGAATTTTGCATAAATGAATATATGAACAACCCTAACAAATGAATAATTTTAAAGATTAAGGATCTTGAGTGCTAAAATCTGTAATGGTTAAGCTAATGTGTCAACTCTGCCAGGTAAAGGTGCCCAGTTGTTGGTCAAGCAAGCACTAGGCTAATTATAATATGAGGACATTCCATGAACTTTAATCATCAGTGAGTTGCTTGCATAGATGGCTGATTACATCTACAACCAACCAAGGAGATTGCCATCAGCAACAAATGACATCTTATCCAATCAGTTGAAAGCTTTAAAAAGGGAAATGATTTCAGCATACAGAGAGAGAATTTCCAGCTCTATTTCAGCCAATGTCTCCTGGGAACTCATCAAGGACCTTCATTGGAGCGCCTGGTTTGCAGCCTGACTGCAGAATTTAGACTTATGCATCCCCACTGTCGCATGAGACAATTTATAAAATCTCATACTATTTTACAGATATCTCTTGTCAGTTCAGTTTCCCTAGAGAGCCGTGATTAATATAAAGCCTATTTTAGGCTTACTTGTGTGGTTACTAAAGAGTCTCTCACTGCCATCCTATTAATGGATCCTTTTCAGTTATTAGAGAAATAACTATTTTAAATTATATTGAATGTATAATAGGAAGGATTCGTTTCTTATTTGCTACATTGGGCACTATAAAATCACCTGTGACCAGGAGTAATTTGGATGGTTCCCTGGTCCAGCCTTATCCTCCATCATCTTTAGCCCTATTCTTGATACTGGCACAGATTGCTCTCTAAGACTTAGTGGTGAAAAATTTTAAATTGTCGAAAAATGTGAAAGAATCATCATATGCATTTACCAATTGGCAGCATTTTGCCATTTTGCTTTTACTCTCCCTCTTCCTAACCCTCTATCTTTCTCTCTTTTTCTTGCTCTCTCTGAAGTACATTGCAGACATCAAGATACCTCATCGCAAATACTTCAGAATACATTTCTAAATAATAAAGCCATTCTTCTACATAACCACAATACTGTTATCACACCTAAGAAAATTAACAATATGTCCTCAATATCATAGAATATATAGTTCATATTCAGATTTCCTCTGTGGTCCTCTCCAAAATCTTTTGTAGATTTTTTTCCCCAATCCAATATGCAATCAAGTCTCATGCATTTTTATCTGGTTATCAAGTCTCTTTAGTCTCTTTTAAGAAGAGTCTAGGCCAGTTGTCTGGTAGAATGTCATATTCTGGATATGTCTGATTATTACTTCATGTTTAGATTCAATTTCAATATTTTTGGTAAGGGTATTTCATAGGCAACACTGGGTATATTTTAGGGTATTATATCAACAATTGTATGATGTCAGGTTTTCCCACCATTGGTGAGACTAAGTTTGTTCAATTGATTAAGCTGGTAACCACCTAA
This sequence comes from Tolypeutes matacus, assembly GCA_026826555.1. NCBI lineage: Eukaryota > Metazoa > Chordata > Mammalia > Cingulata > Chlamyphoridae > Tolypeutes > Tolypeutes matacus. The sequence continues at coordinate 1,337,642 of JAKSZT010054564.1, forward strand.
TATCTCTATTGTAAAGGAACATTTTCATTTTGTATTAAAGTTATTTAGTGGAATAATATATTCAGAACCTGTGTATATTCTAATTTCTAACAAACTTTTATACAAAAGGCTTGATACCCATTGAGATCCTTGCCTGTATCAGTACTTTTAAAAAGTTTGTAAAATTGTGATTTTTCTAATTCTCTTATTCCTTCTACAATTTGATAAAGGCAATTTTACCAAATTGAACTTTAGACCTCACTTCTAATACCATATAGTGGGTAATGTTCTACTTAAATGTAAGCCAGTAAGTGTTAAGGTTTTACTTTTACTAGGGCTGTTTGAATTTTAAATGGGCACTCTTAAAAGACTGGAAAGTAAAAACTGCAGTGTTTCCACCATGGTTTTCACCTGCAATCAGTTTCACCTGTGGCTCCCAAACCTTTCTCATCATATATATAGATGATAGATAGATAGATAGATATAGATATAGATATAGATATAGATATAGATATAGATATAGATATAGATATAGATATAGATA